>JAMXBB010000008.1:34054303-34521407 GCA_024138015.1 Lumnitzera littorea
CCCCCTACACCCCTACCCCTTTTTGTTTTCTTATTACTGTTCATTGTGGTGTGATCTCTAGGTATACACCTTAGAGGCACATCACCAAAAGGCATCACCAACCATTAAAAGGTACTGTCCTTCATCTTGAAAGTTGTTCTCCACTCACCTCCTAATCTTAGTCGGATCTGGTGGTAGCTACTCTTCAAATCTACCTTGGAGAAGATCTGTGCACTATGTAATTCATCCAACATGTCATCTAATTGAGGTATTGGATACTTGTACTTGACGGTGATTTTATTAATAGCTCGGCTATCAATGCACATCTACTAAGAGCTATCCTTCTTTTGTACAAATATGGCTAGCATAACATAAGAGCTCATACTTTCTCTAACATAGCCTTAAATAATTAACTCATCTACTCATTTCTTAAGCTCGGTTGCTTGTTCTAGATTGAGCCCATAGGCAGGTCTATTAAGCAAAGCTACTACAGGTTAGAGGTCAATGCAATGTTTAATGCCTTTAATAGGAGGTAACCCTTTCTACAACTTGTCAGGAAACAAGTTGGCATACTCTTAAAGTAAGGTCTATACCTTAACTAGCAATGCTTGGATCTCTTTCAACTCAAGAAATCTTTTAACCAATAGAAAGACATACTATTCAAACTTAATGGCCTTAGAGAATCCAGCTCAAGAAATCACCAGCAACTTCTTATATAAGGACTTAGATATCTTAGCTTAGGATTCTTGAACTTCTTTAGGGCTCATTGGGGTTAATACCTCTTTCTTGTTGTCCTTTTGGAACATATATGTGTTCTAATATCCATCATGAAGTAAATGTAAACCAAATAACCTTGGTAGGCTAAGAATTATGTGTAAGGTCAAACATGGTTAAGACGTCACACAATAACTTGTCCTATATCTATCCCCAATAGAGATTGGTACTTTGACTTGCTTGGTAACAAGAAGTTCTCCCTTTTCATTAAGCCAATGTATCTTGTACAATTTGGAGTAAGAACAAGTTAGCAACTTCATAGCCTTCACCACTCCTTATGCTATTACATTGGTACAACTCATTGATGATCAAAGCACATAAATTGCCATTCACTCAACAATTCATGTGAAAGAGATTCTCCCTCTATTCATTCTCATCAATAGTAAAAGTACTAAGAGATCTTCAAATAACCATCTAGTATTCCCCTAATTCAAGTCAAATCTAGGCATCAAAATCTTCTTGACACTCATGCAGTAGATGCCCAACATCTCTCCTCTTCTCCTTGACTCTTACTTTCAATCTCAATCTATGGGGTCTCGCCTACAATAATAATCACATGTCTATTTGAACATTGACTAGCAACATGTACAAACTTGAGGCATTCGAAGCACTTGATTTCTTGGGTCTTCCGTCCTAAACTCTGACCTTAGTCTTTCTAGACCTTAGGCTCCTCGACCTTAGCCTTACCTTGATGCTTATTAGGTCTATTCAAAACTTAACCTTGTAGTCTACCTCAAAACTATATGGGGCTTAGTCATATCTAGGTTAGCTCGGCATGCTAGGTTTGGTTGTGATACTAGGTTGGCTACTTAAAGCTTAGATGAGCTAACTTTACCTTTGACTCTCAACTCTTTATGTGACTTAGGTAGCTTCATCCAAATCTCTAAGCCTTTACACCTCTACTGTATTTCTAGTCTCAGGTTGCAACCTAAATATGAACCTTGTAATAGCTCACACTTTTGGTTCGTTAACATCATATTAGAACATCAACAACTACAATTCGTAAACATATTCATCTATAGATTAGCCACCTTGCTTGAGCTCTTGAAGATGTTTAAAAGTGTCTTGTTCGTAGTGCTCAGGAACAAACTTGTTCCTTAAAACTATCTTCATTTCATTCTAGGTTCTTATCTTGTGGTAAGCTTACTAATGTACAATATGTACCTTCTTCCACTACATCGTGGCATGCTTAGAAAACTCTAAGGTGGCTACTTGGATATGCACTACGTCCTCATAGTCATGGAGATTGAATATGTTATCTTCCTTTTCTTCCTAACCCATACATTCATTTGCACCACTAGATCCAAAAGAATAAAAACTTAGAACCTATACTTTAATGTGCTAAGCCCCTTAAGGAGCTCGAAGGTCAAATTTGTCATATTTAAGGAACTATTAATCATCACCTTTGCCATCTTCTACATCTTCAACTTTCCTAAACTCAAGTCTTCATCATAGGCATCCTTTAGCTCAGATAAGTTGCACTTATAGTGCATCCATGGAACTAGGAGCTCGAATTTCTACATATTGCTCTCTTAGCCTATCTCGTACACCACATTCTCATTCATCATTTCTTTCTTAAGGTTGAGCTTCCACTAATCTTTGCATGATCATAGCAAAGTTGGTCAAATGGTAGTGAGGTTTTCTAACTATTCATTCATGGTTCGAGAGGTCTATTGTTCAAGACAATCGCAACCAAGAGCATCACTCTCAAAATCACCTACCACTCCTTGTACATTGAGATTCAACATTCTCACAACAAGACTTTAATAGATATATGAACCAACAAAATATTCCTCATAATGTTACTAAGCACCATATAAAATAGTAACTTTAACACTTGCTCTATCTCATAGTAGAGGAAACAAATTACATCAAAGTATGTGAACTACCTCGAAACCAGCCTACTACAAACACATGGCTATAGGTTGTAACCTTAAGCTTTGATACTAAAATAAATATGATGTGCCTTGGAGTCTATCTATCACATGGGCTTGCTATAAGGAGAACAATGGGTCCTTCAAGATATTGAACAAAGTATGGTTGACAAGCACATGCAATAAGTTGCCTTATGAAGCTACTCTCTAGATATGACTCACTAGGGAACATTATATGACTTAGCCTCTACTTGGTATTACGTATAAGTAAAAAATAAGGTTCACTCGCCACTAGCCTTAAGCCATTTAACAAGGTTAGATAAGTGTGAGTGTTCATTACTTGGGGGGGTTTCTTTCAAGAACAAGAAGGAATATTCATTAATAGTATATATGATGATGATGATTTCGACTACAATGGATAAAGGCTCTTTATAGTAAGCCCCTAAGGTTACAAACATGTGTGTGAAATAACATAAAAGGGTAATGTGAAATAAAGAAATCCTTGTACAATGCAAAAAATGTAAATGGGACAATTATGACAAAAGGGAATACAGTACAATGTTAGAAAAAGAGAATGATAGGTGGCATGCTGTTATTGCAGTCGTACTGAAGATGGTGTGGCATTAGACTACTAATGAAGAGTTGTTCTGATGGGTGTTGCTAGCCTGTTTGGATGAGACAATAGTTTAGCAAAGTGAGGTATGACAAAGTGGCATAGGAAAGTTAAGATGTTGCCATTAGGGAGCTCAGCCTCGACATTAGGCTAGTCAACATTTAGGCTCTTAACACTTGATTAGTAGGCATTGGGAAGCTCGGCATTTAGGTAAGGGATTGAGCAAAGTAGAGTATGTCATGTACTAGTTACTTAGGGAGTTTAGCAAGTTGTTGTCCTGATACTAAAGTTCATCACAATTGAGTTAAGATGTTTGAATCCTTCTGATAAGACATTATAAGCCCTAAAAACAGGCTTAGGTTGTAGGTCCTAAGGTCAGTAGTCCATTAGTATTCCTTAACTCTATGAAGGCCATAATTCACATTCCTAGCATTCATCTAATCATTGGTTTCCACTTATTGAAAGGAATGTAAATAAATTCTCTATGCTTGTAAATAGAATCTTAAATAAGAAAATCCCCCATCCTTGCTTATAATTTTATCATATGGTTTCTATAAAATAAGGCTTTCCTCTTATGAATTTAACTCTCTCTCTAAAAAAAATGAAAGAAGAAGGTGCTAACACTTACAAATTCTTATGGCCCTTGGCTCATTAAACACTAACCTTTGGCCTATAAAGGTATTTACCCAAAGATAAACCCTTGACCCTTTAAGGCAACCTACCTAAACATGAACCCTTGGCCCATTAAGGTAGCCAACTGAAGTAGAAAACACTCAACCCATTATGGTAGTTAAATTAAGCAAAAAACCCTTGACTCGTTAAGGCAAACAACCTAAATATGAAACTTTTGACCCATTAAGGCAACTAACCTAAACATGATACCCATAGCCCATTGATGAGAATGATATAGTGTACTGATAAAAATGATTGAACTAAAGACACTTTATGAATGGAAATTTTCAAAATAGTATCGGTCTCTTAAACTAGTGTACTAGATCGTCTACAATAATAATAATGGTGAGTATTCACCTAGTCGATTTCAATACGAAAAAGAGATTTGGTTAAGCACCAAATCCTAACTTGCTATCTAATTTAAGCTAAACAAAAGGATAATTTTGGAATTGAAATCAAAATAAAAGTATGAGCGAGAAGTGACAATTATTGTGAGTAATAACAATGTAGGCTTTTGAGTTGTTTCTTAAATAATGGTGTAGGTGTGCATTAAAATATTGAGGATCATTTTTAACTAGGTTTTGATGGAACTCACTTAAACTCGATTCTAGATAAGGCACCTCACTCAACTATGTAGTGGAAAATCTTATCTCAGTCTCATTTCCCTATAAGAGTAGCTAAATACTCAATTCTTGTCATGAATTAAGTATTTTAGTTCTAGAGACTAAGGGGTAAATTCAATGGGGAGCACCTATTCTCCTCTCAGTCTCATAGATGTAAGAGCCTATTATTGACATTTCACTTAGTCAATGACATAATTAGGGAATTACACAACTAATCTCCTTTCGATCTCATAATTATGCAAACCCACTAACTCTTAAGGGCACTTTCTAGGACTAATCTTTTATTAATCTCATAATCATAAGGAAACACATTAAAAATTTCATTAATTGCACATCAAAGAGTTCAAACAAAATACTAATCAATAAAATCTAATTTAAATACATATATCTAAATCATAACAACAAAATTACACTACCTACAACTTTCATATTATCACAAACCCATAAGAAACTACTTAGCTACTCATAATAGGAACAATGACAATAAGGAAAGATGGAAATATAGTAGGAAACTCCATTAAAGAACAAGTAAGCAAGATGAGAACAAGTGAACAAGAGATTAAATACAAAAAAAGTAAGAAACGCTCATTAAGAAAACATAAATATGCATCAAAATCAAAACAAAATTCATTAAATATCATATACAAGTCATTAAAACATGAAAATAGACATTGATCTTGCAAAACTAAATTAACAATGCTAAAATCCTAATTGCGATTCACATTTCTAGTTGCAAATGTGGGTATTTATAGATTTAGGTTGCCAATCAATTGGTATGAAGGTCTACCGATTGATCAATAGACATGTGTTAACATTAGCTTGCCTTCGTGTTTTATGAAACATGGCATTTAAAGAGGATTAGGGTATTAGTCTAAAAATGCTAACCCAAATTTCTTCTACCAATCGATCAATGCATATGATACCAATCGATTGACATGAGCAAATCTACCCCTTTACATTCTGTTAACTTATTGACTTTACTTCCATCATTCGCCATGAGGAGCTATTGTATCCTTAATGCTTTAGGGCATTACGATGGGTCATTAACAAGGCTACTGATCAATCGGTTGGCCAAATTTACTAGCATTCTTATTGTCAGCCTCCTTGATTGTGGTAGCCCCCATGCACCTGCACATAGGATACAAAATGAATCAAATTCAATTAAAATTAATCAATTTTCATGCATTTTTAGCAATTTTACACAAGTTAGTCCATTTTGTGTATAAACCCTAATTTTATGTAAAATTAACAAATTTTTGCTTAATTTATGCATAAATTCAAGTTTTAAAGCTAGAAAAAATTGTACATTTTTAACTGCAATCACTACCCCTAACTTTAGAACCTTGCTTATCTTCAAGCAAGCAAGAAAAGATCAAATTTTTTAGAAAATAATAGGATAAGCATGCACTCCCTTGATGCTCACATATGCTTGAGAGTATGCCATACCATTGAAAGCTCGAAGTTTGCATGTACATGATATGATGCAAAAATCCTTCTAAGGGATGTCAAAATTGTTCCACTTATGCTTCATCAAATGCTCACAAATCAAAGTTCATGTAACTAATTTAAGAATCAATGCCTAGAAATGTTAATTTCCCATTTAGGTTAGGCTTATGAAATTTGAACTCAAGTTTAACATTTCAAACTAAGTGAAAGGTCTTGGTGTTTAATTGATTGCCCTACATATATGCATATCCCTTATCAGTCTCTTAACTATGCTAATGCCTTTCAAACAAAGAGTGACCACTGAATTGTATCTTACTTTGCCTCCATAACTCTTAAAATAAATTTTATACTTTGCCTATCATTGTCTTTTTTTTTTTTAGATTTTTTATCCTTTTTTTTCTTTAAATTTTTTTTTTCTTTTCTCTACTACATTTTCTTTTTTGATGGGGTCATACTTTTCATATGTAATGAATTTTCTTGAACCCCATCATTTTTCATTTCAACTTTTCTTTTTCTTTCTAGGCATTCATTATGTATTGATTAGGGAACATTAAGATAAAATCTGATACCTACTTCGGTTTACACCACATTAACAAACTACTTGATTCCTTAGAAGAATGGTGCATGTATATGGGTCAACTTCTAAAAACACTAAGAGCTCGCTCCAAATCAAAACATTTCCTTAACTCTAATCCTCTAAACCACACCTAAATTAAACATAACTAAACAAAGCAAAGACGTCATGAATTGATTACGAAGTTTTGGAAAATTTCCATGACTTATTCACAAGGGACTTCTTTCAAAATAAGTTCTTATCACTTCTTTCCACTTTCATTTATGCAAATTTATTACTAATAACATACTTAAAATTTGAGACACAGAGTATAAAGGAAAATGGATCTAACTTTTTATAAAGAAACTATGTTATAATTGCATAGAAGGGATTAATTATCATGCATTTAACCAAATCATTGAATCACACAGTTTCAATGCTTATGTTTAACTTTCCTATCCCCAACTTTAATTTAGATGTATATATCTCATAATTCAATGCATATGCGATGGGAAGTAGAAAGAGAAAGTTAGAGCAAGACTCCCTTGGTTTCTTGGTGTGAACTAAACTCTCAATTCCCCTTTTGGATTTGTTGATGGTGTCTTAAGGTTGATAGATTCAACACTTCCTTTATTTATTTACATGTGCTTATGTAATATAAGAGAGACATAACTCAAAAGAATTTGAAATTAGCACGACTCAAACATAAACTAAATAAAAGATAAGAGAAGATGGTGGGTCGGGTTACCTCCCAATAAGCACTTTTTTTTAAACCTTCAGCCTGGCTTGTTAGTGTTACTTTGTGGTAGATCCTTGTACATCTTCTAGGATTTAAATTCCTTAGCTCCCCAACTCAAACTTGATTCTCCTTTCTCATAAATCCTCCTCTTACCCATATGATAACCCTTTTCAAATTTTTTTTCTTAATCCAACCTCTGCTCTCCTTCCTTTAATTATTGAAGTCCTTCCTTAACTTGGAGCATCACTTTCCTTTCTTCACTCTGAAATATAATCATCCTCTCTTTCATGTCTAATATAGCTCCCAAGGTAGCCAAGAATGATCTTCCAAAAACTATGGGTTTCTCCTCATCTTTTATATCCATTATTATGAAATCAATTGGAAAGTCACATGCTCTAACAATAATGAGTTTGAAGTGGAGTTCTCTTAAACCTATAGTCTAACCTCTATCAATGGTTCAGATGTAATATTGGCATTCTTCATAGAACTCTCCAATCTTAATTTCTACATAGTTTTTCTTCACATGTAATTATCTAATGCTCCAATCTAACCTCTATCTCGTATGGTACATGGCACAGTAAATCTATCTAGATCGTCCAATTTATAAGCAAATTAGAGACCACCAATACCCTTCTCCTCAAGTACCATGTCTTTAATAACTCATCAATATTAGTGTTCTCTTCTAAACTCACTTCTCCCTCTTGTTTAGATTCTAACTTCTTGGGATTCTCTTCCTTAGATTCATCAACTTCTATGTCCTCACATTCACTAAGATCCTCTTCTTCACTAATTCCTCTCATTTTAATTGTCTCAAATTATACACATCATCATCGCTAGGTGCTTCTTCTTCAATTTCCTCCTCAAAATTTTAATCGAAATTGTCATCAAGATTTCCTTTAAGTTCATTTATCAACTCCTCTTCTAATGGTGTAAACATTTCCTCATTACTAGGTTCAACTTGCTCTTCAACAAGGTCTTCTAGCCTCATATAATCACCTCTGAAAATTGGTTTTCCACTAAAACACAACTCCTTTTATCCTATACTAGCATCTTTACCACTTCCATTGGATGCTGTAGCCTAATCTTTTGGGTTTTGCTTAGTATTGCTAGGCTGTTGTCCTAAGAATTTATTTATATATTACTACATTATCCGTCTATGCATCTCTTATAGGGTAGCCTCTTGGGCATTCTTTCTCAAGTCATATTTTTTAATGAAATTCCTCAATGATTGCTCTAGAGATTCTTCCTTTAGGCCTTATGTGCGTAGAGGTGGAGGTTGAGACTAGTGTTGGCAAGCTTGCATCTTAGGTCCTTGAAACCTCTATTGAATCTTCCTCCTTGGTTACCTCCCTATGACAAGTTATGGTCTCTTCAACTTGGGTTATAGTTGTTTGAGTAAAGGTTTTAGTTTCTTTGTCCTCAATTAAAATTGCCCAATGCATTAGCTTGGTCCTCTTGATTATCTCTTGATGGAGTGAAGGGGTATCCAATTTGAAAGTTCATACTCAAATGCCCTACTCTACTACATACATGGCAATACTCATAAGGTTGCTTGCTTCTACTAGGGTACTAGCCTATTTAGCTTTTTTTACTTGAGTAAGCTGAGTGTTAAGCATAGCAACTTGTACTTATACTTGACTTATTTCCTCCTTTGCACTTACACTTACTATCCACCTAAGTTAAGCTCTCTCAAAATGCCAACCGTAAGCATGTGAAGCCATTTGTTCAAATATATCATATGCCTCTTCAGCACTTTTGCTCATTATGCTCCCTTAGTGGCAACATCGACCGTCATTCTTAATTGACTCCTTAGACCATTATAGGAGGTGTTCACTACACTTTACATAGGTAGACAAGATAGAGACACTTCCTCAATAGCTCCTTAAATCTTTCTCAACTTTCAAATAATGACTTCCCCCCCCCAAAACTATCTAAACATGGTGATATCATGCCTCATTTTCATTGTCTTACTCGGCAGGAACAAATAAGATAGAAATTTTTTGACTAGATCATCCCATGTAGTGATAGAATTAGGTGGTTAGGAGTTCAACCAACTCCTGGCCTTATCCTTTAATGAAAATGGAAATAACCTCAAATGTATTGCATTGTTAGACACCCCATTGTTTTTCATTGTAGAACATAATTGCAAAAAATTTTGAAGGTGTTCATGGGGTCCTCAGATGACATTCCACCAAATTGATTGGGTTTCACCATTTGAATTAAAGAGGGTTTAAGTTCAAAATTATATGCTTCAATAGGTGGCCAAGTGATAGGCAGTGCAACTTCATTCAAATTTAGACATAATATTCCTATAAGGCTTGGTTATTACAATTTCCATTTCCATTTCCATTTCCATTTCCTCTATGTCCATTATTTCATTTCCCATTAACTCCATTACCATCATCTCCATTAAGGGGTTCTTATTGATTTTCCATTTCTCTCAATTCCTCTCTCCTTCTTTCTGTAATTCTATGGTAAAATGTTCGATCCATTTCAAGGTCAAATTCCTTCACTTGTTCTCTTACTACTCTATGCATATAAGTCAATAATCCTTAATTCTACTCCTTACTAATCTAACCAGACTACCAAAACTATAACCTACAAGTAGTATGAATGATATGTCCTACGCTCTTCCTAGCTTGGCATAAATTGGCTGGGGACAAATTCAACACTTTTCAACAAATTTCACAGTAAAGCTCCAAACTTTATCCTCAATTTAACTCATATCAATAACAAGCTAGTAAAATCAACTTGATTGGATAATGAAGTAACTAAAAATTAATAGAAATTAAGCTAAGCTAAGAACTACACTTTAACTACATTAAGATGATAGGGATTATAGTACCATACCTTTAACCCAAGCCCAAGCTTGAGGTCTTAAGAGTATGGCCAAGTGAGTTCTCCTATATTGACTTGCACGTTATGGCCAAGTGAGCCCTCTTATGCTTTATTAATAGTCATCGACTACCAACATAAGACACATTTAGACAACAGCATGACCCACTCCATTAGTAGTTTGGTTGACCTGAATATGAACTACTCTAAGCATGTCCGAGCTAAACTCACCTTGGAAGAACCCCCAGTCCTACTTAGTACCTTTACTCAATAGTCACTAGCCTAATTGTATAGTTTGTCTATTTTAGCCAGAAGTTCACTCACCAACCGATAGCTACGTGTTTAAGCAATCATATGACAATATCCCTCATATAAGATGGATGCTTTTCTTGATTTTCTATTTATGCCATTTTCTATTCACTATACATTGTTTATTTAGGACTTTACCCTTTTTAGTCATTTCCATTTATAGTTGTTACCAAAATATTTTGAGTATAAATACCCATTGAAAATGTAGCCACAACATCTTACAAATCTAATATTGAATATACTACATTGTCTCTTTTGGTGAGCATTCTTCTTTGCTTACTTCACTCCTAACCCTTAAGCAAGGCTAGGTGGTGAGTACCCTCACTACACTAGCTTGTGTATCATATTAAGTTGAGCTATGAGTCCCTAATAGTTTCCAAGTGCATCATATCCTTAGAGTGAATCATGGTTTTGCTTGTTTTTTTTCTTTGTTAATGTACAACTCCACCTTAGCTTTTCAAGCTTTCGACGAGCTTGGACCTACTCCTTCACAACTAGCGTTATTAGTCCTTGGCTTGGTTTGTATCATCTTAGTATCAAAGTGAAAGTTCATTTAGGTAAGTTGTATTTGAACTTTCTTATGACTAGTGTTTATTATAGTAGTGTGTTATAGTTGTGTAAAGGTTAACTATAAGTATTTGAGTGAGCAAGAAGGCGTAGTAGTTTGTTGTCGTCACATACTCTATTTTGCCCTATCTCAAACATACAAAAACAAAGAAAGTTTTGACAGGATTTGTTGTTCCTCAAAAGTAGTTATTGAGTTGACAATTAGCTTGAACTTTTGTATAAAGAAGAGTATATGTGAGTTGTTTGGCTTAAGAGGGTTGTGTACATTGTTTGTTGATTCTGAGTTTGTTTATTGAGTTCTATTGAGAGTATGACGGAACTAAGCGTTAATGCCAATATTGAAGATGACAAGAGTAGTGTTGTCTACCATGGACAATAGCCTTAGAATACAACTAAAAACATAGATGAGCAAATTGATGAAATAGCTAACCTTATAGCCAATCTAACAAGAGATGTTCATGCATTGGCCTTTCGACTTACTAAGGCTGTATAAAGTACTCCCTATGCCACATGACTAGCAAGAGGATAGATCCTAGGTTGACAAGCTCGAGGTAGAGGAGTATGAAGATAAGTATGAAGGAGAATTAACTTGGGTAAGGTAGATGGTGAGGATAAAGAACGAAGGTATATTGAAGAGGAAGAGTAAGCTCAAGCACCTTGAGTTATCGACCATGTGAAGCTTTAGATTTCGAGCATTAGTGATTTTAGAAATGCAAATGACTATTTGGATTGAGAAAAGAAGGCTGAATGTATTTTTTAGTACTACTAGTATGAGGATAGGGAGAAAGTGAGGATTTCTATTGTGGACTTCTCAAATTATGCCACAATGTAGTGGAAGAACTTCTAAATTATAAGGATACGAGAAGGATATAAGGAAGTAAATACTTAGCCTGAGATGAAAAGGATGCTTAGGAACAGATTCGTGTTGGATACAATCCTGTAAGATACTATTTCTCGACTTTAAGAGTTGTGGTAAGGAAGTCAAACTATTGATGAATGTGTTTAGGAGTTCCACATACTTGTGATTCGATGTGAAGTAGATGAACCATCAGCTTGAATAGTATCTAGGTTTCTCATTGGATAGAGAAGTGCTATCCAAGATATTGTGGAACTATAACAATTTGCTACATTGGATAAGGATATAAGAATAGTCCAATGAATGGAAAGACAAATGAGGAATAGGTTGAGCCAACTACCAACGGATTGAGCTAGTCAATCAGGCTCTATTCAAGGAAGTTACCAAGCTTAGCAAAGTACCAAGTCAAGTAGAAGGACATATGTCAAAGCAGAATAGAAGAGCTGACTTGTTGATAGTGAGGTACAATCGAGAACTTAAAAGATGGTACAAGGATTTAGGAGGAAGATGAGTTAGATCAAGTGTTTTAAATGTCAAAGGCTTGGACACATGTTCACCCATTGTCGGAGCAGAAGAACTACGATCATTAAAGGAGACGTTCTGAAGCTTAACATGGATGGTATTGATGAGGAGCTTGAAGAGGAGGTTGCTATTAAGAAAGATACTACCTAGGAGGATGAGCTTATTGAAGAGGATGTGTTTGTTGAAGATTTAGACAAAATAGAGCCCTCTATCGAAGAACGGTAGAGAGAGAATTTATTCCACCTCACATGCAAGGTGAATGAGCAAGTGTGTACACTCATAGTAGACAATGGAAGTTACACAAACATAGCATCTACTAACTTAGTTAAGAAGCTCAAGTTGCTAACCTTATCACATCTGAGGCCTTATAAACTATACTAGCTAAATGAGAAGGGAACACTGCATGTCACTCAACAAGTGATGTTGCTGATCTCCATTATAAACTATTTTGATGAAACTTTTTGTGACGTGTTATCTATGTATGTGTCTTAAGTGTTGCTAGGCCAACCTTGGCTTTTTGACTAGAGGGTTATAAATGATAGGTTTAGGAATAAGTGTGTATTTGAGAAGGATGGGAGGAAAATTAACCTGAAACCCATGACCCCAAGTCAAGTGAGTAAATTACAAACCAAATTAGCTAGAGGATTGAAGAAGGCTTTGGTATTGAGTAAAGCCAAACTTTGAATAGCCATCAAATCTGACTTGTCGACTTTCTTATTGGTCAAGAGGCTATTAGAATTGAAAGAGAAAGTGAGGTTACCAAAGGAGGTCAAGAAGTTGTTCATGAATATTTTAACCTATTTCCCGAGTAGTTGCTTAATGGATTATGCCCATTTCGAGGTATTGAGCATTGTATTGACTTGGTACTTGATGCTGCACAACCGAATAAGCCTACCTATAGAATAAATCCTAAGCAAGCTGTAGTGCTCTAGAGACAAGTCAACGAGCTATTAAAGAAGGGATATGTGAGATAGAGTTTTAGCCCTTATGTTATGCTTGCATTGCTTATGTTAAAGAAGGATGGCACTTAATGTATGTGTATGGATAGTAAAGCTATCAATAAGATTACACTCAAGTACATATACCCCATTATGAGGCTAGACGATATGTTAGACAAATTAAGTGGTGTAAGAGTGTTCAATAAGATCGACTTGATGTCAGGGTACCACTAGGTTAGAATGAGGAAAGAGGATGAATGGAAAACTACTTTTAATACTGAATATGGCCTATATGAGTGGATGATTGTACCATTTGGGTTATCAAACACCCTTAGCACTTTTATGAGATTAACGAACCATGTTCTAGGAGACCTAATCAAGATGTTTGATGTTGTCTATTTCAACGACATCCTTATCTATAGTACTAACCTAGCATGTCATATTGACCATCTCTAAACTATTTTCGATGTCCTACGAGTAGAGAAATTGTTCAGAAATGTGAAGAAGTGTTGTTTCTACTAGGAAGAGGTAACTTCCTAGGCTATATGGTTAGCGGTAGAAGATTAAAAGTTGATGAAGAAAAAGTTCGAGCTATTGTTGAGTAGCTAACCTTAACTTTATGGTTAGCGTCAAAGGTGCTACTATTGTTTATCATAGTGAGAAGCTCAAAGGAGCACGACTAAGCTATTCTATATATGACAAAGAACTTTTATTCCTAATCTGAGCTCTATGCATATGGCAACATTATCTTCTACCAAAGGAATTTGTCATATATATGGATGATAAGTTTTTGAGGTACCTATGGATCCAATAAAAACTTTCTAAATGCCGAGCTTAATGGATTGAATTTCTAGAAGGATTTAATTTCTCCATCAATTATAAGTAAGGCAAGAATAACGTAGTTGCTGATGCATTGCTAAGAAGGCATGTTCTTCTCACTATATTGCAATCTCACAAAGGATAAGTGTCTTTTAATTCCCAATTAATTCTTTATCCTTTGTTCTTAATTGACTTTGACTTGTTATGAATTAAGATGTAATAAGAGTTGGTAGATAGATTAAAGGGTAATTAAGCTAATGAATCGCGATTGTACTTAATTAAGCAATTTAGGCCTAAGTAGTGTGTAATTAGGGTCTTGCCATATTTTATCATTTTAATTAAGTTCATTGACCTATATTACTTCATTTGATAAAGTCCTTTATTATTCAAGATCGATTAGTGATTTTGAATCGCATAAGAGGCTGGTGATTTGAGGTTTCTTAAGTATTGGAGAAATTATTTGTGATTAGCTAATAATTTAGGGATACACTTAGTGTTTATTAGTTGAATTAAGGTTTTAGACTTCGAATTAAGGTTTTACATTATCTATTGATATTTTCCAATTGTTTCAAGGTTTCCTGCATATTAGGGGTTTTACGAGTACGATTAAGGTCTTAAGGTTTTACTCTCTTTATTTTTCTTCGACTTTATTACTTAGCATTTATGACTTATCATTTAAGGTTGAATCGTTTAAATTATAGATTTTATTATTATATTATTTATTATTATATATTGAGCAATTCTAGGGATTACTTATTAACTCCTCTATCTAACTTCAAGTTCGAATGCAAAAGTTTATAAGGTTTATATTGTCTCCCTAAGTATAAGTTTAACATTATTAAGGAGATATTTTCATATAATTCCTTTGGCTTTATAAGATTAACTGTTGTTGACTTATAATTAATTATGGTGTAAAACATCGATTAGCAAATTAAGGTGTAATGAAGATTCTTAATCTTAATTACTCGTACACTTGGCACAAATTTGGTGCATTTTAGGGTTTAACGTATCAAATTAAGTTGGTTAAGCCCATTGGGTGATCTTGTCCAATTATTTTAAGGAATTAAGACAATTTATTACTGTTCGAGTATATTTTAGAGGGTAGATTAGGGTTTTAGGGAAATTAAGCAATATGTCTCTGATTAATGAATGGTTTTGCTATTTAATGACAGTATACTAATTGGATTAGGGTTTTCTACCATAGATTAGGGTTTTACAATTTCAAGGCTCATACATATTAAGGTTTCAATTAGGATTTTAGTGTTCTAAGGTTCATTTAAGGCCTATGATATTCATTTTACGGTTTTGAATTCATTGTCAGTGATTGGAATCAACCTATGACTATCTCTAAGCTGAGATTGACCTGTCTTAAGTCGAGGCTAATCAACTCTTACTGAGGCTGAGTTGTTGCCAGAAGGACGAGAGGGAGAAAAAGAACCATTCGGCAATAAGTCTATCATTTACCAAGTATTGAGTGGTCATGTTCTCGAGAGTTGGAGGCTTAAGATTCACTTAGTACAGTAAGGAAAGACTAGTGTAGACTAATTTTAAAACTCGGCAATTATGAGATGACCTTTTAGGTGTCTTGACCAAGCACTGCGAGACATCAGAGACTCCTTCCCGAACTCAGACATCCAATTGCTGACCTTATCCAACTCGGATCCTACTCCTTTTTTGACTAGCCAAGTGACTACATGTCGACTTCTTCTATTAAATGTATAGTTTTGTATTCTTATGAATATTTCCCTTTTTTTTAATTATGGGCCCATTTTTTAAGATTTAAGGCCTTGTACATTATTTACATTTTTGTTACTAGGGTTTAGGACTTGCTATAAATAGCAACATTTGTAATTAGTAAAGATATAATGTACATTATGGGTCAAAAAAGAATATTCCTACACTTAGAACTTCCCTCTCTTAAGTAAGGTTATACTTGAGCTATTAGAGCTTGTATTTGCTGGATTACTAAGTGTTGAATAACTATTTAATCTTTCTTGTGTTCTTATCAACCTTGACCCTAGGATTATGGTAAACCCTCATTTTAGTCAATTAGTGAGTTGTATCTAAACCTCATTTGAATCCCGAGTAACGTTTAGTATTCGTAAATTGTATCAAATCCTATTTCTAGCTCAAACCCTAGATTGTGTTTATGTCTTAATGTGTGATATCCATACACTTTCATTGTCAAAACCCTCATTTCAATCCCTGTTCTTCATACCCATTCGAACCCCGAGTACCTCATCCTTGGTTTTTGAGACCCGCTATGTATCAGTTAAGGTTATCTATGCCAATATTGATTTTTGATTAAGCTTACCCTTTATCGTTTCTAAGGAGCTCTTCTAGACTTCAACTATTAATCTCTTTTCCATTGGGGTTTGGGGTTAGTTTTGTTAAATTAAGTTAACCTTAGGAATCAACATTAGTTATTGGCATTTGTTTATAGGAAACAAATTTTCATAATTAATTAACATTATTTGATATTTTTATAAAATTAGACAAGCAATGGACGGATAATGAGTTTACCTAAATCGGCCGCCTCCGACCATCGTTAAACTGTCATACCTTATTGGAAAAGCTTTTTTAGCTACTAATTTTTTAAACCCAAATGGGCACCACAATAAGACTTCAACGCCCTATTGAACAGGCCCAAATTAGATCATGCCCTATTTTTACCCTATTTTAATTTTAATTTTTTTATTTCTCCTAAATTTTTGTTATACAAATTTGGTTTGCTAAAATATCTAATTTCCAATGCTAAGGGTTTATTTATAGATTCAAAGTTAGATGGAATGATGAGTCACTATGCCACATGTCATTTTTCAACTTTTATGCAATTTTTGTGTTTATCTTTAATTACTAGGTGTCATTCTCTTGGGTTTGAGTTGTTGACTCATGTTTTCAATTTAATATTATGCTACCACATCACTTTGGTTACTCATCAAGTCATTTTCTAGAAATTTTTCAATTATTTTATATTTACCCATATTTTATAATTTATGATTATTATTAAATATCCATATTTAATACGTATAATGTATATTCTATGTAAATACCTTTATATTATATATAATTCAACTTCATTTATTATTTTTATAAGTCAAATAATTCATCTTTAATATCTTACTATATCTTGAAGCTTAAATTTCATATTTCGATAATTATCAACTTTATCAGTAAATTGATATTTTCATTAAATTAAACCCTTTATATAATTTATTTTGGTAAATTTACTTTACCATGTTACTTCTAACTTTTCTAACCTATCATGAAGTTTGAACTAAAATTGATAACCTTGCTCAATGTCCTAAATTTAAGGGATCAAAACTTAAGATGATTACATTAGCTCAAAACCTTAGTGTATTACAATTAGCCAATTATAAACTCATTCAAGCTAGTTTAGGTTCATCTGAGCCTAGTTGCTTGAATAATTTATAAGGCATTAAGTTTATGTAAGCACCTAGATCAACGACTGATTTCTTAAAAGATAAATTTCCAATATCACAAGGGATAGTAAAACTCCTTGGGTCCTTTAGCTTTATGAGAAGCTTGCTCTGAAGGATAATTGAACACTCCTTATTGAACATGACCATAAGTAATTCCTCTAATCTCTTCTTATTGGAGAGCAACTCCTTTAAAATTTTTTCATACTTGGGCAATTGCAACAAAGCTTTCATAAAAGGTAAATTAATGTGTAATTGTTTAAATGATTTCAAAAGCTTACCATATTGCTCATCTAAGCATTCTTTCCTTAGCCTCTGATATTATCGAATGGGTACCTTATACTCTCTAACTTTCTAGGGCTCTTGCTCTTCTTTTGGTGGTTCAGAAGTTTCAATAACTTTATCTTCCAGCACCTTCATTATTAGTTTAGGGTTGGCTAGGGCCTTTTTAGGTTACTTAACAACTTGCAACTCCTTACCACTTCTTAAGGTTATAGCTTTAGCTTAAGCTTATGGCGAAGGCTTTGGTTTCTTCTCAATTAAGATTTTTGCATGTTACTTTATCTGTTTTTCAATGCTCAACAATTTGGCATCACTACTCTATATCTACCTAGTCAACATTTCTTTTAGTTTTGAATTTTCTCTCTTAGAGAGTAAGCTTGAAATTCATGAGGAATATTTTCATTCCTTGGTATAGTTGCACAAAATTAATGATCTGCATAAGGACAATACTCCCTATGCCATTCTTCATGGTTATGATAAGGTACATGTTGAAAACCTCATTGATTTATGAAATTATTAAATGATCTCTGGTAATATGGTACCATATGTCCTCTTAGGTTAACTACGTTGGGCAGCATAGAAGGTTGTGCTAATATGGGATAAGAATCTAACATTTTATTTAGTGTATCTACCATAGCCTTTAAGGTTGTAGTAGATTCTGCATTGGCTACTGCTAGTTTCTTCATATTAGGTTTGGTGCCTTCCCAATGATAGTTGTTCATAACCAAGCTTTTGAACAAAGTATAGGCTTCATTAGGCATTTTTGAATTTAAGGTCCCTGCTATAGATACATCAACAAACTGCTTAGTAGAAAAATTCAATCCATTTTAGAAAGTCTATACTTGCATCCAAAGTAGTACAACATGATTAGGACACTTTCTAAGCGGTTCCTCAAAAAGCTTAAGGCGTCATAAATTGTATCATCATCATACTAAGCTAATGAAGAGATTTTTCTACGAAGCCTAGTTATCCTAGCTAAAGGAAAATATTTTCCTAACAATTTATCTATTAGTAACTCCCATGATGTAATCGAATCTTCTTGAAGTGAGGCTAACAATTGCCTTCCTTTCCCTATAAAGAAAGGTATATAATCTAAACCTTACCGCATCATCCCTAGCTCTATTGATCCCAAAGGTCATACATATCTTCAAGAAATTTGCAATATTTGTATGTGAATCCTTCTTTGGAGAGCCTTCAAATTATAATTGTAGTTAGACCTTTTAGATGATGATTAGTGAAATCATGTATTCATTTGTAGTAATAGCTAGTCTTGCAATATTGGAGTCTACTTTACTATTTCACGGCTTGATATAGTCAAACATAATCTTTAGTGCTTCACCATTGTTAGCTATTATGCCAAACCTCCTCAATGCAATCAAGAAAGTTTAAATTAGATTTGAATTGACTTACTAGAAAGAAATAGAAGAACAACAAAGATGTAAATAGAGTAATAAAGGAATGAGCTCCCCTGATCAATTGTCCTCAACAACGGCACCAAAAACTTGATGCTGCATATACCACGCTAATAGGCAAGTGCACATGTTAAATAATAGTAAAGAGGACTTTAAGGGTCTAAGATTATCAATCTTACAAGGACTGAATACTTACTTACTCACACTAATTACTTGGATTAAATTGAATAAAGCTTTTAAAATAGAAACTAGTTAAGAATTAGTATAAATGCAACAATTAAATGAAACCTAATCAACCATAGAAGATGATATTTAGACTTTGATCACCAAGAGATTAACATGTAGTAGCCAAAGGTTCTAAGAAATTTCTTATTTTTATTAACTAAAGGAATTTGAATTCTAATTTAATAGGAATCACTTCTTTACTAAATTTTAATTCTAATTCTAATTATGTTCTACCTAAATCGCTTCTAGAATATAACTCCGTAGAATAATACTAAGAATAGGAATCCTAAACAACAAAAAAGAAATAACTTTTAGTTCCAAAAAAAGTCTATAACTTATCTCTAAGCTTATAGTAAATCTCTTCAATTACGATAGATCTATTTATATATTGGCCTTACGACTTCAATGCATAAAATTAAATAATTAGGTTCAGACTCTAGAAAGAACAACCTATTCCATTAAAACCTTACGAGATTAAATCAACAAGAATAAGATAATTTCATTAAAATAATGACAATTAACATATACTACATGTTACCTCAATGGTTATTAGCCTAGATATCATTGCTTTTATACTACAAACATGATAAAGTTACAAGCTTTTATGATGAAATGGATTAAAACCCTAAGAAAAGTCTTCTCCTTTCTATTGCATCTCTCCTCTCTTGTACACATGCATCTATCATCCATTTACATTGATTAGACAAAATAATTTTCAAATGGCAAGTATTATGAAATTATTACAAGTCCACAACTAAGTACATGATTGTGGAGTTTGGGAATGGACTAGTTCTTCATTATTTCTTCAAGAAACTACCTTGAAATCGATGACAAGGGGCTCACGTTTGAACCACAAGAGCATGGTGGTGGATTGTGGTCTTGTACTTGACCATGAATTCTCCAAATTTCGATTGGAAATTAAAGACATAGGCATTACAGGTAAGGAACATGACTATGAAGGTATATCATGGTCATCCTCTTAGCTTAATTTTTGAATGAATTGTCACTTGGTATCCTTAAATTATTCTTCAAAATATATGCAATTCCCTTTAAAAATCACTTGAATTCTCTTCTTTCCATCTCATTGTCTTATTTGAGTCTTATAATCAAGAAATCACTCAAATCAGTAGCAAATTCAATGAAAATTGAATGAGATAACTTAAAATATTGAGGAAAATAACATAATGGATGAGTGTAAAATTGCACTCATCAGCAAGTTTGTCCTAAGTATGGGTTTGCTTTAGGTCCAATTGAGCATACAACACCAATGTTGGTCTAAGAAAACTATCTTGAAATGTTTATATCATTAGTTGCTTATATTACATGTATTTGCTCATCTTCTTCACCTACAATCTAGTATGCATTTTAGGGCATCCTATACCATTGTACTTTTTCAGCTCTAATACATTAAATTTCTCAATTAAGGACTACTTGTTGGAGGGAGTTAGGTCAATGATCCTAACTTGATCAAAGCCATTTGGTCCTTCTAAAGCTTTCATTATGTCAGGAAATTGTTGGAATAGTTTCTTTTCCATCTCTTTCTACTTATTCTCTAGTTATTTTTCTAAAATCTTTAGAACTAAGCACTTGGAGAATGGTTACATTGTTGCTTGAGGGAGTATACTAGGCTAAGTTCTCATTAGGTGTAAGGGACAGATTTTTCTTTCCTTTTTTAGCGCTGTTGTTTTCACCAAGGGTAAGTTAGGTTATTGTGAGAAGCATGATACTTTCTATTAGGAAGTTCACTTAGTTAACCAAATCTTTCATGGTTTTTTGCAAGCCTTTCATTTTTTCTTCGACAGTTGCCTTAGTGTCACTATTACTCCTATTATTGTTAGTTGACATCTTAGCTTTCAACCACATGAGTATTGGGCTTCTTGGTGACCGCTTGCGAGCTATCTTAGACCTTGGAAAAGACAACTCTTCAAAATTGTTAGTTCTTTTCTTCATTTATTCTTTTCCTTTTTTTTTTTCCTTTTTTCCTTCCTTTTCTTATCAAACAAAAAATAAATGCCAATATAAACATTGCAAATGCAAAGAGTGAATGGCACATAGATGTAAGGTAAGGAAATGGTAAATAAACCATAATGTGGTAAAAAATAGGTTTTTTTATTAATATTGCAATTTTAAAGTTTCCAATACGTAATTTGAATTCTCTATTTTTTTTCTTTTTTTATTTCATGATTTTATTACAAAAAAGAAAAGAAAAATCTTAAAGACTAGTTCCTCCTTTTCTTGTGGTGTTTTGACTCATCTTCCACCTTCTTTCTCTTCTTCAAGCTATGTGCTTCTTTCCATCTTGTGACCTAGGAGATCTCTTCAATATGAAACTTCTGGAATGCTCTAACCTTATAATAAATAGTGATATCTTTAGGATGCTTGATCATCATAGTGAAAAGCATTAGTAGGGTTAATCTTTTGAATACATTCTCTATGGGAGAAGTTGAGTTTATGGCTTCACATATGGTTGATAAGCCAATCTACGAGTAAGGTCCAATTAGTTTTCAAATCTCCATTTCTTTCTTCCTTAAGGCAGTTGAGAGACTTGGTTTGCTCAGCTAATAGTGTCGAGATGTAATACTTTCCTTCTAAGAATTGGATCACCATTTCTATAATCTTGTGATGTATGTAGAATACCTTATTATGTAACAAAATGTTCCTAAAAGTTGCTAAGATGTAGGTGTTATTCCTATATTACTGCTAATCTTCAAGGTTGTGGCAAAAGCATTTTTGGCTATAGTTGGAAGGAGTTGCATACTAAGTGAAATTATCATCTATTGACATGATTTTTTTGTTGCCATCTACCTACATTTTGTAGATTGCAGACTCATAAAGGCCTAATCATTTATTGAAAATCTTTGTAGGCTTGGCTGTAATATTTGGAACATACCATCCACTTTTAATGAAGGGATCCCTAATAAATAAGAGTATTCTTCAATAATTAGGCTCAGTTGATATGGACCTAAACAAAAAGCTAGCATCTTAAGGTCTTAATGGTGGACTAAAGCCTATACTATGGTGATATTGGACAAAATCTTGAGTATTGAAAGGATGGACCCCATCTTGTCTTGTTTAGTCTTTTGCTAGGTTAGGTTCTTAAGTATCACTTGTGGTTCCAAAGGTTGGTGGATGTAGATTTGCTTGAAAAGAGTTAGTTTAAAGGAATTAGCTAATTCTACAAAAGAATAGAAAATTACATCAAAATTATCCCATTTACAGGGAACTTACACTGAAATTTTGCAAAGAAGAAGATAGATATAGTAAAACTGGGAACTTCATAGTTCCATATTTTTTTTTTTTGGAATTTTCACATCATATCTATTTGCAAATTTTGGGAAAGGGTTCATGAATGCAAATTAGTGTAGTTTCTAAAGATTCTTAAGCTTTATGACCTCATTTGTTGTAAGATAAATGGTTAATTGGTCTCGTCAAAGCTTAAGCAAGGTAGCATAATCAATCTTACGTGATGATTACACTATAGTACCTTGAACTACACACTGTTGCCTCCTACCCTACACCTCCCCCCCTACCCCCTTATCCTAGGGGTCCTAAGATGACCTAGGTTTGATTGTATTCACTAAATGTTATGACAAATAAACCATACCCCTCCTACTAGGGTTGGCAACCCGTGTTATCGTATTGTGTCTCATTTCCGTGTCTAAATGGGTTTATTCTATAAAACCTAAACTCAGGACACAACCTATTTAATAATTGCATATGAAAACCTAAACCCATGACCTAACGTGTCTTATGTTTTAGTTGGACCCATTTATATGAGGGCTTACAATTCATGCTACCATATCATGTCCCATTTATCTAAGGTTTGATGCCATTTATCAATTAAAAAATTTTAAGTAAATTTGTAAAATATATATCGTTATAAAGGGAAAATAACGATAACAAAATTTAAGTCATACAAAGACAAATGGCATAGTATTTTAATACATAATAAAAGTTTACATCTTAAACAAAAGCTTTTAGTCAAGAAAAATCTTACCAAATTTAGAAAATTCAAAAATCCGAATCATATAACATCACTAAATTAAGTGGAACTATGGATTAAATTAATATTAATATTTCTTTGATTTCCAAATTTCTCACATTGTTCTTAGATTTTCATGGAAGACAATTAAGGAATTTACACGAGTTCATAACTTTCTACCCATTTAAACTATGTTATAGCAACAATATGTAGATAAAAATATCTCATACCTTTAATTGGGATCTCTAACTTAAACAAAAATGATTTGTGCAACAAATGCAAATACAAAAGAATATATTACATATCTCATGTCTCGTGTTTAGGTTTGGAAGCTTGACTCAAACCTAAATGCAAATTTAGCCACGTTCAAATGGGTCAGACCCTTTTGTGTCTTGTATCAAATTTTTCCATGCACTAACCTATTTAAATCATGTCATGTTATCTCTGGATCCCAAATTGCTAGCCATACCTCTTACCTAATAGAGAATATTAGTAAACATATGTACCAAAAATAGAAAAGGTATTTTGAAACATAAATCCTAATTTTGGAAAGTCTAAGTGGCTAACCCACTTAATGGTCCCTAGTGAAGTCACCATCCTATCGAGCCCAAAATTTTTGTTTATATAGACCTTCGAGGAGGGATAGAGGAAAACCTAGTTTTCTTTGGAATTTCAAAAGGTTTGGAGTTACTACTCAATTGGGGTTGAGAAAAAGGGCTAGATTAGAACCAATTGTGTAGATGTTCTAACTTAGCTACTAGTCTATTAGAAAAAAAAAACAATTTTCGAAAATGGTTTAGGAAACCATAGACATTAAGCTAATGAGTTAACTTATTAAATCCTAAATGGATGCCACCTAAACTTTTTAAATTAGGATTCATACTTCAAAATACCCTTAATAATTCTATTTTTGTTATTTTCTACTATTCCTTTTTAATTAAAGTTAATTATTTTATTTTTTATATAGTTTTTTCATTTATAAGGAAAAATGGGAAAATAAACATCATTTATTTACATAAGAGGTTTGTTGGGGAAGGAGGGAAAGGGTACAGTTGATAAAATTTTACATATTTTAAGTTGCTCCTTAGTTTCCTATGAGTGCCTATATACTTATTATTCAAGATCAAACTTCTATAGTTTATTTTCGTAAAACTTTAGGTTTGTTAGTTTCTTTAAATTTAGAAATTGACTGAGTTCACATTTTTTATCCTTTTAAATTTTGTTTAAGAAAATTTTAGAAGAGGGTCCTAATTTAGGTTGCTTATTTTATTTTTTTGAAAAAAAATCCTAAAATAGCCCTAATTTTTAAATGGTTTATTATTATTATTATTTTTCTTATAATTTCTATGTGGTAAAGAAATTTTTTCCTCTTTTTCATAATAAAAAAAAAAAATTCTATACTTGTTTTTATTAACCAACAAATGAAGATATAAAAAATAAGTTGCAAAAATGAGATAAAAAAAGAAAAATATTTAAAAAGAAAAATTATTCACATTGCTGTTGTTATTATTATCATTATTATTATTATTTCTTTTTTTATTTACTTTACTTAAAAGGGAATAAAATAAAAGCAAATAAAATAAATAAGAACTTGAACTGGAGTTAAGTGCACAAGTTGTACATAAGCAGGGCATAGGTCGGACTTCAGGTTGATCATTGGGTTTAGGTATAGCAACACGTATGCCATAGTGGTATGGCAAGAGGAGCTCGAAGTGGGATTCGATTTCAACCAATTTAGCCACCAAAGTGAGCGAGAAAAGCTCATTTCATGTGTTTCTCATCGAGGATTAGGGGTATGCGCTAGTGGTATAGTCATTAAGGGTGACTTTGGCGGTGGTTACGTCTAATAGTAGCTACTAGAAATAAATAAAGGGTGAAGCTAAGGGATTTCAAGTACAACAAAGCTTGTGGTAGTGGTGGTCTACGTAAAAAAACGGTAGAGCTAATGTTTTCAAGTTGTGGTCGACGAGTTCGAAACCATAGGGTAGTGGAGCTTAGCATAAGGAGTATGGTTAGGGGTGAAGAAGTTAGGGATTAAGAGCTCTTAACTTAGGAAAGCTTGTTGAGATATTATTTTTGTTTGAGCTACTTTAAGCTCAAACACAATTTAGAGAGAGAATGAGCAATTGTAGGGGCAAGAGAAAGAGAGATGAATGATTGTGTTTGGGAGCTTGAAGATGGGAGTGGATTATAAAAGTAGTCTTAGGGAGGTCCTTTAGATGGAGGAAGTTGTAGCTCAGCTTATTGATTAGGTTAGAAACCTAGTTAGACAGCTAGGAAACACCATAGTTGAGTTAGAAGTATTAAATGCCAACCTCAACTTTACTTAGTTGGGATATGAACAACTCTCTACTTGGGAGATGATGAAATTTTGGTAAGGGCTTGGCTACTCGAGTACCTAAACAAGTTGTTCTATAGCGAAGCTTGACTTGCTTGTCCATGAACCATTAGGTAGGTAACAAATGTAGCTAGTCCATGAGCTCTAGAACAAGTAAGAGGGCCTTGATTCCTATTTTTGATCTCTGCATACTTTTATTTTTATCCTTGAAGAATGACTGATTAAAATATACTTGGGTTAATAAGATATATTACTCAAATATATCATCTCTTCCTTACTCAGTGTTAGCCTATGAAATATTTCTTTCCTTTTTCATGATTTTGATATAAAATTTTCTTTATTATTGTTTATATATATAAACTGTTTTCTGACTTCTTGAGCTTTTGATTCTTTATGTACTTTTAAATGGTGTATTATACTTCTAAATCAACTTTTTTATCTTTTATTTTCTAAAGCTTTTTTATGCTTAGACTTTTCTTTTCTTCCTTTATCTTTAGTATTCATTGCTTATGATAAATACTTCTTTTTAGTTGTAAGTAATTGACATTCTTTATGATGGTTGACAGCAATACTCCTTGCATTATCTTGGTTATGATTAGCAATTTCCATTCATGATATTAGTTTTGATCATAGCTCAAGTTCTGTTCTTATCTTTTCATTCCAATCTTGTTTCTTTCTATTGAGAAGCTGTTCTTTTCTTTTTTAATTAAGCTTCTTCTACTTGATTTTTTTCAATTTTCTTTTGACTGTAAACTTTTAATGCACACTCAATAGCTTTATTAGTAATTTTAGCACAAATATTTTATTACCAGCAAAATACCTTTCATTTGGGTTTTAAAATGGTGAACATATGATTTCAAGTATCATATGAGAAGATTACGGTTTTAATAAAATTAATATTCAAACCTTGGTAAAAGTTAATTATCTCCATTTCGTGAAAATAAGGTTAATTTTAAGTTAATATGGCTTCAAATGATGCCGTAGTTCAATCTGCAATGGCTGATTTTGGAGAAAATCAAATTAGAATTAACCATACAATTAGTGAAGAAAAACTCCTAAAACTGTTATATTCATCTCAATTTGGAAATTATTTTCAAATATGTACTAGACTTGCTCAAGTCATTGCAATTACAATTTAGCTATTAAGGAACCATTCAATAGGGTATAAAATCATCTTGAACCAGACTTCTTATTTATAAGTGGTTTAACCAAGCCTAATTATCTAAAATATATTTAAGATGTAACATAGGTTGAGGAAACAAGCCTAGAGCAGTGGTTAAGGCATTAGCATGCATAAGCAAGGGAGTCAATGGTTGTGAGTTTTAGTCTTCATGCAAGCATTGGCATTTTATATTTGCCTCAAGCCCTTGTGATACATACACAGATTGAAGTGCATGGTCACGTACAAAGCACATGACTGTCCTCATGCATGCATTGTGCATTTTCTTTTTACCACAAGCCCATGTGATGCACATGTAGATTGGAGTGCATAGTTATGTGCAAAGTACGTAACTTGGTCTCCCTTCACCAGCCTACATAGGTTTCCAACCAATTTCAGTTACTAATCAAGCTAATTTAATCTCACATTTGGCCATTTTTTATTCCCAATTTCACCAAACCAATGATAAAATTTGAATTAAAACAGGACTACTTTTCATTTGAACCAATATCTTATCCATTATCAATCCTTAAGTGGGCCAAATTTAAATTAAAAACTTAGGAAACATTGAATGTACCTGTTTGAATTTATGTGTTTTTGCTTGATTAGAGCTCTTTCATTAAGATTTGAAGCTTTTAGTTGTCATTTCTAGTATGAATGAGCCTCATTAAACAACTGTTGATTGGAAAATGATTGTAAATTTAACACAAATCTAAAATAAAATTTGTTAAGCCAATTAATTGTGTTTTTTTTTAATTCAATGAGGTTGAGAATCTTCCATGTTGGAATCGATACAAACTAGTATGAATAAGACATCACAAAAACTCTCTGATTATCAAGAACAACTTGAAACACCATCTTTAGACCTTAATCACCCCTTTTCCTATCTACCTAGACCTTCTCTAAGCACCTTTTTTCTCTTTTTAGAGAAACTACCATCTTAGTCATTTTTAAGCTAAACTACCAACAACATTCACTTCACTACATCCTTATCTATTAGAGTGTATCACTAGCATGGTTCGAAACCCTTTCTAGCCCCTCGAACTACCATCTAATTTTAGCTCCTCTATTGACCCACTCAAAATCATGACCTCCATTACACCTAAGTTAAATCAACCCCAATGTTTGAGCTTGCCTTCCTCGGTTTACCTACCTTTGATGCACCCACTTTGCTAAACAACCACCATCTAGGGCTGTACAACATCACCTTGTCTACTGGCTAGGTGACTTGATTAATAACCCATCATGCTAGGCGTTTGATTTAAAGAATAAAATATCAAATGGAATTGCTTGTTGCATAAAAATAGGCTCATGTAACATGTGGAATGTGGATTTTGTTGATCTTGTACTAGGATCTTCACAACTTTCTTTCAATTCTTGTCTAGTGTAGATGATGATGCCATCAAATTCATTTATGATCTTGATTATGATACATATTGTGATGTATTAAGGGATACTGATTTTGTTGGCGATGTTGACATATGAGGTGTATTAGCTACATTGATGACTCTATGCTATCTTAGTTTTGCTATACCTAAGCCCATAGTGGTTTACTATGGTGGATACTATACATAACCTTTTGGTGACTATATATACATATATAAGGTTTATATATACACTTA
The DNA here is from genome assembly GCA_024138015.1 of Lumnitzera littorea. Taxonomy (NCBI): domain Eukaryota; kingdom Viridiplantae; phylum Streptophyta; class Magnoliopsida; order Myrtales; family Combretaceae; genus Lumnitzera; species Lumnitzera littorea. The sequence goes on from JAMXBB010000008.1 coordinate 34,082,883, forward strand.
CATACTGTTCTAGACTTTTATCATATTATGAGCCCCAGTTAATGGGCTAGTATTTAGTGGGTTTGCAAGCCTAGGTTATATATATATATGAGCAGTACGTTGCTATGTGTTCCTTTATCTTTAATCGTTGAAATATCTTAAGTTTGCAAAGTGGATTTTAAACTTGATAAGAACCCATTCTCTAATTTAGGAAGCCTCATGTATATCTTTCTAAGTAATACACATGTTGGATTGCTTACGCCACTAGTGGATTTAGGATAAGACACTCACTAAAGTGGCATCTAGACATCAAACCAGTATACAGCAATCAATAAGCATTTAATGTAGGCCGACTTTTGATCGTTTTCATCTAATGGTCCAAGATTGTGAGAAGACTATAAAAAATTGAATTGGCAAGTTATTCATAAGATGTTGATACTCTTAGTTGCTATTAAACATCATTATAATTATTACTTTATTATTGTTGTCTCTTGTACATTAAGTTGCAAAGATTCAAAGAGTAAGATAAATGTAGTGCTAGTAAGATCATATTTGCTACTTATTATGAAAGCACTACACTTGAGATTGGAAAAATTTTCGAATTAGTTATTGGAACCAACTTTGATTTGAGTAATGAATATGTATGAAGTCCTAAATCAAAAGCAATTATATATGTGGAGAGTTTGGTCAGTCCAAACTCTATATTACATCTAGGCTTGATGTCCCCTTTCCAATCTCGTTTTAATTTTTACCAATTTATTTTTTCCATTTTTGTTTATTTGTCTCATTTATTTGTTAAGTTGTTCAAAGAGTTGTTAAGTTACAAAAAATTGTGCTGAAACCCAATTCAATCCCCATCATGGGTTTCTAGTGTCAAATCCATGCTTTAGATACTTTCTCTTTTATAACTACTACATTTAAACATAAAATATACTTAAAAGAATTTATTGTTGTTAGAAAATGATCTTCTAGAATCCATTTGAAAACTATGGCGTTTTGTTTTGTTATGAAACTGACTATATTTATTGTAAATGAACGGAAAGCATTTTTAATTGCCTTATTAATATAAATATGTATTACAACCATTTTCTCATCAAAACCTAGAGATTAAAATTCCAAAACCTTACAATGGCAGGTTCAAATAAAATGCTAAGTGCCCTCATGATCCTTATGTTCATAGCTAATGTTATTAATATTATTTCTGGTAGTGAACACATCACAAAAGACTATGGTTCGAGCAGTTATGCATCTAAGCCTATTAGGCTACATTTCTCAATGCAGCCTTCACCTCCACCTTATCTTACAGAATGTAAAAAATGGATATCTAAAAAGTGTGCATTAGAAGTCTTCAAAAGCATTTTTTGGGCAGATTTTGGAGATCCTACTTCCACTTGTTGCCATGAACTTATGCATATGGGGGAAACATGCAACGATATGTTTGTTGATATAATTGCTTCAAAGATAAACAATGCAACCCTCATTGGTCATAGAAGTGATCAGGTGTGGAAAGGTTGTGTTGCCAAAACTGTTGTTGTTTCTCCATCTCCTAAAACTTGAGAAAACATGTTAGGCTTTTGTCCTGTGTGACATATAAAAATTTATTGATATGCTAATTTGCAAGATGAATTTAAAACATGTGAATGAATGTTCATTGTCAATTTCTCAAATCAATGTGACTATAAGTAAATAAATAAATATAACCCTTCCTCAAGGGTTGGATGTCAACAAAATATAATTCGAAATGATATAATGTATATTACTATAGCTTATTTATGCAAGTTAATTAAAATTTCTAAGGTATTTGAGCTATTTTGTTATATATTACTATAGCTTATTTATGCAAGTTAATTAAAATTTCTAAGGTATTTAAGCTATTTTGTTATATAAATTTTGAAAAAACTGTAACTATTCTTATTTTACTTTTCATTCTAGTTAAACTAGTTATCATTGCTATTTGGATGTCATATAATAAGTTTGTTACACATACATACTTACATATATATATACACACACATACGCACACATAAGTAAATATATTTATAGTTTCTTTTTATCATTTACATTAACTATATCATGTCAAATTAGTTAAACATTTTTCGAATCGACAATTAGCACTATGAATCTTACCAAAAGTAACAAAGAGAGAGACAAAAAAAAAAAAGAAAAAAGAAAAAAAACAAAGAAGAAATGTAAAATAAGAAGTCCATATAACTATAGTATTTCTTTCAGTGTCTTACGATAGTAAAAGGCAAATAAATACTCTCAATTGAATATGTCCTTTCATGGTAAACTGAAGAGACCATTATACATGCATAAGAGTTAGCATTAGGGAAATTGACCCATATGGCATGAAGCTCTTTATATTTTATTATTTTATTGGGATCATTATTATATTTAGGCTAGATGAAGTTTTCCAATCTTTTAATCTATTAGATTTAATAGGATTTAATTAGAATAGTTGGTTTTCTTTTTTTTTTTTTTTCTATTCTTCCAAATTGATAATTAATAGCTATTAGATTGAGTTATATAATACATGTATATAAATTTGTGAACCTTGTTAATAGCTAGATTTCGCCTTGACATGTTACTTGTCAACTCGACTATCGAGATGTTGATTGATGTTATTTTTGGTTAAAGCCAACAAGGGCTTAGCCTATCTAATGGGTCTCAAAGCTTAGCCTACATATAAATCTGGTTTGAATCTAGAAAGTGGTGTAGATGGTTATGACTTTGCATAATCTCATTACATAACCACCAACTACTCCTTTTTTTTTTTGCATATGCTTAATCATAGGATTGCTATGTGGTCTATGATCAATGATTGTTTGATAGTATAAATACTCCTTTTTCTTAGGCATATGCTTAATCATAGGATTACTACGTAGTCTATGATCAATGATTGTTTGATATTATAGAAACCAAATATTTACCTATAAATAAGGGAAGGAAAATTTTGTAAGAACTCTCTTACGCCATTCAATACTTTACTCACTTATTTAGCTATTCTTCTAAAAAAATAATCATTTACTTAAGCATCCGAGTGGCTACGTTGGACTAGTCTAAACACCACTTTAGTCTTTTGTTCGTGCTTTTGCTAGATCAAAGCTCCATACCAAAATCACCGACAACATTTAACACCGTTTATTTTTCCATGACCTACCCACATGACTAACAAAAAGTGTAGGTACTAATTCATTACCCTAACACCATTTGGGGGGGGAGTAGGCATATTGATGAACAATGTTTGGCTAAATCAAAGCAACTTTATGTTGATCTAGCCAAAGGAAATCAGGAGCTCAATAAGAAATATGACAAAATTTTTAGTCTTCTCCATAAGGATATTCAACTAGACCAAAACCAGGGGCATGATAACAATAATGCTTGAGTGCCTAAGGGTGGCAAGGGAGCATGATTTATTGCCCTTATATAGTGTACATAAGAGGTTTTTGGTGAATATGGGGCAAACATTCAATAAAAGCAAAGCATTTTTGTTAGAGTATTGATTATGAGAATCGATTATAAGAATCCTCAAGAATTTAAGGTTATGGCCTATAAGTGACAGGACAAGAGACTCTTGCACTAATCTTGAACCAATACTAAGAACCCTTTTCAATCAATGAGGTATTGCAAGAGTTTTGAATGTTGATTTGGACATTAAGGACCCTAGTGCTCCTGATTTTATGCCATCCACATCAAGCTTCTCAATCAGTAATTTGAAGAGATTGAAAACTGAAGTGGTTGAGATTAAGGAAACATAGAAGGGAATTGTTAAGCTTTTGAAGAATATCTCCACTAAAGTGGGAGTAGCTTTTCCCTCTCGTTTCTATCATCCTCAAACCTAGGACGATACGGGTCCTAGTCAACCTTTGGTTTCCCTACCCATAAGTGCTTTAGAAGAAGAAGAAGAAAGAGATGAAGAGTTAGAAGACGAAGGCTTTGCTAATGAGGATGAAAGGTTAGAAGAGTATGATAGTGATGATGAAGAAGAAACTTAAGGAACCCAACAAGAAATAGTTAAACAAGTTGCTGGGGATGAAAGTGAGGAAAGTCATCCAAGGAGTATGAAGATAATTTAGATGAAGAGACAAGAGATGAGGTTGACTAGCTTGTTTTCTTTCTTTTGTTATATTTTATTACTTTTAGAATTCTTATCTATTTGAGAGCTTAACCTCATTAATGTACTATTAATGGAGGCTCTCATATTATAAGTGTGTTGTATTTGGTTTTTGTTTTGTCTTAATGATTAGGTGTCTTTTGTTGTTCAAATTGTTATGGTGTTTGAAGGATGTACTGTTTGATGGTTTACAATTCAATAAAATGGCCAAACTTCATATTTCTAAGAAGTCTAATTCTTGTTGTTTATTAATTTTCATCTTTCTAGTTATTCCTTTTCTATGCCTATTCTATGTTTGCTTTCCTTAGACATTGGGGACAATGTCTCTCATAAGTGTAGAGATGGGTAAACTCTATTTGTTAAAAGTTTTCCACTTAAGCTATTTATTTTCAAGTTGTGTGCTTACTAAGTAGATTGTAAATTTAGCATAATAGCACTCAATTTTGTGCCTAACAACTTCTTGTGGAAATAGTGTACATAATCAATATTATAGGATCAAATCTAAGTGAAGCAAACTTACTTGCTATTTAATAAATGGATTTAGAGGTTAGAAGTGAATTAGAGTCTTTAGTGCAAGGTTAAATGATTGTGTTTCTACACTTACTAAGTAGTATATCTGCTTTTCAATTACTTTTAAAGTTCATTTTATCTTGGATCAAAAGGGCAAATGAAGTAATTCACTTGTTGATTCTTTATGAGAATCTCTTCAAAATAGAGTAAATTGAAGTATTTAAGGACCGAATTATTAAGGGTAGGCTTTAGTCCCTTAGAAGAGCAAAGTTTGACCACCCTGCTACTAATTTTTTCCTTAAGACCCACTTAAGGAAGTGGATGTAATACAAACTTGTAGATGAATACACAAACCCAATACCACGCGTAACCAAAGGGGTGGGTCTAAGCCACAAGATGGCTTGAAAAATAAATGATAGTTGAAGGTTAAGCAAGGGGTTCCTGTGCATCGACAAAGGATTTGATGCACCAACATCTCACATGAGCTCAAGTTACACTTGATATGATGCACAAGTATAGTCAAAGGTCATTCGCCACTAGTCTACGCTCAAATGGGCTACATAAGAATAACTCAAGAGTAAGAGGGATACTTAGCTCATGAGTAAAAAAGTTCAGTGTATTCTCTATATTCTAATGTCCTTAACTTTTACAGTATTACAGTATTTATATCATCCCGTTAGGGCAAATACTAACTTATAGAAATTACAAAAAGAATGGTCCTTATTTGCTAACAACAAAAGAGAATAATTTATAAGGGAAATACGAAATCGTGTGAAAGAAGGAATGTGGACGTCCTTGTTAGAAAGGATAGTATAGATGTTAGTAAAAGACAGTGAGCGTACATTTTTGCTACGATTCTAACAGTATTGTGGTCCAAGTAGGGGTAAACCTTGGTTCAGGCCTATTTGTCATTAGAAGGGGCTGGACAGTGGTTGGTTTAGAGATGGCTCACATTAGGGTTGGCCTCGGATGTTAGCTCCTGACAGTTCTTCTCGACCTCAGTACAGTGGAGATTACTACATTCTGATTTGGCGCTTGAACTATGGTTTAGTAGAGGGTTTGGCTCAGCATACTAGTTGATCACCTCGACAACATCTTGGATGGCATGGAGAGCAAAGTAGCTCGACAGATTGGGCTAGGGTAAACACTGCTCTTCGGCGCTTAACTCTTTTCGAATAGCTTGGTAGATCACTTGGGAGAGCCCTTATGCTCTGGAGCATATAATCAGTCCTTGATCCCTATTAGGATGAAGCATAACCAATTTTCATCTGATCTACTTAACTTTGTGTCAAGCTTGGTTTTTCATCTTATCTATTCTTTTAAAAAAAATAAGCCTTTTTTAAACCAATTAATACTAAACCCTACTCATTTAATATCGATCCTCGACTAGCGTTCAAAGAAAACTGTTTCTTTTTGTGTTGAAAATAATTTTGAAGTCATTACCTGACTAGAGTTAGGAAAAACAATTAAATTATAACCAATTAGGTGGATTGGTTATAACTTAATCACTAGTCTAATGATTAAAACTAATTTTACAAAACGGTTTTTGAAAACTCGAGATTTAGGTTTGGGAGTTAAGAATTTTAAACCTTTACAAGTACCATTGACTGTCTAAAATTAGAATTAAACTTAAATCTTTTACTTTTTTCCAATAAGTAATTAAAATCTTTTACTTTTTTTCAATTAAAATTGTTATTTTCTAAAATCTTGTACTTCTTTTCAATTATCCTATTTTTTTGTAATTTTCTCTATTTTCTAAATTTTTAAACTTTATTTTCTAAACTTCTTACTTTTTAAGGTTTCTTTCTGCACTTCCTATTTCTAGTACTATTTTTTAATTTCTTATTTTTTGTGCTTTTTCTTATTTTTGAATTTTTTTGTATTTTCTTTAAATTCTTATTTTTTCTAAATTTCTCATTTCTTTAGGTTTTCTTTAATTTCCTACTTTTTTAGTGTTTTTCCTAATTTAGGACCTATTAAGAAAATAAACAAAAATAAAAATAAGGGGGCAAAAATTGGGTGTCTACACTTTGTGCCAACTTTTTGCTTTTAAAAGTTTTCATTAAATAGTAAGGGTGAAGTGTGTTTACTTTGATTAGTCTTATAATATTGGTTATTGTTCTAAGAACACAATGAGTTAGGCACAAAGTTAATCTATTGGGAATGCCTTATCGATTGTGCAATTGATTGTTTTAAGTGTTTGCTTAAGGACAAGCAAAGCTTAAGTGTGGGGAAGTTTGATAAGTGCAAATTACTTTACACTTTCAAGGTATATTTAGGCATAGATTGTTCATAATTATGATTTAATTCTTAATTTTTGGTACTTAGTTGTATAATGTATTGATTTTAGATGAATCACGAGTAATAGGATGAGATTTACACAAGAACAATGACTTTTAAGTCAATCACAACCGTAAGGAGAAGAAAACTTTGAAGTAGAACCAAGATTCATTTAATCATGGGCATGATGAAGAAAGATTTCATTGGCTAACACTAATCACGCCCTTCATCACAAGCGTGATTAAGGAAGCATTGATGATCCCCCCATCAATCATAGCCATGATTGTATAGCTAAAGGGTGATCATATCCTTAATTACGGGCATGATGAGTTGTAATAAAGTGATAAGGAGTTCATGTCCACTATTATGGCCGTGATTGGTTTAGAATCTTATTTTCTGAGATGATCACACCCTAAGTCACCAACATGATGGGAGTGGACATAATTGTACTTCTTCCACTTTTTCACACAAACTAGTATGTAGAAAACTTTTTAACATTAGGCAGTATCTTGAAGTGGTATATTTGAGTCTTTTGAGGAAAAGAGTATAAATATAACATGACTTTTAGAAGAAAGATAACAAAGATAGAAGGGAGAACATTAGAGGAGAAGATATAATACACCAGATAGATTTAAAACACTAACCAACACCTATTCATCCACTCTTGTATCCATTGCATTCCCATTTTTTAGTATAGTTTCCTAAGTGTTGTATCATATTTTTCTTAGAATTACTTGAAATAGTCGACGAGAATTCATCGTTCGTTTGTTGTAAAGATTTCTATAGTAGAATTCAAATAAGGTTGTATTCTTTCACTTGTCTTACGCTAATTTCTTTGTTAATTCTGCATTTTGTTGATATGTTTTGTTCCTTCATCATGTGTATGTAGTTTAGGACTTACTACATGCATTTATTATGATCAAGTGCATGAAACAGTAGTTTCCTAATGCTGTTATTCCTGATGAATTGAACTTAGTTAATTTAAGTATAGTGTAGTACATGATATTGTCTTAAGCCAAATTTCAATAAAATATGTCAACAGACAACTCTATTGAGTAAATCTGATTCACTAAGACAATTTACTCCTGATAATAGAGATATTATTAGGAAAGTTGCTACATTTTTAAGGAAATCGATAGATTAGCATGACATTATTGCGAATTGAATTGACTATTAATTTAGAAGAGATTCTAATAAACAATTAGAATTAGAAGTAAGTAGTTTGGGAAGAATACTTATGTACCTATAATTTTCCATAGATAATAAGTATTAAGATAAAAAGCATATTGATAATATCATACTAAGTAGTAAAGCAAGTCTATATGTAAATCATTATAGTGTTAATAGTTTCTATAGCACTTGTGTTGAATAAAAGTTATGGTTGGATAGTATAGTTTAGCTAGTAAATTAAATAATTTAATCTTCCTATCACTAGATAAAGTTATATGGGACCAACAGCCTCTAATTAAAGCTACCGAGTCTTACAAATTAAATTCTTATATTTTATCCTTTACTCAGTTAAATAGGCAAGTGTACCTATCATTTTTTAGTATGGATAAGTATATGGTCGCCTCCATAGGGAAAATGATTCAAATACTAGTACTAAATATTGTTTCTATAAATAAAATTACCTCTCTTAACAACTTATAATGGTGAATAGTGATATTTTAATAATTTAATACACAACAATTAATAAAGTAAATTAAAAGAGTAAGGAAGGAGAAAATTAGGCGAAGATTTTATAGAGCTTCAGGCTTTTGCCTATTACTTTCTTCTAACTCCACTACTAAGGACCCGATCTACTTCACCAGTTTGTTCCACTTGATCTACTAAATCAATTCATAAAACATTACAAGCATTCATCATACATGGACTTTACAATACTTTACTATGCCTATCTAACCTTTCTACAATCAAGGCTAATACGGATCTACAGATTACAAATGTACTTATCTCAACACTCAAACATCAAAATAAAAATTATAGTTTACAAGTGAGAACAGGAATATAAATCTCAATCAATTTCACTCTAAAGAGAAACAACGATTATTGTATAAATTGCTTTGGTGCAACTTTTTGTAAAAGTATTTAAAGGACTTTCTATGGCTTCTTAGAAGGTTAAATTTAATCACACTTCTGTTTGTGTGGTGAAAAGCTTTTCCAAAGTTGTTGTTGTTGTGTCAAATGAAGTTTTGAATCCTTTCTCTTTTTATATTATAATCTTCCAATGGCTAATTTGAAGATTATTTTCACTTCCATATTTATCCAACAATTAGCTATTAAAGATAATTCCTTGGATAATTGGAGAAGGCCACGGTCAATTTAAATTCAAAAACAACTCTCCTTGTCTAGCTTAGATCAAATATACGATACTAGATAAGCTTCTAATTTGAATTTGATGAGGAGATATGCTTAATCAGTAACTTTTGGGTAAGACTTATATTCAAGATTTGAAATTCCACAAAATCCAAATCAACCTTATCCTTATCCAAATCAACCTTATCACTCAAAAATCCCTATGGATCTTGGTATCATCTTAAGTGAAATAGGATTAAGTGTATTTCCCTAATACACCCAATCTAGTGAAGCTAGGCCTTGTTGACTTCGAATATGATATAAATTAATTTTCCATGTTACTTCTTTGAACCAACTTTCTAAATAACCTTTTGAAGAGTATCAATCTTATTTTCTATAAAGTCTCTGAATAAGTTTTTGAAGTACTATACCAATTCTTCTTATAAAAGCTTCTAAAACACTCCCTGATGATTTTCAAACTAGTCTCTTTGTTAGTCAATTCAAACCTTCCAAATAAGTTTTTGAATGCACCTCAATTTGCAATTTTAAACTTTCTGAATATCTACATACATGTTAGTACATTAGCATTTCTCTCTTTTTGTTATCATCAAAACCCATGAGAAATATCTAACAGAGGTTATCAAGTCCCATCTCGATTCTACCCTTCCTTACCTCACTTAGTAGGAAATCCTAGCATTTAGGATCAGGTTTTACTTTATCATTCTATTGTTTTAAGCCTAACGCTCTAATACCACTTAAATCTATCATAACCTAAATAATATCATTGTTGTGATAGATCACCATGTACCGTATAAATATCTAAAATCAACCCTCTCGTTAATCATAGGCCTTCCATATGACACACAATGCTCCTTCCACTTTACGTGATCATTGGATATATAAATAACTGATATCAGGCATAATAATTGAAATTACTAACTAATTTTATATATTATTAAAAATAAAGTGTGGAACTTATAATTCCATGACAAAAATATTATAGTATATAAACAATTCATCAAAGTTTATTGTCAATTTGTCTATTTACACAAAAATTTAGCTGACCAAACGAAATAGATAATTATTAGCCATATTGAACTTCTCTCTTCTTCACTCTACTAATCACATAGTCCTATCCCTACACAAGACTCACCTCGGGCATTCCTTGGCCTAGATGGACAAAAAGATGATCCTGCATTAAAAGAAATTTATCGGGATGTAAGCTTACAATTCGTCATGCCATACAAACAATATAATTTAAATGCACAAAATATAAATGTTTGAATACTTAGAATTCCAAACAACACATGCAGTGACCTAAGAACTACATTCAACTTAGAATTACACCTCCTGTAGTCGGGGTTAGAAATAATTAACTAATACAAACCATCAACCAAGTTCTAGCACCTAGGTTTTTGTTCCACTTGCACCAATGTGGTCAAAACACTCAAACTTATACATAATACAAACAACTTTACTTTTCATATGAAAATAAATTTTTCCTTTCCAAAAGTCTAAATTATAAGTCAAAATTCCCCTAAGTCTAGTAGTGTGGTGGCCTCTGTAATCCATATTACACACCTTAAGCGAAAGTCATAAGACATGACCCTTCGTTAACGGTTAGAGTCCCTTAACACCTAGTAAGCCCGATAGCTAGAATAGAGACTCAATAATATATAAATGGTATAACTGTTGCCTAATCCTAGTAGGAAGCCCCCATCTTACAAGTCCCTTCCCATCTTCCATTTGAGGTGGCAATTAGTATAGTTATAATTAAAATGTGAGAAATGCATGACCCTTTGAATTCCTTAATAGAATAATTACTTAATCCAATTTTCATTATGATCAAACAATTTTAGTCCATATAACTATGCATAACTATCATCATAAATAATTTCAATTATTATCTATTTAGAAAATCATGGCATTCAATCATAATATCATACACATGCATCTCCCATATCCCACAAGCATTCAAATTCATCATATAAATTTAAGTGCAACTATACCTCAAACAAAACCAAGCATAAGGTCATTGAGAATCACTCACTCGGCCATAGCTTAATCATAGTAGTTTGAAGGTAAGTCTTCTTTGACAATGGGGTCCCTTGAACATCGTAAATATAAAACTATAAGAATTTGAAATAAAATTTAGATGGCTAAGCTAAAATCTTTTAAGTTACATTTTTAACTTAGTTACTATATTCATCCTAATTGTACTTAAAATTTCAATTGTGGATAATTATCTCATTTTAAACCTGATTTTTATAATCTTATAGTTAATTTTCATCGTTTACAAGTGTATTTTAATGTAGTGTAGTTAGATTTTCAAGATAAGGCTCACAATTCTATCTATTGGTTAGAACAGTATCAATCCTCATGTTTTGGAGTTCTTTTAGGCTTAGTTTAGTTATTGGACTTTTTTATTATCTTATGAAATCTTTTGGGCTTGGTCTGAGGACTTTATACTAAGCTTAAAATACTTTTCAAAGTCAAATTTCCATCCTTGTCTTATGACCTTAGTGCTATCAACGTTTTCCTAAATTGTTATGTAGGTTTATGTAGTCAAACAAGCTTGTTTTTAGTTTAAACTAAAGTTAGTAACTATGATGGGCTTAAGGAGTTTTATGTGTGTAATACCCTAAGAATTTAAGCCTATATGATAACCCTAGAATTTAAGCCCCTAAATTAAGGGTATCGGACTAAGTTATCCATTTTATTTCAAACTTCACAGTAAAGTTAGAAAAGTTAAATAAAGTAATTTAAGTAAAGTCAATTTCTCAAAATAACCTTTATAAAAATATTAATTTGAGAAAAACGTTAATTTATTGACAAAGCCGATAATCATAAAATTTGAGCTTTTAAATATAGTGATATATTAGAGATAAGTTAATTAACTTTCAAAAATAATAAATAAAGTTGAAATGTACATAATATACATGTGATATACATTATATGTATTAAATATATACTTATAATAATAATAAATTACCAAAATTAGGTAAAATAATAGAAAATTATAAAAAAAGTTGAATGAATGAGTGACCAAATGATGTGTCAACTTAGTATTAATTAGAAATGATGAGTCAACGCTTGATTGATGAAGGGATGACACAAGTTATTTAGGAAAATAGAAACTTGACATGTGTCATACACATTTCCAAATTCTATTTAATTATGCAAAGTTCAAAAAATTTTAATAGGACCTAAACCCTCAATTTCAATATTTTGGAACTTTGAAAACAGAAGAGAACAATTTAGAAAAATTAAGAAAAATAAAAATAAAAATGGAACAAAATATAGGGTTGGAATGGGTCAAGAGCAGTTTATGTACCAAACCACAACCTGACTTAGAGTGGCTTAGAGGTCCAATAAAGGTTAGATAGAGGAGGTATTTCGACAAGGTGTGGTGGTCGGAGATGGTCAGTTTAGGTAAACTAATTTTCTACTTATAACTTGTTTGATTTGCTAAAAATATCAAATGTTGTCAATTAATTATGAAATTTGAATTTTTGAGATTATTTTAGGTTTAGATTAATGTAGTAATTTTATTTTAATTAAATAATTAGTGTAAATATGAGTTCCTTAAGAAGATGCCCTATTTGGGCCAAAATTAAACTAATTTTTATAAATATTAGATGATGTTGTTTCAAGCTCAATTTTTGTATATAATACACCTAATATATATATTTAATTGTGGTACCAAGAATTTTTTCATTAAGCATGTTTACTATTTTTTAAAATTATTTTGAATAAAATTGCGAATTTTACTGAATTGTTGAAATAATTAGTTTTTGTTGAAATTAATGAATGAGCCCTACATGTTTAGACTTTTGGATGTTTATAATGATATTTGGAATATTTAATTTTTATCTCACACCTAAATTTGTTTATTTTCTCTAATTTTTTATAATTCCGAGCTAAAACCACTATTGTTGTAGAAATTGATAATAGCTAGTTTAGTATAATTGATGATTGACAATTAAACAACATATTTTTTTAAGTCTATAATATTTTTCATGAAATTAATTGGGCTCATATACTATTTATTACATATTTTCCTAATATAAGCTTATATATTAGCTCAATATGTAATATAGTAATTAATATTATTAAAATATTTGTCAAATTTATGTTAAATGAATACTTTAGGGTATATTAAGGGTTACTAGATAAGTTTAGAAAGGGTGATTTTTAGGGTTTTTAGCTTAGTACTAAAGTCTACTAGGGTCAATTATGGAGTTAGAGTAGTATACAACCGAGTCATAATGAGAAAAGGGTATTTTGTACCTTAATAATATTAATAGACTTGATTTTTAAAATATCTTAATAGTGACCGAAATAACAATTGTGACAATATAAAGTTTACTAAAATCGGATAAGGAATTGGTAAGATAAGGTCAAATGAAGTTTAAAGATACGATAAGGAAAGTTTATGAGAATTTGGGTTTGATCGATAGCTAACTTGGAAGCCACATTTATAATTTCATAAGTATGGTAAGTAAGGAAGAACCATGTAGTGGAGTTTAGGATTTTGCGCTATTACTAATCCTTGGTAAGTGGATCTAATCTATGCTTAGAGTAGATATATTGCTACTCATAACACTGTATGTTGCTTATTGTTGTGTTGATTGAATATAGATATATCTTAGATGAATTGATATGCTACTATAGTGAATGCATATGTAGTGATTTTGAATGATAATAACTATATCCTAGTTAAACGGTTATGTTGTTATGTTGGGTGATGATTTGTGCTTACTAGGAAAGTTGAGTGATTGCCAACTCATTCTTCTAAGTGTTCACCTAAGTGAACCTTAAGCAAGATACTAATATTCTACTAAAGAGAGTTCCAAACCTAGAATCAGATTACTAGGTTGAATTAAAGTGAAAGACTAGTAATGTTGAGTCGTTATTGCATATAATGACATAAAAAGGAACCTACGGGTCAAAATTTTTAAAATGAAGCTTCCAAGTGATCATGGAAAAAAGCATTACTTTATGAAATTAGTTTTTAGAAGCATATAGATTGCATTTAACCGAACTTTGTGACTATTTTGATAGTCAGATTTGGTAAATTACAATGTGTGGTCTAATTTGGCAATGTTGCCACTTTGATTTGTTTAACTACAATGTGTAGTCTAATTTTATGAAACAAGGTTGGGAGTTTTACTCCCAAGCAACTCCTTGTCGCCCTTTTTGATAATAGTAGATTATAGTATGTAGTCCACTTTGGTGGGGGTCCTACTCCTAGATAGCTCCTTGTTGCCCATAGGTTCCTAGATGTTATATCTAGATGCCCAACTATATCGACTAATCGAAAAAAGATTGAAGGGTATAAGATATTAGTACTAATGCATACTACATGCATGAGCATAGTATGATGCATTGCTAGTAGTAAATGCCCAATTAGGTGAATGCATATGTGAAGTTAAACTTGTAAGTTGTGATATATAATATTGATTATCATATTGTCTATATTATGTTATTTGTTATCTACTCTCACTTATGTTTAGTAACTAAGGGGATAAAATATTATATCCTCAAGTTAATTGTATTGTGAAGGGCCCAACACTAAGGAGGGCATATATATATTGAGAGTATAAGTTAGAGTCAACAACTTTTGTATGGAACCTATGCTAAGTCAAGAATCTTATTATTGTGAAGATGATAAAGGGAAAAGCTAGTGACAGAATATCCAATTGAACTCTAATGTAGAAACCCCCTATCATGTAATCAATTTTGTCTTGTGATGAATGAGCAAGTTGAGTTAAGTTTTCAACAGGTATTCTTGTGTGATAGTGCATTCCTTATTAAGCCAGGATATGATAATGTAGGCTTCTTATGGGCTTTAAAACAACTTTTCATGATAAATTAAACTGTTGGTAAAAAATTTGGTAAGTGCTCAAGTAGAAGTTCAAAGCATATTTTCAATGTTTTTAGGCTAAGTTTTGAATTTTAAGCCTTATACACTTATTATACTTTCTTTGGTTGGTCTTTTCACTTTGTTTGCCTTATTTTATTGTATTTTTAAGAGAGTTTTCTTAGGGTTTTAGATCTGAATGGTTTAGAATTGTGGCTTCCAACATGTTTAATTATTTCCTTAAGTTTAGGTAATAGATCAAGAACTTACACTACTTATATTCCAACTCCAACTTAACTTCTCTTCTATGTGGTGATTATTTTGCTTATGTACTAAGTAAAAATTATGAATCACATACTTATCATAAGTTCTATACCTTAGTTTACATCTCAAAAAGCTTATTTCCTTGTAGAAACATCATGTAAGGGTTTCCTCTTAATTTAAGGCTAGATTTAAGCATATGTAGCTAAATAAAATTAAAAGTAACATCCAAATACCCTACATACACTTCATGTCCAACATGCTATTCCATCATCTATGTATATATTTCATGATTTTCTCAACATACAAACTTCTATTCTAAGTGATAAATAAGTATCCCACATAATACCAAACTTAGTATGCTCATAGTCTATCTTTTATGTAACGGATTCATGAGCTTATCACCTAATACAAAATAGGTATGTTATCACCTAATGTACATGTCAATATCTTCATGGAAATATCAACTCCTAAGCATGGCATACCAAAGTATTTAACAAAGAAAAGAACTTACTCATCTTAAATAAGTACAAAGATAGTTATACACTAAGAGTCCTCTTTTTCCCTTACTTTCCTTCCCTTTTTCTCAAGTTCCTTAGGTTACCAAAGTATTGATGTTTGAGGTCAGTTTTGGGGTGTTCTAAGATTTCCTAAAATAGCCTTTGATATGGACAAAGTAAAGGCAACAAAAACAAGTCTTTGTGCCATGAGTGTATGTGCATATATGTGGTGGCAATTGTAAGAGAAGTGGAGCATGGTTTCTTCTTTTGGTCTGTATGTTTGAAGTGTGGAAAATAAAGTAGGAAATGAGAAGAAATGGGAGAGAGTGTGCCAGTTATGTTGGGTGTGCTTTTGCATCCATAAAGTCCCTTTTTGTTTCACTTAAGCTTAGCACAAAAATGTTACTTTGAAATGATTGGATGATGTAAGCATTAAGGAGAGAATAGTGCTTGTAAAAGACAATTTATTTAATGTGTGATTAACATGGCATGGCCCCCCATTCCCTTTCTTACAACCGGCCATAGAGTGTCCCTTTTAGGGTATGGGCCTTATCATTTCTCATTTTTAAAAATTGAGTTGATAAGGTGATGAGATAACTTATCCATGTGTACTATAAGTTACAATGATACATGGAAATGGTCTTATCATTAGCTTTTGATAGGTTATCAAGTGATATCTAATTCTAACTCTCAAATGATAAGTTATTTCATGTGGTTGGTTAGTTGATTTATCTATTCATATGTAATATAGCTTATATGGGAAAATAAGGAAGTTGTCTTAAATAGAATTCTTTTAGGGTTTGGTTCTTAAATTAATTCATAGCTTATGATTTGCTTCTTAGGAAATTTTATAATTTTCTAGAGTTGAATAAGATTATTCAAATTAGATTCTCAATTACTCACTTAAGGTCATAAGTCCTTAATTATCCTAGGGTTTAAGGTTTCGAATAACTTAAGGTCCAATATTTTTGTGTTCAAATTTTTATCAGCAATGAACTTTTGAATTGAAAAAATGGATTCATTTTCTAAATGTAAATTGGAAATTCTTAGTTTAGTTGATCCTTGGAAATGATCGACAAGAACTCGTAGTTAGTCACATTTCCCTTAAATAGTAAGGTTTACAACTATGTTGGTGTTTTTGAAACATGATCCCCTTGTCATCAATTTTAAGACAATTTCCCAAATGATATTGCAAGAAGAAGTCTACACCTAGACTCTATAGCTGTATACTTACCTACGGACTTGTAATAATTTTATAACACTTGCCATTTGGAGATTATTTTGTCTAGATAATGTAAATAAATGTCAAATGCATGTATGTAAAAGAGAAGAGATGTAATAGAAAGAAAGGAGAAGTCTTTTCTTAGGGTTGAAGCCTAATTCATCATGAAATCTTATAACTTCATGATGTCTGTAGCATAAATGCAACGATATCTAGGCCTATAACCATTAAGGTAACATGTAGTGTACATTAATTGTTATTATTTTAATGAAATTATCTTAGTCCTATTAATTCAACTATGCTTTTTGTGTGGATTGAGTTGTTATTTCTAGAGGCTTAGCTTCATTATTTGATTTTATGTATTGAAGTCGTAAGGCCAATACATGTATAAATATATTGTGATTGAAGAGATTTGCTATAAACTTGGAGATAAGCTATAGATTTCTTCTATAATTAAAAGTTATTTCTTATTTGTTGTTTTAGGATTCCTATTATTAATTATGTTCTAAGGAGTTCTATTCTATAAGTGATTCAGGTAGAACGTAATTACAATTAGAATTTAATAGAGAAGTGATTTCTATTAAACTAGAAATCGAATATTTTTTTTTTTGGTTAATAAGAATAAGAAATTCATTAGAACCCTAGGTTACTACATGTTAATCTCTTTATGATTAGAATCTAAATATCATTGTTTATGATTAATTAGGTTTTACTTAATTGTAGCATTTATAGTCTAATTCTTAATTAGTTTCTATTTCTAAAGTTTTATTCAATTTATCATCACTATTGTAACCTATTTTAATTAAAGTAATTAGAGTAAGTGAGTAAGTGTTCAATCCTTATAAGATCGACATCTCTGGACTCTTCAAGTCCTTTATACTATTACTTGACAAGTGCACTTGCCTATAAGCACGATATATACTCCCTCAACTACTCTGGTATTTTATGATCAATATAAGTTCAACTTAGAGGTAGCTTTGTCTATGCTAAACTTAGGGAGTCTTTGAAAAAACCACAATGAGTCCTTCATGGAATATGCCTAGCGATGGAGGGCTCAATCTACAAGAGTTTCTACTCTAATCACGAAGAAGGAGATGACATCAATGTTTGTTAACACATTGGAGCAACCCTATTGCATGCACCTTATTAGGCAAACCTCTACGAGTTTTGCTAAAGTGGTTACAGTAGGTTACAGATTTGAAACTGTTATCAACTTTGGTAAACTATCTACTGAAAAGCTTATGGATAAAATGATAGCTCCTATCAAGACAACCAACAAAAGTAAAGAAACCATAGTTAGCCTAGTAAACGCAGCGTGCAATTCTAGATCAACTCCCCGAATTTCTATTCAAACTACTATAATCCTAATTCTATCACTCTAAGTCAATAACTACAGCCTTTACCCTAGAACAATCAACCTCCTCCCAGGAAGTTCACCAATATTCCCATTCCTCTCAATTAAGTTTTAGCCCATCCTAGATCTTACAATCTGATTAATTTAGAAATTTTAAACAAAGGGTACAAGCTAAGGAATTATGACCTAGATGCCAAATGTGATTACCACCTAAGGCAAATTGGGCACTCCATAGATAGGTGTTGGAGACTATGGAACATGGTGCAAGGTATCATAGATGCTAGACTAGTATAATTAGACTTCATTGAAGCACTGACTCCCAATGTAAACAACAATTATTTATCAAACTACATGCCTGTCATCAATATGATTGTGACTAAATCAAAATTCTAGTTTAACTTGGATGAGCTACCCATATTGGTAAATATGTGAAACCATACACTTATTTGATGGATTTCTCTAACAATTATATGTGGTCTAATAGATTTTTAAGCTAAAGTGCATGAATTTTTATTAAAATCACATATAATTTCTCAAAACAAGTGCAGTTCGTATTTTTGTGTTTTTGTGTTCAAATTTTACATTTATTTGAAAAATTTAAGCTCTTTATATTTGTTCTTGTAGGTCCCAAGGCTATCATAAAATGGTAGGCTCACTTGAACTAATTGTTATGAGTTTCAAGCATTGAACACATATTTCACTTGTGAAGGAATGTATGTAGATTGGGATTATGTGTGAAGCATGATTTCTAGTTGCTTCTATGCTTGTTTAACGTAGACTAATTGCTGATACATGTTGATTCCGTTAAGACTTCACTTTTAGAATTAATCTTTAATCTTTGTGCACATGAACAATAGAAGAACTCAAACATCATGCTTTAAGTTACTTCATTTACTTAGTTCTTAATTGTATTCATTGGAGTGTTGGAATCCCATGCTTTGTTTGATTAGGGATAGTTCTTCGGTTTAATCAAATAAAAATCATATTTTTACCCCTTTTGGTGTTGGAATCTCTTGTTTATTTGCATTAGGATAGATATTGAGTTTTGTTCAATAAAAGAATCAAATTTTGTTTAGCTTGCCTAGATATGAATAGTACTAAAAAGGCTAAGAGCTATTGCACCATTCCCTTGGGAAATATGAACTTAGAGTTGACCTCATACTACTAATTGACCAATACACTTGCTAAAGTTTTTACGGTTTCAAAATGTTTTTATCAAAATTTGCAAGCTAAATCAATTAGCTGTATGTTGATTCCATCATTTTAAAATGGAGCTAATTTTTCCAATTAGAGCATAACTTGTAGAAGAGTTGAACATGAATACAAGTTCTTAGTGTCATTGTCGGGGATTAGATAGGCATTAATTTCAGTTTTTACTACTATTTATAGACTAGGCTTTATTTTGAAAAATAGCCAAATGATCTTGCCTTTCTTGTAAATATTTTTATATTTCCTTAAGTTTTTATTGTGCGTAGTTCGGGATTCTACTCTTTTCTATTCTCCTTTGTTGGTACTTGTGTAAAAGACCTATTGAGCTATATTGAATGGTCAGCAAGTGTTGATGTTGTATTTTTAGGTCGATGGATGGTATGGGTCATGACATGGAGTAGTTTGTCCCATTTTTGTGTTGTCATGATGAGTTAAGAAAGAATATATATCATTTTAAGCAATACCAAGGTGAGCACCTATTGAGTGCTTAGAAGAGATTGAAGAAGCTAATGGGATAATGTCCTTATCATGAGCCGCCTACTTAGCCACAATTGTCAATATTTTTACATGGAATAAACACTCATGCTAAAATGACATTAGATAAAGCTATTGTATTGTCAATAATGTGTATGCTTATGGAAAGGGCGATCATGCTAATTAATGGCTTCACATGACTCCTGCCTAAAGGGCCATGCCCTCCTTATCCAGTTGTAGAAAGTAATCAAGAGTAGTAGCACCACTAGCAAGAAGAAGATTTAAGGTAGAGCAATGTTGCAAGCCCCTTGGTTATACTAGCAACCCGAAACTTCGAGGTTACAAAGATGCTTGATGAGTTCATTATATGCTTAGAGCAAAAATGGGTTGAAAAGTTTGAAAGTCAAGAATTAATCATCTAGGGATTAGGGGCTTAGTTATTATAGTTAAATGAATGCTTGGCTACTTTAGATGCTAAAGAAAAGTCAAGTAATGGATTTGGTAGTTCTTAAAGCAAAGATGATGAAGTGTCCTCAATAATAGGAGGCCCAAACCTTATAATCCAAATGATGATAGATGGAGTTGCAATGCAAGCATTTAAAGAAAAGACTTAACAAGATGAACTAACAATGTTCGTAGAAGAAGAGGGTTGGATGAGTGATGAAGAAGAGAATGAGGTTGCTTCTAAAAGCAAAAGAGAATAAGGAACTATGACCGAGTCTTTAGAGGATGAAGAAGTGGTGTTTGTATCAAGAGACATAAGAGTTGATGGTATTTCTTTAAGGGCTAGTGAGATGAAGATTTAGGAAGAAAAACTAGACTAGGAAACTGTAGTTGAGAGGCTTACTCAAGTGACCATTGAAGGGTTTGAGAGGTAAAGGAAGAAGCTTGATAACATTGCGAGTACCTCTACATCCATTGAGTAAATAAAGGAAGTACAACATAGGTTAGGAAAGAAGGTTAGTAAGGATATTATAACTTCAACATCAAGTAAAAAGGAGGAGGTAGTGCAACAGGAGTTAACCCCTATCATTAATCACTCCATTGTTAACCTACATATACCATTGATGCCTTTTCCTTAAAGACCAGGAATCAATTGAGATGATGAGGGATTCTTAGTCTTTTCCTCAAAGATTAAGGATCAACAGAGGTGAATATCCCACTAGTAGATCTATTAGAGTAAACACCTCACTAGTAGAAGTTCTTAAGAGAAGTTTTTGAGCAAGAAGAGAAGGGTAGATGGGTGAGAAATGGTCATGTTAGGTTGACATGCATTGAAGTAGTAAGAAACACCCTTCCCCCCATATTAAATGATCTAAGGAAATTTGTATTGACTTGCACCATTGGAGATCAATTCTTTGGCAATGCATATTGTGACTCTAGAGCTAGTGTTAACATGATTTCCTTATCTATTGTTGAAGAGTTGAGGTTGGGGGAGGAAGTAAAGAAGATTGAGCTACCCATTCAATTTGATGACTGTTCTTTGAGAAAACCTCAAGGGATGATTGAAAATGTACTGGTAAAGATAGATAAGTTGGTGTTTCCTATAGACTTTATAGTGATAGACATTGATAAAAATTCATGAACACCAATCATTCTTGAGCACCCATTCATGACAACTGTTGGAACTACCATCGACATTAAGAATAGTAAGATGTTCTTGAGGGTTAGAAGAAAAGACCAAATTGTGAACATTCGAAAGAGGTGGAAAAGAAATCCTCCTCAAGACATGAGGTTTGATATTACACTTGATGCACTAAGTGAAGAGGTGATGATAGGAATCAACTCCTCGAACCAGTCATCTATAGTCGAGCTAGAGGACTATTAAGACTCACATGGAGAATACTAGCTTGAAACCCTATTTAAAATGAGCATTCCTATTTTGATCTCCATCTTTTACACTACTAAGGGCTTAAGCATCGAGCTTTCATAAGTTTCAATACAGTTTTCAAACTGCTAAGCCATCTTGTTGACCTGCTTAGTATGCATGTTGACTAATTGAGTAGCCATAACTATTCTTGAGCTCGTACCATGATATAGATATCCCCTAAAATAACCAGTATCAAACCTCCATCTAAGTTGAGCTGCCTAGATACTCGACTTACAAAGAACTAAAATGTTTTCCAATACCTAACTTTTGACCTAAACTAGACTAGGTCTACTCTAACAACTAACTCTCTCTTTTATCCTTATCCAAATTGTCTTGTTAAAGCCGAGCCACCTCAATACATACCTTAACATGACCAGTTGCATTCTAGAACACCATCTACCATGTGATATGTGTCTTCTGGCACGATAATCCAAAAGGATTCCTTACTGTTTTCATACAAAATATTCTTTACCTCTTTTACCCTTTTTAGTATATTTCATGTATTCAAATCATAAATTACCCATTTTTGTCTTTTCCATGTATGCCTTATAAGAGGATGTTAGCAAGAAAGATGTGGGGATCGATGGAGAAGAAGAAGAAGAAGAGGTTGAATATTACTAAGCACAAGAGCTAGGATGTCGAGCTCTTCATAGACTAGACAATGTCAAGGTCCAAATCCCACTGTTTAGTAGAAGTAGAGAAGGTAAATAAAGTATTTGACTATTATAGGTATATAGATGTAGTTAAGGTTCAACTTGCTGTACTTGAGTTCTCTAGATATGCTATCATGTGGTTGAAGAATTTGAATGTAGCTAGGGCAAGAGATGGAAGACGAGGTGTATGGACTTAGGAAGAGATGAAGATATTGCTAAAGGGAAGATTTGTGCCTAAGACCTACTTGTAGGACACATTTGCAAAGTTGTAGGAACTTCACCATAGAAGTCGATCTATCGATGACTATGTGAAAGAATTTTAGATGCTGTTGATTTGACCAGACATGAATGTATTCGAGGTTCGCATAGTGTCAAGGTTTATTTTTGGACTCAAATATGAGATTTACAGCATTATAGAAGTACGAAGGTTCTATACATTGGAAAAGGCTATTAAAGTAGCATATATGGTGGAAAAGCAAAGGAGAATTGTTTCTATCTGACCTAAGTTGAGTCTTTCCTAAGCTTATGTTCCTCGCCGACCTATCCAAGCCGAGTCGAGGAAAAAAATGATTGACTTGATGATAACCAAGTAGGCTAAAAGAGTCGAGCTGAAGATTAGCCGACCTTAAGGAAATATGAGAAAGGATAGACCTCTAGACGAAAGATGAGTAAGGAGAAGTACTTTAAATGCTTGGGTTTCTAGACACATGGCTATAGAGTGCCCGAACCAACGTATTATGGCACTCTGAAGAGATGTAGTGGATAGCACCAACAAGAGTGAGCTAGAGGAAGAAAAGAATGCTAGAAAAGTTGAAGCCATAGAAGAAGAAGAGACTTGTATCTACGCCGACAAGAGAGAGGTGATGACCTTAGCACTAAGACAAGTGCTAAGCTCCTTATTGAGCTCTAAGGAAGATTAGAGAAAGAATTTATTCCATACAAAGTGTACCATTAAGGAATAGTTGTGTACCATCATTGTAGATGGAGGGAGTTGGACCAATGTTGTTGTATAGTCCTTTGTGTAGAGGTTTAGACTATTGACCTCTGAGCACCTCCAACCTTACATGTTACATTGGTTTCATGATAAAGTTACTTTGCGCTTCACCAAACAAGTATTCATACCTTTTAGTATTGGGAATGTGTATAGGGACAAAGTGATATGTGATATCGTATCATGACCCTAAGAGGGGTCTAATAAGATTGCTTAAAATTCTCATATCACGTGTGTACCTATGATATAAAAACCACCTTATAAGTTAGAGATTATAAAAATCTAAACAATTAATCACTAAGGTTTTTTATTTGTAATTAATTTACTTATAATAAAATATAAATGACTACAAATATTCGATATTCCACAATTTACTAGAACCTTAGAGAATCGGTATCTCTTACTAAATGCTAAGATAGTGTAAAACAACTTAAAAATTTACAAGAAATACTGTATGTCGAGCCTTATTTTGATTTCATTAATTTAACCTAAATTAAGCCCAGCCCCCTTAATATAGATTACCCGATATTAAATTTAAGGAAATACATTTCTTAAAAAAAGATTTTAAAAAATTAGAGTTGCCAACCGGTTTAACTAGTAAAAAATAAAATTAGGATTTTTAGGCTAGAAAACCCTAGTTTGATTAGAAAACCCTAGTTTGACTACTAGCCTGTCGATATTCTAAAAAAATTTGATTTTTAGAAAATTGAACAAGAAAAACTAGGTTCGAGGGCTAACCTATTAAAACTAAATTACCACACGAAAATTTAAAGAAATTAATAGGCTTTATTTTTGTAATTTTTCTAAAAATATTAAAATAAACCTAAATAGGCAAAATTAACTAAAATTGTTTATTATGAATTTCTAAAAAAAAATAAAAAATTTCTTTTTATTTTTTAACGATTACCTTGAAGGTGCCTACATACTTGTTAATTGAGATCAAATCAGCCGTAATTATTTTTTATAAAATATTTAATGGGTAGATTAATTTTATTTTGAAAAACCAAGCCAGATTTACATTTTTTATCAATTATTTATTTATTTTTTAAAATATATAATTTCTATAAATTAAATATATAAATAAATAAAAACCTAATTAACCAAATCCTTAAAAAAACTCAATTTATATTTTTTTAAAAGAAATCTCTAAGTGCAAAAAATATATTTTATTAATAAAAATGATTTTTTCAAAAAAAAAATCTAATTTAACTAAAAAAACTTGCAAAATAAATAATAACACAAAAAAAACTTGCACTTAAACACAAAAAATTAATTAATAATAAAAATAAATAACTAATTAAACAAATAAAAAATTGCTAAAATAAATAAAAAAAAAAACTAAAAATTTTACCTAATGTTAGATCATCAGTGTTAAGCAGTGATGGGCAGTGCTGGGCATGTACAGGCGAGTACCGAGGCGGCGTACACGTACGTCTGGGCATTGAAGTCATACTCTAGGCGAGCATAGGCATACACTGGGCGAGCACTAGTGAATGAGGCGGTGATATTGGGTAAGTAAGGGTGAGCAAGGGGCGATAGTAGGTGAGCAAAGGGCGACAGTGGGCGAGCAAAGGGCGTACTGAAGGTGAGAGCTTGGCAACCACCTGGGGTGAGCAATGGGTGTTCACAAGCGTACACTGGGGTGAGTAAGGGTGAACATGGGTAAGCACCTGAGGTGAATAATGAGGGATCACAGGCATATGGTTAGGCGTGCACTAGGGCATTTATGGGCGTACGTGGGGTGACAACAGGAGTACGTTGGATGAGGCATAAGCGGTAGTTCAACGATGCTAGTGGTTATGTGAGGTAGTACTAGTGGTGTTATGTGGTAGTGTATGGATGGATGTGGGGGGGTATATGAAGGGGTATGGTAGTGCGTAAAGGGGTATGGTGACACGTAAAGGGATGTAAGGGTACGTGTGGTGTTCAAGGTGTGTGTTTTTGAGTACGCGTGATTAGAAGAAAAACCTTCCTTAATTATTGACCAATGTGATATTTATAAGCTTAAAATTGAATCTTTCCTATCAAAGATACGAAAGATTTGTTTGGGATTTAACTTGGATTCACCTTAACTTCTAGAAATCTTAATTAGTTCGTACTTTTCTTTTAAGGCTCAACACGATCTAATTTAGCCTAATTAATTTAATAAATCCTGATTCTAAGCCCTTAAATTGGTCTGGCCCAAAACTAATTGATTCAGCCCATCTTAATAATTGATGCAACAACTCAACTTAATCTAACTTGATACAACTTGATTCTTAACTCAACTTCTTATGACCTAACTCAATTTTCTTCTTTCTTCTTTTCTAATTTTTAAAATTTTTCATTTAATATTTTTATTTTTATTTTTTATTGACCTAGCTCAATTAACAAGATTTTTAAAAAATTGGCAAAAATGAGGAGTCTATAGTTGCTCCACTTTGTAGTAAAGGTCGATTAGAACTTTGCTACAAAGACAAAAAAAAGATACCTATTTTTGCTAAAACCTACTTTAAACTAATCAACTAAGCTGTATTTTATGAAGGATATCAACTTAAAAGGTTGATGTAATGAATAAATTTCCCATAGAGCAAAAGGTTAAAGGGGCCTATCTTGAAAGGATAAGGTTTAATGGTGTCTATCTTGGAATAATAGAGAAAAATTTTCATGAGGGCCTATCATGGAAGGATAGGGCTTAATGGTGTCTATCTTAAAAGGATAGAGCAAAAATTTTAAGAGGGCTTATCTTGAAAGGATAGGGCTTAACAGTGTTTATCTTGGAAAGATAGAGTAAAAATTTCAAGGGGGCTTATCTTGGAAGGATAGGGCAAGAACCATTAGAGATAAAATTAACTTTTTTTAGTTTAATGGATAATCCATAAAGGATAAATCTCTCCGAGATTCCTTTTGGTTTGTGGTTTGAAGAGAATAGATCTCTTTGAGATTGATTTTCAAAACTAGCATAATTCCTCAAAAGATTTCCTTTCAAAGACATTTTTCAAAATTATTTTTTCTAGGACTAAAGGATTTCTCAAATAGCAATTGGTTAGCATGCTCATATTAACTCCCAATATTCACTCATTCAATCTATAGAATTTCTCTAAGGGTCTGTGCTTGTTTCTTCTTTCTCTTTTCCTTTTTTCTTTTCTTTCTTCTTTTATTTTCTTTTCTTCTCTTCTTTCCTTTGAATCTTGTAATTGAACCATGCCCATACCTTGAATTTGCTTAGTTCGATTACAAATTTCGATTTCTACTCTTCATGACTTTTGAATAATAAATCTCTTTTCAAATTAACAAGATTAAATTATTAAGAACATTCGATTTCAATTCTTTTGGTGATTCAAATTCATTAGTAAGGATCTACTGTTTAAGTTTATGAGGCTAAGAAATAGGATTTATTAGTAGAGTGTTTATTGGTCAATGACCATCCAAATTCAAAAACATTCATGAATATCAACTTTACTTGTAAATGATGAAAGATTAACTACAAATTATTCAAGAAAAATTGAAATCTTTGTTAAATCTCCATTTTCATAGATAATACAACTTGATTGCATCTAAATTCACTAGTCCTCTTAATTCCGAGCCATCCATCTGTGTGAACACTAATACACCTCCTGATAATACCCTTTTCACCACATAAGGGCCTTTGTAATTCAGAGCCAACTTGCCCCTAAGGTCTTTTGTATTAGGTAACATTTTCTTCAACACCAAGTCTCCCTCTTTAAAGTACCTCGGGTGTACTTTCTTGTTAAAAGCTTAGATCATCTACTGTTGGTAGCCTTGACCATCACATATCGCTATAAGTCTTTGCTCATCTAGGAGATTCAAATGCTCTATTCTCTTTTTCACCCATTTTGCTTCATCGAGCTAAGTTTCTGCCAATACTTGGAACGAAGGTATTTCTACTTCTACTAGTAGTATTGCTTCAGTTCCGTATACCAATGAATATGGGGTTACACCAGTAGAAGTTCTGATTAAGGTTCTGTATGCCATTAGAGCAAAAGGGAAGCATCTCATGCCAATCCTTATATGTGATCACCATCTTCACAATGATTCTTTTGATGTTCTTATTAGTGGCTTCAATAGCTCCATTCATTTAAGGTCGATAAGGAGTTGAATT
Source organism: Lumnitzera littorea (assembly GCA_024138015.1). Classification (NCBI taxonomy): domain Eukaryota; kingdom Viridiplantae; phylum Streptophyta; class Magnoliopsida; order Myrtales; family Combretaceae; genus Lumnitzera; species Lumnitzera littorea. The sequence goes on from JAMXBB010000008.1 coordinate 34,110,560, forward strand.
TCGGTGATTGATCTTAAACTAACGGCACACTTCATCCATCAACTTATTATTTAAATTCGTCCCATTGTCCGTAATAATAGACTCGGGCATGCCATATCATGTAATAATGTCTCTTTTCAAGAATTTGACTACTACTGCTTTTGTCACTATTGTAGACACTTAATGTTTTCCTTCCTTTTTATTTTTTCAAATTATGAAAAGTTCAAAAAAATAGAAAATTAAAGAAAGCCCCAAAAAATGAAGAAATTTAGGAAAAATAGGAATTCTAGAAAAATACAAAAAAATAAGAAATTTAGAAAAAATACAAAAAAAAATTGAAAAAGTACATAATTTTTTTTTTCTTTGAAAAGTCACAAAAAAATTGAAAAAATAAAAGATTTTAGAAAATGACAATTTGTTAAGAGTAGATTTTTAGTTTTAATTTAAGTTTAGATGTTAAGTCATTGAACTTAGGCTTAGATTTAAATCTAGCCCAAGCTAACTGAGTTCATATGTGCAATTTAATTGTACAGTATATGGGAATAGTACTAGCATTGAGCATGAGGTCTTAGGTTCGAAACTTAATAAAGGCAAGGAGGCCTTGTTCTCACTTTTTGTTTTTAATCACATCAAACACTGCCACGTGTTAGGATTTGATTACGCAATGTGTCCTGACATGTGGCATCATTGGATTAGACAGCCTTACTGACGTGGTGCCACATGGCATGCTATGTCAGCTGCCCGTATCAAGTGTTGATACGTAGCAAGTTGAGGTTTGTCGAGATGGCTGACGTGGCACCACATCAACACTTTTCCTTTCTTTCCCTCAGTTTTTCCCCATTTTCACCTAATTTTCCTCCTCTTTCCTTTTGAAGAACAGCTCACTCCCTCTACTTTAGCTTCAATTTCTGCACAAATTCCTCACATAGGCACATAGTTTCTTGCATCAATCTCTCACTAAACATGGCATGCTTTGAATTGGTGTTAAGAACAAGTCTATATTCAGCCAAAAGCACATTTAAATCGGCATTCAAAAATTAGAAAAAAGCTAGGTTTTTGGGCATTTCTCATTAAATCTGATTCTAACTTTCCTTTATTTCTAAGTTAAATTTGTGTATAAATTGATGATCATGGGATACGAACAACACACACAACCAATAGAATCAACTCCTACACTCTCTTTATCCCTTCTCGATCACTTTCTCTATCTACTGATCTCTCTCCCTCTTCGGGTCTCCCTCTTTAACCAACCTCGAGCTTAACCATCATCACGGCCATGACCTCCATTCCATCAGCTCTTGAACACGACCACTTTCGGCCGCTACTATAGCCCCTAGCGATGCCACTAAGTTCGCTACCACCTAACCCTATCCACTGTGACACCTAACTCTAAACACTATCCTAACCACTACGGTAGAGCAAAATCAACCTACTATGACTCTCCCTAACCTCTAAAACCCCCAACCCAACTAGCCACTAGCCTTTAGCAGCTACGCTGCACGCCACCCAAACACCACCGTCGATCGCCACTTCTCATAACCGCTAAACAACCACCTTAAGCCTCAATGTTAAACCTACCCCCCCTATTCTTAATCCAAAACTCACAAAAAACTCCTCACCCCCTCGCTTTGGCTACTAAAACTACCTGAATCGCCCTTTGTCGTCGTTGTTGCTATTGAAGGCATTAAAGCTTGACCCGAATCTAGTAGAGTTAACTTGACTAGCTTGAGTTTACATTTTATTCAGTTTTAATTTATTAAAGGAAATTCCTAAAAATGTCCTAATCGGTTTTTTAATTTTTGGAAACTTTAAAATGGTCCTAATTTAGAAAGAAGTCTATTCATTTTCATTTATTTTTAGAAAATCAATATTTCTAAGTGACAAAAAGAAATAATACTCTTTTTATTTACTTATTTTTCTATTTTCATATTTTATTTATTTCTTCTTTTTTTATTTTGTCACTTAATTTATTTATCACTTATTACTTATTACTTATTATATCTTACTTATTTAATAAAATAAAATAAAACCAAATTACTTTTTTTTTCCTTTTCTTTTTTTTCTCTTCTTTTTCTTCTTTTTCTGTTTCCTTTCTATTATTATTATTTTCTTTTACATTTAAATAAAAAAAATAAACAAAATAAAACAACAAATGAAATATATAAAAAATAAAAAGAAAAACTTTAGACGAATTCGGATGAATGGGTCAAACCTAGGAGGGTTGGATCGGGTCGGGCTTCAATGCCTTCAATAGTAGTAATGTGGTAGAGGGCTATTTGAGTAGTTCTAATGGCCAAAGCGAAGGGATGAGGAGTTTTTTGTGAGTTTTGGATTAGGAATAGGGGGGTTAGGTTTAACACCAAAGCTTAGGATGGTCATTTGGCGATTATGGGAAGTGGCAGTCAATGGTGGTATTTAGGTGGTACGTAGCATAATTGCTAGAGGCTAGTGGCTGGTTGGGTTAGGGGTTTTAGAGGTTGAGGAGAGTTATAGTGGGTTGGTTTTGCTCCGCCATGGTGGTAAGGATAGTGTGTAGAGCTAAGTGTTGCAGTGGTTAGGATTAGGTAACGACGAACTTGGTGGCGTCATTAGGGGCTATGGCAATAGCCGAGAGTCGTCGCGTTAGAGAGATGATGGAGTGGAGGTCACGGTCATGATAATGGTTGAGCTCGAGGTTGGCTAGAAAGGGAAACCCAAAGAGGGAGAGAAAGTGATCGAGACGGGATAGAGAGAGTGTGGGAGTTGATTCTATTGGTTATGTGTGTTGTTCGTATCTTATGATCATCAATTTATACACAAATTCAACCTAGAAACAAAGGAAAGTTAGAATCGGATTCAATGAGAAATGCTTGAAAACCTAGCTTTTTTTGGATTTTTGAACGCCATTTTGAATGTACCTTTAGCTAAATCTAGACTTGTTCTTAACACTAATTCGAAGCATGCCATGTCTAGTGCGAGATTGATGCAAGAAACTATGTGCTTGTGTTTAGAATTTGTATAGAAATTGAAACTAAAGTGGAGGAAGTGAGCTGTTCTTGAGAAGGAAAGAGAAGGAAAATCAAGAGAAAATGGGGGAAAACCGAAGGAAAGAAGAGGAAAGTGCTGACATGGCACCACGTCAGCCATCTCGACAAACCTTGACTTACCACGTGTCAACACTTAATACGTGGCATGCTACGTGGCACCACGTTAACATGTCCATCCAATCTGATGATGCCATGTGTCAGGACATGTAGCGTGATCAAATCCTGATACGTAGTAATCTCTGATATGATTAAAAACAAAAAGTGAGAAAAAGGCCTCCCTACCTTTGTTAAGTTTCGAACCCAAGATCTCATGCTCAATACTAGTACTATACCCATATACTTAATCGTTAAGCCGTTAGCTTATGCCTTGTCTATATGTGCAATTAAGACTCCGTCAGCCTAGGTTAGATTTAAATTTAAGCCTAGGTTCAGTGGCCTAACTTCTAAACCTAAATTAAAATTAAAAATCTACACTAAGAAAATTTGATTTTCTAAAATCTTATACTTTTTCAATTATTTTATGACTTTGCAAAAATAAAATAAAATTTATGTACTTTTCCAAATTTTTTTTTGTATTTTTTCTAAATTTCTTATTTTTTGTGTTTTTTCCTATTTTCTTATTTTTTTTTGTATTTTTCTAGAATTCATTTTTTTTTCTAGAATTCCTATTTTTTCTAATTTTCTTCATTTTTTGGGGCTTTCTTTAATTTTCTATTTTTTTGAACTTTTCATAATTTGAAAAAATATAAAGTAGGGCAAAAATTAAGTGTCTATAACCATAGCATATGATGCTACTTCGACTCACTTAGTAAAATAGTCAATTCTGACTAAAATGAATCTATGCTCGTCGTCGAGCCTGCTTTTTCACCCTCCCAGTTCATTTATAATATTAGATCTTCTCTAAGCTGATCAATATTAAACCCTACCCATTTAATACTAATCCTCGACTAGGGTTTAAAAAAAACCATTTTTTCAATTTAAAAAGGTATTGGAGTTGCCATTCGACCGAAGTCGGGAAAAAAGGTTTAAGTTATAATCAATTGAGTAGATTGTCCATAACTTAGTTAATGGTCTATTGATTAAAAAACCCATTTGTAAAAACAACTTCTTGAAAGCTAGAGATTTAGGTCTAAGGGCTAATTTATTAAACCCTAAACGAGTACTACATTTTAACTTTCCATGTTTAACTTTGCTTTTCAAATATACACTTTTTAATTTCTAAAAAACATCTAATTATGATACATGCAACTAAATTGATTAATTTACATAAATATCTAAAACTGGAAAAAAAAATAAAACTTTTTATATTTTAAGTCACCCCATATTTACGTACGAGTGCCTACATACCCACTATTTAGGATCAGATGCACGTAGTTCTTTTAATGAAAATATAGTGGGTTCATTGATTTTAGCTTTGGAAAAATTGCCGAGTTTATATTCTTACCCATTTTGAGTTGATTTGAGAAAAGATTATAAAGGGTCTTAAGTTGAATTTTGTTTTTGAAAACCCTAAAATGTCCTACTTTGAAAAGGATCTATTTTATTCTTATTGAAGAAAATTGATTTTCCAAGTGTCAAAAGTGACTTTTCTATTTTTATTCCATTTTATTATTTTTATTATTTATTTATTTACTTTTTATTGTTAGTTAGTTTTTTTTTATGGTTTTTCTTTTGTTTAAATGTGAAAATAAAAAGAAACCAAAATAAAATACTTCCTATTCTTTTTTTTTTCTTTTTCTTCTCTTTTTTCTTTCTTTTTTTATTACATTTACATAGATAAAACAAAAAATAAATAAATAAATAAATAGACAAAACAAGAAAAATAAATAAATAAAAAGAAATCAGATGAAGGCAGTAAGATGCGGGTGTTGGACTTAGGTCGGTCAAGTCAGGTTGGACTGTTGGACCGGGTCATGAGCTAATCCTCTAAGTTGGGTCTGGTCAGATCTTGGCTTCCTCTTCAATAGTACCAGTAGGGCACAATTCAACCTAATCTAGCCTCTAAATTGAAGGAGAAAAGGGGTTTTTGTGTGTTTCTGATTGGGATTAGGGGGGTAGAGGAAATGCTGTGGTTAATGGAGCTTATTTTGGGTGGTTTTGGAAGTAGCGGTAGACAATGGCGTTCGCTCCTTCAATGTGGTGGCAATTGGGCATGAATGGAGTGTTGGCTTGGGGATTTAAGGGTACGGGGAGAGTGGTCATGATGTTAGTTTAGGTCAAAGGATGCTGAGGGTGGTGGTTTGAGGAGAGAGAGAGGGGCGACAGTCAAGGTTTAGTGGTAACTACCTTAATGGAGTTGCTAGGGGTCATAGTGGAGGTCAAAAGCAGCTTGGTTGGGGAGCCTAAGCCGTGAGTAGTCTTCCTAGAGTGGTGGCTTAGCTTAGGTTGGAGTGAAGAGAGAGAATTGAAGAGAGAGACAGTAGGTTAAAGAGAGAAAGTGATTGGGAATAGATAGAGAGAGTGTAGGGATTGCTTCTATTCATCGTATGTCCTGTGTGTACTCCTTAAAACTCCTTTTATACTCAAATTGTTCTTAAAAAACAAGGAAAGCTCAGATCGGATTAATGAAGAATGCCTAGGAAAATAACTTTTTTCCGATTTTTGGAGCTCAAACTGAATGCTCCTTTGATTGTATTTAGATATGTTTTTTAAACCAATTCACAATAGGCTATGTCTATTCTACAATTTCGCTATTGATTTAGTGAAATTATAATGAGAAAGGGTCCAAAAATCATGTTGAAGTAGGTAGTCAGAAGTGGAAACTACTGGAAACCTAGAGAAAGCAAAGGAAAAGAGACGAAAACGAAGGGAAAAGGAAGGTAGGGGAGGGAGAAGTGGGCTGACGTAGCACTGATGTGTCACCACATCAATTGTGCCAACCAACCCAGGCGTATTACATATCATTTCGTGACATGTGGCACGCCACGTGGCGCTACGTCATTAGGCCATCAAATTCGATGATGCTACGTGTTAGGATACGTGACGTAATCAAACCTTGATACGTAGCAGTCCTTAATTTGATTGAAAACCAAAAAATAAGAAAAAGGCCTCCCTGACTTTGCTAAGTTTCGAACCCAAGACCTCATACTTAATGTTAATGTTATGTCCATATGCATAACCGTTAAGCCGTTGGCCGGTCAGCTTAGACCAAATTTAAATCTATGCCCAGGTTCAATGGCCCAATTTCTAAGCCTAAATGAAAAATTTAATCTAACAAAATGTTTTTTTTTGTAAAATCTTTTATTTATTTATTTTTTTACTTTTCAAATTTTTTATGTACTTTTTCGAATTTTTCCATTTTTTTGTATTTTTCTAAATTTCCTATCTTTTGCGCTTTTTCCTATTTTCCTATTTTTCAAAATTTTTCTAGAATTCCTATTTTTTTTCTAAATTTTTTTTTTAGCTTTCTTTAATTTCCTATTATTTTTTTTAACTTTTCTTAATTTAGGACCTTATAACATAATTTGAAAAATAAAAGGGAGAACAAAAATTAGGTATTTACAGCTGCTCCTCTTTGTAGTAAAGTTTGAGCAAAACTTTGCCTTAAAGTTAAAATAGACTCTATTTTTGCTCTAAGAATGGATTGTATTCTAAGAAGCGTTATAGCTAGCCAACTATCCTAGGTCCAATCCATTAGGGATTTGGAGAAGAGAAGAGTGGTGCTCTAAGAGCTGGTTGAAAGATTGAAAGCAAAATTGAAATCTGGTCATGCTCTTACGAATGAGCAAAGCACTCTAAGAGCTGACAAGGGCCTTAAGAAGAATTAGTAAACTTGGTTGTGCCCTAATAAGCTAACTAACCAAGGTAGGCAAAGTGTTCTTAAAGCTAGCTAAGACCCTAAGAAGAATGAGCAAACTTGGTCGCGCCCTAATGAGCTGACTAACCAAGGTGGGCAAAGCACTCTTGGAGTTAGCTAAGACCTTAAGAGAAGAATGAGCAAACTTGTTCGTGCCCTAATGAGCTGACTAACCAAGGTGGTCAATGTGTTCCTAAAGCTGGCTAAGACCTTAAGAAGAATGAGCAAACTTGGTCATACCCTAATGAGCTGGCTAACTAAGGTAGGCAAAGTACTCTTAGAGCTAGCCAAGACCTTAAGAAGAATGAACAAACTTGGTCGTGCCCTAATGAGTTGATTAACCAAGGTAAGCAAAGCACTCCTAGAGTTAGCTAAGACCCTAAGAAGAATGAACAAACTTGGTCGTACCTTGTTGAGCTGACTAACCAAGATAGTCAAAGTGCTCCTAAAGTTGGCTAAGATCGTAAGAAGAATGGGATAATGCCTCAAAGGCTAGTTAAGAAGATGATGAAGGTAATTGCTTTACAAGCCGATTAAGAGAAACTTGGTGAAATGAAGTGCCCTACAAAACTTGGTGAAGAGAGGGGCATACTTGCAAGAAATTTGGTTAATAGAGGGACCCTATGGATTGGGAGGATGAATAAAGCTAAGATCGTATCTTCATAGACTAACCAAATACTAAATGTAGAAATTAAATGCCTCTAGGTTGGTTAAAAAAGATTGTTGGGAGTAAAAGTGGTCTAAATGCATGAAAAAATTGGTGTGCTAACATTGTGTAGAAATACTTCAAGCCCTTTTTGAAAAGCCCCCATTAGAAAATTACTGACTCTTGTTTTAGTCCCTTGTTTTAACCCAGATGTTCTTGACGTACAATGTTCAAGACTTTGCTGGGTTTTTTTTCGGAGAAATCACAAAAATTAGCCCGATGTAGGAAAACCACCCACTATTTTTGTTTCTTTGGAACTTTTATGAACCCTATAGCCTCATTCGCATCTACTGTAATTGCTTTCTTAAGTTTCACATTCCTCTAAAAAAACAGACAATAAAACTCCCCATTGAGGGGGATCAATCTATAATAAAGTATTTAAAGAATTTTATTAATTACTAATGTTCTAGATCTCATTCCTTAACTCCTCTTGTGTTTGCAGTGTATAGGTTTAATTAAATGAGGTAAAGGGAATTAGACCTTCCTTGGTGAGGGTGATTATTCTAACGACGACAATGGCTAAGGATACCAAATTTGCTTATAGATAATGAAAATCATACCACAATGACATTTAAAATGACTGGCATTTTCATGTTTTGAGCAAAATTCCCATTGACTTCTTATGGATAGTACAATTTTACAGCATTGGCATTTATAGGGTCTCTTAAATCTAGACCATCCATTTGGGACAAAATCAAAGCCCCTCTTGATAATACTTGCTTCACAAAATAAGGACCCCTATAATTGGGAACAAAATCAAAGCCCCTCTGACATTAGGGAGAGCTTTTCTTAATACAAAATCTCCTTCCTTGAGGTTATGAGGTTGCACCCTTTTGTTGAAAGCTCAAGCCATTCTTTGCTGATAACATTGATTATGACACTGGGCTATTAATCTCCTTTTATCAATCAGATTTAGCTATTCAATGCTTTTCTTTACCCAATCGACTTCATCCAAATGAATTTTTGATAATACCCTCAATGATGGGATCTCGACCTCTATCGGTAACATTACTTCAGTGTTGTATACTAAAGAGTTTGGTGTTGCCCTAATCAACGTTCTAACGGAAGTCCGATAGGCCATGAGTACGAAGGGTAACATCTCATGCCAGTCCTTATATGTAACAACCATTTTTTCAATGATTCTTTTGAGGTTTTTGTTTGCTGCTTTGATAGCTCCATTCATTTGGGGCCGATAAGGAGTAAAGTTCCTGTAAATAATTTAGAGTTGCCGGCATAATTCTGTCATAAGCTTGTTGTTGAGATTGGTGCCATTATCAGTGATGATTTTTTCAAGAGTCCCATACCGAGCCAAGATGTCTCTCTTGATGAACTTAACTATGACCCCTTTAGTAACATTCGAGTAAGACGAAGCCTCTACCCATTTGCTGAAGTAGTCGATGGCGACTAATATGAAGCGATGTCCATTGGATGCTTTTAGAGTGATAGGGTCGATGATATCTATGCTCCACATTGAAAAAGGCCATGCTGTTGAGAGGGCATGTAATTCTCAAGGCGGGGCGTTTATCTTATTTGCATAAACTTGGCATAAATAACAGGGCCTAACATATTTGATGCAATCACTTTCCATTGTTGACCAATAATACCTTAGCCTCATGATTTTCTTTGCCAACAAGTATCCATTCATGTAAGGGTCGCATACTCCTTCATGTACCTCTTTCATTAACTTCTCAACCTCTTCGTTAGCTATACACCTTAAGAGTGTACCATCAAATGAGCGTCGGTATAAGGTAGACTCGCTTACTAAGAATTGAGTGGCTAATCTCCTAATCATCTTTCTGTCTCTTTTCTCAGCCTCTTCAGGGTATGTGCCTTATTGTAAGAACATCTTAATATCATGATACCATGATTTTTAGTTGTTCATACCCTCAATCGTTAGGTAGAAGGCAAGCTTGTCTTCAATTTCAATAGTAAGGGGTTCAATCTCGACTCCACCAAATATCTGAATCATAGATGCTAGCATAGCTAAAGCATCAGCAAATTGGTTATGAGTCCTTAGTACGTGATTAAAGGTGACTTCTTTAAAACTTTCCATTAATTCCATCAAATGTCGATGATAAGGCAGTAGCTTAGGATCTTTAGTTTTGTACTCACCCTATACTTGGCTAATAATGAGTGAGGAGTCCCCATACACTTCTAATTCTTGAATGTCTTTCTTTAGGGCCATCTTGAGTCTTATGATACATGCTTCATATTCGGCAATATTATTAGTGTATAGGAAAACGAGCCTTATGGCGACAGGATACTAAGTACTTTCAAGGGATATTAATATTGCCCCAATTCTATACCCAGACATGTTAGCTGCACCATCGAAGAACATTTTCCATTTTGGTGGCTCGTCATCCTTTCCTTTATCAAAGTTTCCTTTGACCACTAAGATACCCTCATAAGGGAAATTGACTTGTACTTCTTAGGGAGTACTATCAGAGGGGTTTTCTACTAATTGATCTGCCAAAGCTTGCCTTTTGACTGAATTTCTATTCACATATGTAATGTTGAACTCTGATAGCAGCACTTGCCACTTTGAGATTCTGCCAATTAGGGTCGATTTGTCTGCCAAGTACTTTAGGAGTTCGTATTAAGTCAGTAATTCAACTTGGTAGTAGAGTGTGTATTGTCTGAGCCAATATATTACCTAGACGAATGCACAATAGGTTCTTTCAATTTCTAAAAATCTCTACTCCCCTTTAGTGAATTTTTTACTCAAGTAGTATACAGCCCGTTCCTTTCCTTCCTCATCTTTCTGGCTAAGCATGTACCCCATGGACTCTGGTAATATTGTCAAGTATAGGAATAAAGGCTTCTTAAGTTTCGGAGCTACCAAAATTAGAGGGTTCATGAAGTATTCTTTGATTATTGTAAAGGCTTGCTTACACTCTTCGTCCGAATTGATCTTAGCATTCTTTTTTAACAACTTGAATAAAGGACGACACCTGTTTGTAAGTTAGGATATGAACCGGGCTATATAGTTTAAACGGCCTAACAAACCTCAAATTTCTTTAAGTGTGCGTAGTAGGGGTAGGTCAACTATCCCTTTAACTTTATTAGGATCCACTTCAATGCCCCTTTGGCTAATTATGAAACCTAATAACTTCCCTAAAGTTGCCCTAAAAGTATACTTCTCTAGGTTAAGTTTCAGTTGGAATTTTCTCAACTTATCAAACAATCTCCTTAAATTTTCCACATGATTTTCTCCTTCTTTAGATTTAGCAATCATATCATCGACATATACCTCGACTTCTTTGTGCATCATGTCATGAAAAATTGCTACCATGGCCCTTTGATAAGTTGCCCTGGCATTTTTGAATTTGAAAGGCATCACTTTATAGCAAAACGTGCCCCAAGTTGTGATGAACATGGTCTTAGCCTTATCTTCTTCAGCCATTTGAATCTGGTTATACTCAGAAAATCCATCCATGAAAGAGAAAAGATGGTTTCCGGCTGTGTTATCGACCAATACATCAATATGGGGCAAAAGAAAATTATCTTTAGGGGTTGCTTGATTGGGGTCTCGAAAATCCACGCACACCCTGACTTTCCCACTCTTCTTCATAACTGGTACTATATTGGCTACCTACTCAGGATAATCAAATACCTCAATGAAGTTGTCTTCCAATAATTTTTTTACTTCTTCCTTGATTTTCAACAAGATATCTGGTTGGAACCTTCTCAACTTGTGTTTCTTAAGCTTGATATCCTCTTGTATAGGTAAGTGATGGACCATGATCGATGAGTCTAATCTAGGCATGTTGTCATAAGATCATGCGAATACATCTTGATATTCGGATAGTAATGTTGTCATCTCTATCTTTTGATTTTCTTCCAAATTTCCCCCAACCTTCAATACCTTAGGGTTTTCGTTGGTACCGACATTAATTATCTCTATTGGCTCATCAATGGAAATTCTACTCATTTCATGTTTTTGCCAGCTTTCTTGTACGTCATTATGGTCATCAACATCACCCTCGACAACTAACCCAGTAGGGCCGAATGTGATATCAATATTCTCATTGCCTATCTATGCAAGGTATCAATGGCCTTTATTCGAGTCATTGGATCTAGAAAGAAAAAGAAAGTGTGCAAAAGGAAGAGTGTAAGTAAGGTAGGAATAAAGAGAAAAGAAGCTAATTTTATTTTGGGGAACTCTCTTTTGAGTATAAGCATTTGGCGAACAAAGGCAATTTATTACAAAATTCTATAAAATACTAGATCGTGATTCATCCTTTACCCTAGGAAAGACTTATTGTTATTTACAAGGATGGAGAACCAATTATTCAAGTGATGAGCTTTGTTAATTAAGTTAGCCCCTTCATTCTTGTTGGAAGTACCTTCTTTAGCGGGCCTTAAGTTTTAGGTTTTGGTCTTGATGAAAGTTTCTAACAATGGTGGGAAGTTCATTAGAGCGTAATATAACTTGTCACCCTTTCTGCCTTTGGCTTGCATTCTTTTCAATTCTTCTATTGGGGTTGGAATGTATCCTAACCTATAGGACCTAAATTGGCCTCTTTGTATTTCAACCTCTCTTCCTTCTACTGATTGGCGATCATGCACACCTCATTAAACATCTAGAGTCCAAAGTCCTCTTGTTCTTTTATACTGATATAAGGTACGGCCGTCTCTTTATAGATTTCATAATCTTGGTCACCTAGAATTGTGATGACCTAGCCATTGGAGATGAACTTAATTTTCTAGTGAAGAGTTGACTGTATGGCCCCTATTGAATGTATCTAAGGCCTTCCCAATAACAAATTGAAGGTCTTTAGAATGTCCAAAACCTAGAATGGGATGTTGAATGTCCACGGGCTAATATCAACTGATAAGTCCACTTCCCCTATTATCTCTCTCCTAGATCCATCAAAAGCTCTTACCATTGTTGAACTAGGTTTGATAGTAGTTGTATCGATACCTAATAGATCCAGGGTGACCAAAGGACAAACATTTAGAGATGACCCATTGTTGATGAGGACTCCTATTATGATGATGTTATTTATCCTTACTATTATGAATAGAGGCTTTGTGTGCTAGGTACCTTCTTTACCCATTTCCTCGGTGGAGAAGGAAATTTGATCTATGGTGAGGATGGAATTGGTGACAAAGCTAATCCTTTCATTCGGGATTTCATAAGGGACCTTAAAATCCCTTAGTGATTTGAATAAGGCTTCTTGGTGCAGGTCTGATGCCATCAATAGACTCATGAAGGATATTTGTGCCAAAGTCTTAGCAAGTTGGTCCATTATTTTATACTCACTAGACTTGATCATCTTGGTAAAGGCAATTAATCCTTCTTCATGTTCAATTTGTTCAGTGTTTGGCATTTCTTATACACCCTTCTTTTTTAAGTCTTCCTTTGGATTGTAGATTATGCTAGAGCAAGTGATCCTCCCCTACAAGTGAGCTTGATTGCCCCTGGTTTATTGCCTGGTAATTACAGGGGGCAGCTTTATAATTTTCGAGGGTCATAGGTACGTAGAATGTTTACCTTTTAATTTGTAGGACCTCTTTTTTATAAAACCTATAAACCTTTGGTTCTTGGTTTCGACTGATCATGTTGATGGTAGATCGTTAGTGGTTAGATATCATATTGATGATAGGTCTATGGTTTAGTAGTGGGTTGTTGTTGACATTTGGGGTAGGAGCCTCTACAAAATCCAGTTGTACTGTACCTTCATCGATCAAATCTTAAATATTTTATTTCAACCTCTAGCATGAATCAATTGAATGGCCTACTTACCCTATATGATATTGACATCTTGAATTGTGATTAAAGAACTTTGGCTTGTACCTTTCACTAGGAGCCTCAGAATGTAGCAGATTATCTCTTCTTAACTTCTCGAGCACCTGACTATGTGGAATAGGTATTCTGGTGAACTGCCTTAGGGCCCTATTAGCTTGTAACTGGCTTCTATACTGTAGTTGAGTTAGCGGGGGATTCGTCCTAAAAGAAACTTGGGAGTTAAGTCTTGCATTTGAGTTGACCATGCTAACAGTAGCTTCTCTAGGCTTGCTAATGGTGGGTTTAGTAGAAGGTCATCTTCTATCTACTGTTTCTTGTAGCTTGCTAAAGGAAATGGCACTCTCAATTTGGTACCCTGTTGCCACTATTTTTGCAAAGCTAGAAGAGGCTTATCCGATTAGGTGAGTGAAGTAGGGCCTCTCAAGAGTGTTAATGAAAGTTACCATCAGCTCTTTTTCAATCATAGGGGTAGATACCTTTGCAGCTAAGGACCTCCACCTTTGAGCATATTCATTGAAGGATTCATTGTGCCTTTTCCTTAGGGTAACCAAAGACATCATTGTTGGTGCCACTTTGACATTAAATCTATAGTGCTCATAGAACGCTCTAGCTAACTTCTCCTATGTATTCATCTAATTTAAGTTCAACTAGGCATACCAAGTTATGGTAGGGCCTATCAGGCTATTTTGGAAGGTTTGGACCATGAGTTGATCATACTATGCATACTTGCCCATCTTACATACATATAGCTAAGTATGTAACTTGGGGCATCTAGTCCCGTTGTATTTTTCAAAGTCAAGTACTTTAAATTTTTCTGGGAAGCTTCCATAATCGTAGGTAGAGAAGTCTGTTAGTCTAACGTGCTCAAATTCATCATATCCCTCGAGTGTTTTCATTTTTTCAATGATCTGCAGAGTTAATTGCTCTTCGAGCTTCTTCAATCTGTCCTGGTCAACTTCAAGCTTCAGGTTAATTGGGAATGAGTAAGTATTTAGCTTAAAGGTTGGGTTAGCCTTTGGAAATTCCCCTTCAGTTTCAAAGGATTCAAAGCCCTAATTGCCTTTAGGGAAAGCTTCTTATGTTTCAAGGGGTGGGGCCTCAGTATTCTTTCTATATCAAGCTTTAGAGTGTTATTCATTTGATGGGGCCGTAGACTTAAGTAAAGAGATACTGTCAGCAAGGAAGCTCAATTGATCTACCATCTTTCCCATTGTTCTTTCCAAAGATTGGAATCTCAACTTTATGGAGTCAATGACCTCGGGGTTGTTGTTGCCATTATTGTTATTGTTTCCTTAGTTGGCCATTTTAGTTTGAGAACAAGTTTTGATGGGGCTTCTCTAGAAGGTTTGATGTTTAGGAGCTATCTTAGCAACCTAGGTAAAAACTACTTCTCAAAAATTTAGCATACGGATATTTTGAAAAAGAATGCAAATGAATGAAATGCAAGTGAATCACATGAATGAAAAGGAGAGGATTGATAAATGATTAACAAAACGGCAAGTTATTCATTATTTTTGGATTCTTAGAGTCTTATTACATGAAAGAAAGAAAAAAAGGTACAAATTCATCTATGCTAATTTCCTTTTTTCTGTGGGCAAAATGACATTTTCTTTTTCTTTTAGTCATGCTTAGTTGCTTCTTTAAAACTCTTGAATTTTCTTCTGAGCCATCTTCAGCTGGTGTTCCAAGGCATGTGACCTTTGTCTAGATTCTCGACATAGGTTCACCCATTTATCTTTCTCATCATGGAGGATCTCCATACGTGCTTTCATTTGGTCCATATAGGTCACCATTTCAGTGTTAGGGCACATAGGAGAGGTTTGAAGGATTTTAGTGCCCGATATCACATTGCGCCTACCTTATGAAGTTGATTGTATAAATACTCTTTGGTAACCCGATGTTTGTCCACTTCTCCTATGAACTCACTTAGATCGATGTTTGGGCTTATGGTCTGGGTATCCCACTAAGCTTTAATCTTATGAAGTTTGGATACCTTTTCTATAGAGTGAGGCTCTTCGAGATTAAGAGTGAATGGTTCCAATGAAGGTTTGTGAACTATGTCCTAGATCCCTCCAAATTGTCTTACCATGTTGCTTGGATAGTAGCCTATACACCAACTCATCTCGATCAGTGGTACAGCTTAGTAATTCTTGCAAATCAGTATGACCCTAGTGTAATTGCTCTACCTGGCAATCCATAGTATGTCTTCTACTCGAAAAACTTGTAGAACCTCTATCTAAAGAAGGGTAGGGATATCTTCTGATAATTTGATCTTATTGAGGAAAGAATCAATAAGGTCAATCATATTCATGAGTGCTCCCCTTATTAAATCTAACCTAAAGCACTTGATGTGATTGATGAACCAAACCATTAATAATGCCATGCTTGACCTAAGATCTCCGCAGCCCCTTTCCTTAAGGAAATTAAGATTCCTTATCTACTCAGCAAGTAAGGAAAGAATGTAAGACTTACCTTCCCAGAATTGAGCCACTAAGTCTATTACCCTAAAGTGTATAAGAAGAGACCCACTTGGGAATAAGATAGTGGCGAACACAACTAGCACATAGGCCTTGATTCAGTTTTCTCTCCAATTCCTAAAAAACAGTGCTTAATTGTTGGAGCTAGGCTCATTCTGAAACTAATGGACTAGATCCCATATCTTGACGGCGTATTTGTTGCAGTCGTGTAGGGCCTCGTTTATCTTAGTCTTACAGATCCTTAAGAATCTTGAGAAGATATATGTTAGGCCAAAGCTGAGTTCTAGGTTGTATATTTCATCTAAAGGAAGAGCCTAGAGTAATTGGGTGTACTCCTCTAGAGTTAGGCTGATTAGATGTGGTCTAAATTGAAAAGCCACTTCTTTGGGCTCCTAGAAATAGACTAAGGCCCTTACTAGCATGATGTTAAGTTTCACTTTGGCTAGTGAGAGTATGAGTCTAATTTTGTTGGTAATGAACTGTTACTCCCTCAAGTTGAAGGTTTGAAACCACTGGCTGAGTATGGGCTTTAGGTTTACAAATTTGTGGACATGAATCTCTTTGGCGAGAACCTTGGCATTGGATGAGCTAGCCATTTCTGGGTTATTACAAAGAAAGCATAAATTATAAGGGAAAGATTAATTACAACAAGAGAAAATATACAAGATCTCCTATGCACATCAATTCTAGGATGAATATAAGGAAAAACTTTATAATCTTTGTCATTTTTTTTCTCTTCTTTCTGTTTTTGTAACATTGCCACTTTGTTAGTTATTTGTTGACCCTATGAAGTCTAATACAAGACAAGTGGGTTCTAATGGTCCTTAAACTTTGTGACCTCACACATTTACAAAGAAACGGTTCTTTGGTCACATTGAAGTCTAAGTGGGGTAGCTTAATTGGCCCCGAATGGTAGTTGCCCTACTACGTCTAAGGCTTTACATAATGGCTCCCTGTCCTAAGGTCCTATGATGGCCCAAGTTTGACTGTATCTATCATGAATTCATGATGCAGCAAAATAAATCTCATGCCTCAGTGAATGCTACATACAAAATAAATATGCTAATTAAAACAAATATGTACACGAAGCCAACAATAAATAAACAAATCAAAATATAAAGAAATAAATAAACAAATAAATAACTAAACAATGCGAGTAATTTGAAAAGCGATTTTAATTTTGAAATGTTTTTAAGTGGTTAGCCCTCTTGACGATCCCTAGTGGAGTCGCCAAGTTGTTGAGCCTAGTTTTTCACCCTCCCAGTTCTTTTATAATATTAGGTCTTCTCTAAGCTGATTAGTACTAAACCCTACCTGTTTAATACTAATCCTCATCTAGAGTTTAAAGAAAACTGTTTTTTTAATTTAAAAAGGGATTGAAGTCGCTACTCGACCGAAGTTAAGAAAAAGGGTTTAAGTTATAGCCAATCCATAAGTTATAACCAATTGAGTGGATTGGCTATAACTTAGCTAACGATCTATTAATTAAAAAACCAATTTGTAAAAATAGCTTTTTGAAAACTACAGATTTAGGTCCATAGGCTAATTTATTAAACCCTAAACGGATACCACTTTTTAACTTTCCAAATTTAACTTTGCTTTTCAAATATATCCTTTTTGATTTCTAAAAAACATCTAATTAGAATACGTGCGACTAAATTGATTAATTTACATAAATATCTAAAAATGGAAAAAAAATAAAACTTTTTATATTTTAAGTCACCCCATACTTGCATACGAGTGCCTACATACCCGCTATTTGGGATCAGACATACGCAGTTCTTTTAATGAAAATATAGAGGGTTGATTGATTTTAACTTTAGAAAAATTGCCGAGTTTACATTTTTACCCATTTTGAATTAATTTGAGAAAAGATTATAAGGAGTCTTAAGTTGGATTTTATTTTTGGAAAACCTAAAATGCTCTAATTTCGAAAGGATCTATTTTATTTTTATTGAAAAAAATTGATTTTCTAAGTATCAAAAGTAACTTTTCTATTTTTATTATTTATTTATTTACCTTTTTATTGTTAGTTAGTTTTTTTTTATGGTTTTTCTTTTATTTAAATGTGAAAATTTAAAAAAAAAAACCAAAATAAAATACTTCCTATTCTTTTTTTTTCTTTCTTTTTTATTACATTTACATAGATAAAAGAAATAATTAAATAAATAAATAAACAAAAACAAAACAGGAAAAATAAATAAATAAAAAGAAATCGAACGAAGTTAGTAGGATACGCGGGTTAGACTTGGGTCGGTCGAGTTGGTTCGGATTGCTAGACCGAGTCATAGGTCAATCCTCTAGGTCGGGTCGGGTCGGATCTTGGCTTCCTCTTCAATAGTACCAACAGGGCATGATTTAGCCTAACCTAACCTCTAAATCAAAGAGGAAAAAGGGGTTTTTATGTGTTTTTGATTGGGATTAGGGGGGGTATAGGAAATGCAGTGGTTAATGGAGCTCATTTTGGGTGGTTTTGGAAGTAGCGGTCGACGGTAGCATTCGCTCCTCCAACATGCTGGTAACTAGGTCCGAATGGAGTGTTGGCTTAGGGATTTAAGGGTACGGGGAGAGTGGCCGTGATGTTAGTTTGGGTCAAGTAGTGGTTCGAGGAGAGAGAAGGGCAGTGGTCAAGGTTTGGTGGTAACTACCTTGGTGGAGTTGTTAGGGGTCACAGCGGAGGTCGAAAGCAGCTATATTAGGGAGCCTAAGCTGTGGGTAGTCTTCCTAAAGTGGTGGCTTAGCTCAGGTTAGAGTGAAGAGAGAGAATCGACGAGAGAGAGAGTGGGTTAAGAGAGAAAGTGATCGAGAATAGATAGAGAAAGTGTAGGGATTGATTCTGTTCGTCGTATGTCCTTATGTGTACTCCTTAAAGCTCCTTTTATACTCAAATTGTTCCTTGAAAACAAGGAAAGCTCATATCAGATTAATGAAGAATGCTTAGGAAAATAGCTTTTTTTCGATTTTTAGAGCTTAAATTGAATGCTCCTTTGACTATATTTAGACATGTTTTTTATATTGATTCACAATAGGTTATGTGTATTCTACAATTTCACCATTGATTTGGTGAAATTGCAATGAGAAAGGGTCCAAAAATCATGTTGAAGTGGGTGGTCCGAAGTGGAAAGTGTTGGAAACTGGTAGAAAGTCGAGGGAAAGAGAGAGAAAGAGAGGAAAAAAAAGGGAAAAAGAAGGAAAGGGTAGGAAAAGTAGGCTAACGTGGCGCGACGTCAACCGTACCAACCAACCCTGGCGTACTACGTGTCATTTCTTGACATGTAGCAGCTATTGTTGCACGGCACATAGATGCCACGTGGCGCCATATGGACCGAGTCTATAAGAAAAAGGCCTCCTTGCCCCTAGACCTCATGCTTAATACTAATACTATTTCCATATGTTTAGCCATTAAGGCATTGGCCTGTGCCTTGTCCATATGTGCAATTAAATTGTACATATAGACTCGGTCAACCTGGGCTAGATTTAAATCTAAACTCAGGTTCATTGGCCCTACTTCTAAGCTTAAATTAAAAATTTAATCTATCAAAATGTTAATTTATAAAATCTTTTATTTATTTATTTTTTGTGACTTTTCAAAATTTTTATGTACTTTTCCGAATTTTTCCATTTTTTTGTATTTTTCTAAATTTTCTATCTTTTGCGCTTTTTCCTATTTTCCTATTTTTCTAAATTTTTCTAGAATTGCTATTTTTTTTTCTAAAATTATTTTTTTTGGCTTTCTTTAATTTTCTATTATTTTTTTTAAACTTTTCTTAATTTAGGACCTTATAACATAACTTGAAAAACAAATGGGAGGGCAAAAATTGGGTATCTATACCTATTTGAAGCCATTAGTGAGATTGGATCGATTATGATAACTCCCCACATCGAGAAAGGCCAAGAAGCTAACAATGCATGCAATTCTTAGGGAGGAGCGTTGATTTTATTAGTGTACACCTGACACATGTGACAGTACCTCACATACTTGACACAATCTGATTCCATCGTCATCCAGAAATACCCCATTCTCATGATTTTTCTAGTGAGCATATACACATTCATGTAAGGACCATGAACTCCTTTATGCACTCCTTTTACCAATTTCTCAGTTTCTTCTTCATCCACACACTTTAGCAGTATTGCATCTAGTGACCTCTTGTATAACGTAGCCCTACTTAATAAGAAATGAGTAGCCAATCTTCTTAAAGTCTTTCTATCTTTTCTAACAGCATCTTTAGGAAATTCTTTCATTTCAAGTAATTTCTTGATATCGTGATACCAAGGTTCTTTTGTTGCCTTCCCTTCAACTACAAGGCAAAAAACAGGTTTTTCTTTCTCCTGAATCTTTAAGAGTTGAATTTCTATTCCATCTGTAACTTTTACCATTGATGTTAATGTAGCCAATGCGTCGGTAAAATGATTTTGGATCCTTGGAATGTAAGTGAATGAAATCTCTTGGAATTTTTTAACTAACTTGCTTGAATGTTTGTGATAAGGTATTAATTTCTTGTCCTTCGTCTTATATTCCTTTGAGATATGGAGAATTATAAGGGAAGAATCTTCGTACACTTCCAATTCTTGTATTCCCATATCTAGTGCCATTTTGAGTGCCAAAATGCAGGCTTCATATTTTACTATGTTATTGGTATATGGGAATGTTAATCATGTTGCCACAAGAAAATGGTTATCCACAGGTGATACCAATGCTACTCCAATCCCACATTCAAACACATTGGTTGCTTTATCAAAATAAATTTTCCATCCTAACTTCTCACCACTCAATTTATTTGCCACCATTACATTTTCATCAGGAAATCATGCTTCTAAACCTTCATCCTTATCTTCTAATGGGTATTTTGCCAATTGATTAGCCATTACCTAATCCTTGACTAAACTCTAACTCATGTACTTGATATCAAACTCAAAGAGTAACATCTATTACTTTGATATTCTCCCAATCAATGCCGACTTTTCTACTAAATACCATAATAGGTCATGTTTTGTCAACAACTTTATTAAGTAATAGAGAGTATACTGCTTGAGTCTATGCATCGCCCATACGAAGGTGCAATACGTACTTTCCACTTCTAAGTACTTTTGCTCATCTTTCATGAATTTCTTGCTCAAATGGTATATAGGATGCTCTTTTCTTCCCTTTTTGTCTTTCTTCCCCAACATGCATCCCATTGATTCAGGGAGAATCATTAAATAAAGGATCGACGGCTATCCTGGTATAGGAGTGACTAATACAAGAGGATTCATGAGATATTCTTTGATTTTAGCAAATGCTTGCTCATATTTTTCATCCCACTCTATCATGACATTCTTCCTCATTAGCTTAAATAACGGCTTGCATCTATTAGTTATCTATGATATAAACCAAGCGATGTAATTTAATCTCCCCAGTAATCCTCTAACTTTTTTGATAGTCTTAGGCATAGGCATACTCATGATCGCCTTGACTTTATCTAGGTCTATTTCATTTCCTCTCCTACTGAATACAAAACCCAACAATTTACTCGAAGTCACTCTAAAAGTGCATTTTTCAATATTCAGCTTCAGTTGAAACTTCCTCAATCGCTTAAATAGTTTGCACGAAATATCCATGTGGTTTTCATTCTCTTTAGATTTGGTGATCATATCATCCACATAAACTTCAACTTCTTAACACATCATGTCATGGAATAAGGCAACCATAGTACGTTGGTAAGTTGCCCCAACATTTTTCAACCCAAACGACATCACGCTATAACAAAACGTTCCCTAAGTGGTAACAAACATTGTTTTAATTTTATCTTCTTCCACCATTTTGATTTGATTATATTTCGAGAAACCATCCATAAACAAGAAAAGATGATTCCCAGTTGTATAATCTACTAATACGTCAATATGCAGCAAAGGATAATTATCCTTTAGTGTCGCCTGGTTTAAATCGTAGAATTCTATACAGACCTTAACTTTTCTATTTTTCTTCAACACTAGCACTACATTAGCCACCTATTTGGGGTAATCTGATACTTCTATGAATTTGACTTCTAACAACTTCTTGACTTCTTCTTTAATTTTGAGGAGTAGATTTGGCCTACATCATCTAAGCTTTTGTCTTTTTGGTTTAATTTCTTCCCAGGTTGGCAACTTGTGAACTATAATAGATGAGTCTAAATTAGGCATATCATCATAAGACCAAGCAAAGATATCTACTTATTCTGATAACAATTGTGACAACTTCTGCTTCTATTCACCACCAATTTTCAAATTTCATAGATTTTCCTCTGTTCTCAAATTAATCACATCCGTTGGTTTGTCAATAATCACTCTACCCTATTCATGTCGATGCCAATTCTCCTGAATTTCTTTTGTAGTTTCAATATCATCTCTAACGTCTGACCCAGTAAGGCCAAAAGTGATATTAGTACTTTCATCGTTTACATACACAAGATATCTATTACGTTCATCATTTTTATCAGATCTAGTGATTAAAGAAAAAAAGGATAATGAATAAATAACAAGGAAGACTTGATATAAAGAAAGGAATGAATTTCATTGAATGAATGAGTTCAAATTTTGTGAACAAAAGGTTTAAGTAATCGGATTAATTATCAAAATCGAATGTTCCTAATTAATCTAATTTTCTGTTTCTAGAGAAACCTATTCATAGGAATGGAAAACCAGTTGCATAAAGAAACTGGTATGTCAACATCTTCTCTCCCATTCAGACCAATGTTACATTACTAAGTCTAGGCCTTAGATAAACTAGCTACCTCAGGTTCTTAAACATCAGCTTGTGTTGGAAATGTCTAACAGATGTCCGAAAAATCCATGTGAGCATGGTACACCTGATCCCCTCTTTTGCTCCTGGTTTTAGCCTTCTTTTCTTGAATCTCCTCTTCAGTGGGCTCATATCTAAGCCTAAACATTCCAATCTACTGCTTAGGCTATTTTAAACGACCTCTATCCCTTGTCTTACTTCTTCGTTCATACCAACTTCATTAAAAATCTTTAACCCTGGTTCTTTTAATTCTTCATCCCCCGACATAGCGAATAGTTGTTTCATTGCAAATCTCATAGTCCTATTCCCCAAGAATTGTAACCAACCGTCTATTGGCTATGAACTTCACTTTCTGATGTAGGCTAGATGGAATTGCCTCTATTGAATGAATCTACGGTCTTCCTAGCAGAAGATTGAAAGTTCATAGGATGTTAAGAACTTAAAAGGAGATAGTAAACACTTGCGAGCCGATTTTGACCCGTAACCCAATTTCTCTAATTATCTCTCGTTTTGAATCATTAAAAGCCCATACTGAAATTAAGCTAGGCTTTATTTTAGTTGCCTCTACACTAAGTAGATTTAGCGTTGTCAATGGACACACGTTCAATGATGACTCATTATCTATTAGAACTTGGGCAATTACTTTCCCCGTATGCTTAAGCACTATAAAGAGGGGCTTTATGTGCCGGTCTCCTTCTTTACCTAGCTCGTCTAGTGAAAATAAGATTTGATCCACTACAAATATTGAGTTTATCACTAACCCTAGTTTTTTCGTAAAAATCCCTTCAAGTACCTTAACCTCCTTCAGAATTTTAATTAGTGCTCTCGATGAGTATCTGATGACAACAACAAGCCCATTAAAGAAATCTAGGCTGGTACCTTAGCTAGTTGATCCATTATTTTGTATTTATTGGCCTTCACTATCTTCTTGGTAACATTCTGATCTTCCGTATCTTTAAAGATTTTTCAAGAAGCCTCTTCTATAGTAGATTTCCTCTTGGCTTCCTCATGTTGATCATAAACTCGTCCTGAGCGGGTAAGCCTACCAACCATGGCTAATGGGGCCCTAGTTGTTTGATTCACTGCTTGGTAATCTAAAGGTGCTGCTTTATAATTCTATAAGGCTATCATGGCATTGAAAGCGATTTTCTTAAGCTTTCTTGATTCCTCAACTTTCTTAGTCTTTCCAACATATTAAAAAATCAATGGCTTGAGCTCGTCTCCAATCATTCCAACCATCATAGCTGCCTCCTTAGCTTCTACAATGTGTTTATCCTCTTCCTCAAATTCTAAACCCCATCCAGTGGGCAATGTGTTAGCGTATATGGCAAGTGAACTGACGTAATCCACCAAATACTCAAACTTCCCTATCAGTTCTCCTAGGGTATCAACAGTAAGATCCCTAGCTTCATATCTCTTTCTAAGCTCCCTCTAAGTACTTCTCTTTTATAGTTTTGGAATTGTCATAGCCATGATATAGACCTTCTTTATCTTTCCTTCCTTAAGTAGTCAATATATCGTTGGTTTGGTTCGAGTCTTATCTCGAAGATTCATATCTTGTAAGTATCCGGCCTTCTTTAGATTCCATGATATCTCCTCAATAGTGATGGGGAGACTGTCTAGGTTAATTTTTGGTTTAGAAGCTTTAGCAACGATCATATTGATCAAATGTCCATGATTTGGCAAAGGGTTTTTAGCCATGTTGGGAGTGGGAATCTAGATGAAATCTAATTGAACCAATTTGGCATTAATAAGATCCTAGATTTTATGTCTGAGTCTCCAACATTAGTCCATATAATGCCCTACTTGCCCTAGACGATAATCACATCGAAGCTCCAAGTTATAATCCTTCGATCTTTGCCTTTCTCTCAGTACTTCAAATGTCAAGAGATTCTCTTTCCTTAATCATGTGAGAACCTGACTTAAAGGAATGGGAATATGTATGAACTGTCTTCTCTATAGGTGGTTTTTCTGATTTAGACTCGGTGAGGGATTATATCCTCTAGTCATAGCTACTAGGGCTGTAGGTTTGATAAGGTTGTCAATATCGACAACATTGATAGTGGTTTCCTTAGCTTTATTAGAAAATCTTGGGGGAGGTGTCTTCTTTTCAGCTATTTTAGGATTAGGGAGCTTCCTAGTAGTAATGGCTTCCTCAATTCAGCTTCCTAAGGATATAATTTCTACAAAATTAGAAGAAGGGTGCCTAACCAAGTGTTGGTAATATGAGCTTCCAAGAGTATTAATGAAAGTGAAGGTCGGATCCTTTTCAGTTAAAGGTAGAGTCACCTTAGCTACCATGCCCTTCCATCTTTGGGCATATTCTTTAAAATTCTTATTAGTCTTCTTTCGTAGATTATTCAGATCCTACATAGACGAGGCTACTTTAATGTTGAATTTATACTAGTTATAGAAAGCCCATGCTAACTTGTCCTAATTATCAATTTCATTCAAGTCTAACTCGGCATACCAAGTTAAAGCAGGCCTAGTCAAGCTGTTATGAAAAGTCTAGACCATCACTTTGTTATACTTCATGTATTTCCCCATTTTCTTGATCTATAACCTAGTGTTGAGTTTCGAGCGGCCAGTCCCATCGTATTTCTCAAATTCCGATACCTTAAATCTTTCTAAGAAGTCATTGTCTTGTAAGTCGATAAACTAATCATTCCCATTTGCTCAAACCTATTCACCATTTCTAAGGTTTTCATCTTCTTAGTTAACTTCTACATAACCTTTTTTTCCATTTCGCAGTGTTTCTCTTTGATATCTTTCCTCTATACCTCAGCATTAGGGGCTGATTCTTCATCTTCCAATTTAAGGAAAGGGGTAGTTTCTACATTCTGGTTTGGGTTAGCTTGAGATCATTGTCTATCGTTAAGGATCCTAATAGCCTAAGTGAGAGTATGAATTTGTTCGACCATCTTGTTCATGTTTCCTTCTAGAGTTGCTACTCTTAGGTCGAGCTCGGTTTAACTAACATTTCCAATACCCTTATTCGACATCCTTGCCTTAGAACGAGTAAATATTGGGCTTCTAGTTAAGTTTGCTCACTTGGATGCTATTTTTGAAATCCTATGCAAAAACTCAAGTTTTAGACTTTTTAGTGAATTAAAGATGTTTTTTTTTTCCCTGTTTTTATGAAGTTTGTTATTTTGCTATTTGCCTCTTTTTGTGCATTTT
Organism: Lumnitzera littorea; assembly: GCA_024138015.1. Taxonomy (NCBI): domain Eukaryota; kingdom Viridiplantae; phylum Streptophyta; class Magnoliopsida; order Myrtales; family Combretaceae; genus Lumnitzera; species Lumnitzera littorea. Next base: position 34,136,239 of record JAMXBB010000008.1, read on the forward strand.
TTTTATTTTTTTTCCTTTTTTAAAAGTCAAATAAACAAACAAATAAAAAATAATAATGAGTAAGAGACTATGCAATTAATGAAAATTTTATTTACTAAAGTTGCAAATTTATTAATCATAAGATCCAACTTATACAATAGACTAAGTGAAAGAAAAACTTAAATCTTATATCTACAAAGCTGACGAATCTGGCTAGGATGAGCATCATTAACTTCCCTCATAAGTCTTCGTACCATAACATCTTTTTCTTGAATCTTGCTCCTTAAGAATTGATTTTCCTTTAGTAGTCTCTCATTTTCCAATTGGACTTCACTGATGGGCTATAGGTTGATGAGCTCTAGACTGATACTACCCCAACTCTCCATATTTATATTACAAAAAGATATAAATGAAATAAAAATGCGACGACTATTTACAACGAGGACACTAAATTTAGAATAAAGTTAGATCCAATGTTAATAATTTTGTAGCTTTTTCAAAGATTTTCTTAGAAATTGCATAGCCTTTTACTATTAAGGGGCAATAAAAAATGAAACACATATAACACTAGAAATAAAATATTCATAGAAAAACAAACGTAATCAAATATATAGAAATGCAATATGTTACACATACATGTAATGCAATAGGAATCGGTAATTAATAAATTATAGGAATTATGATAAATCTACAATTAAAGAGTGCCTCTATATGTAAGTATTTTCAAAATATGATTTAATAAAAATGAAGCTCGTGTATACTTAGATATAAGGGTTAAATTTGTTTTAATTGAAAATGGATGATGAACCAGTCATAGATTAAATCTGACTTTTCCTATAATTTTAAAAAATAACTACCCCTTTTTCAAAAAGAATGACGTTAGAAGGTAGGGTCTACCGGTCCTAGGCTTTTCAACTTCAAGACTTTCTAAAGAGAAGCTTGGTGCGCTATATTGAAGTTTGAGTAGGCTCGCCAAACAACATTAGGTAGGGGTAATGACCCCAACGACTTGAGGGTTACACAATGGCAATTTGTCTTAGGTTCTTAAGGTAGCTTAGGTCCAACCACATCTAAGCACATAGATGGTTACTATAAATAAGAGATTTTCAATTTTCGCATGGCTAGCCTACCAAATGAGTCTCTAGAAGAGTAGCCAATTCTGTCGAGCTCTATTTTGATTTCCTTAATTTTACCTATATTAAGCCTAGCTCGCTTAATATAGATTACTTGATATTAAACTTAAGGAAATACTTTTCTTAAAAAAAGATTTTAAAAAATTAGAGTCACCAATTGGTTTAACTAGTAAAAAACAAAATTAGGATTTTTAGGCGGAAAAACTTTAATTTGACTACTAGTTTACGGATATTCTAAAAAATACGATTTTAAAAAAATTGAACCAGAAAAACTAGGTTCATAGGCTAACTTATTAATATTAAATCACTATATGAAAATTAAAAGAAAATTATGGGCTTTGTTTTTGCAATTTTTCTAAAAATATTAAAATATACCTAAATAGGAAAAAGTAACTAAATTTTTTTTTATTTTTTTATTATGAATTTCTACAAAAAAGCAAAAAAAAAAAAATTATTATTCTTTCATGGTTGCCCCAAATATATCTCCATACCTCTTAATTGGAATTAAACTGGCTATGGTTCTTTTTTATAAAATATTTAATGGATGGATTAATTTTATTTTGAAAAATCGAGTCAGATTTATATTTTTTATCAATTTATTATTATTATAAAAAAAATCTAATTTCTCTAAATTAAATAAATAAATACCTAATTAACCAAATCCTTAAAAAAACTCAATTTATATTTTTTATATTTTTATTTAAAAAAAAAACCCTAAGTGCCAAAAATATATTTTATTAATAAAAATGATTTTTCAGAGAAACCTAATTTAACTAAAAATAAAACTTGCAAAATAAATAATAATACAAAAAAAAACTTGCACTTAAACATGAAAAATTAATTAATAATAAAAATAAATAACCAATAAAACAAATAAAAAAGTGCTAAAAAATTAAAAAAAAAAAAACTAAAAGTTTTACCTAGCATCGGATTGTCATTGTTAGGCAATGTAGGGCATGTATGGGTAAGACAGTAGGCGATCGCTTGGGTGGTCTAGGCTTGCATTTGGGTGATGAGGGCATGCGCTAGGTGAGTATAGGCGAACATAGGTATACATTGGGTGAGTACGAGTGAGAAAGGGGGTGATACTGGGTGAGTAAGGGTGAGCGAAGGGTATACTAAGGGTGAAAGCCTAGTGAGAGAATGGGCAAGCAAGGGCAATGGCACGTACGAGAGCTCAAGTAGACATGGATAAGCACTTAAGATGAGCAATGGGTGATCATAAGAATGCGGTTGGGTGTGCATTAGGGTAATCATGAGTGTGCATGGGGCAACAACGAGTGTGCGTTGGGCGAGGCACGAGCAATGGTTTAATAGTGCTGGTAGTTATGTGCGATAGTACTGGTGGTGTTATATGGTAGTATATGGAAGGATGTGGGGGTACGTGTAGTGTTCGGGGTGTGTGTGAATAGAAGAAAAACCCTCCTCAATTACTGACCAACATGATATTTATAAACTCAAAATTAATCTTTCGTATCTTCAATAAGAAAGATTTGTTTGCAATTTAACCTAGATTCACCCTAACTTCTAAAAACCCTAGCTAGTTTGGGCTTTTCTTTTAAGGCCCGGCTTGATCCAATTTAGCTCAATTAATTTAATAAATCCTAATTTTGAGCCCTTAAATTGGTCTAGCCTAAAACTAATTGATTCAACCCATCTCAATAATTGATCCAACAACTCAACTTAATCCAACTTGACACGACTTGATTCTTGACTCAACTTCCTATGACTTAACTTAATTTTCTTCTTTCTTCTTTTCTATTTTTTTATTTTTTATTTTTCATTTAATTTTTTTAATTTTTTATTAACCTGACTCAGTTAACAAAATTAAAAAAAATTTGGCAAAAACGAAGTGTCTATACTGTATTATACATAGTCCTATCCTATAAATATTCTCTACATAAATTGTTTATTTACCAACTAAAACATATTTCAATTAATTCTAACATTATCAAACCAAGCTCTAGTTTACACTCTACTCTCGAGAATATCCTAATCCTTACTTAAAGGCACCCATAAAAGAAATTATAGGGGAATGACCAAACTACGACTCAATGAGTTCATTCTTCACTACTATCTTTCAAACAAGTTATCAGTCATTATTAACACCAATGCAATCTATCTATATACAAAATGAATGCAAGCGCGATGAATGCAAGCAATACATCTATAAGAGTATTGAACTATGGAAGGTGAAGATTTACATCGTTTACAAGTTGATTTTTCCTCCATACTTACCCGCATAGAGCACCTCACCTTAACCGCATGAGGTTGCTTGGGACCAATGTCCTACTATACATCACTCGACTATTACCTTAGTTTAAGAAACAATAATCAATATAGGGGGACCTTAATTAAGGCCATCCATCGAGCATATCAAAAGCCCTCTAGGCACAAAAAGTGAGTCCTTTTACTATCAACATATATCCAAGGCCCTACGAGCACAAATATACGAGTCCTCTTACAATCTATTGGAGATACTATGTTAACTTTGCCTTAATGATAAAAATATCATTCATGGGTACTATGAGCTCTCAAAGAAATCATATAAAATATATTTAAGACTAGAAAAACGTTTACCAAAAATACTTTTTTCAAAAATCTGCAAAGCTAGCACTCTTTATCAATATACGAATTAGGTCACAGATATCACTAGTTATTTTAGTTGAATAGTTATATTTATCAATTTAGGAAAGTGATCACATGGATAATAATACACAAAGCAATCAGTCATTCAATCAAATAATCCTTATCAACTAACAAGTAGCATACAATTAACAACTAGTAAGTAGATAGCAGATCGTAAGAACTCCTTCACCTAAGTTGATGCTCATTCTCCAATCCTTTAGGACTTTTAGTGCTTAATAATTGGGTACCTTAAAGATAGATAAATTTACAAGTATTATGAAAAACTAGGTTTACCAATTAATTAAATATCTATCATTATTTGCCTAATTCTCACTATAACCCAAGTATGGTACAAGCATTGTTCAACTTAAATCTTTTATCTATCTTTCTCAATTTATCTTAAATTTTTAATCATATATAACATTTTCAGCATAACTACAATTTATATGAACTTATAGTTTGTTTTATCGTTTTCAAATGTATTTTCTCGTAGCGAGGTCCATTTTAAATGTTGTTACTTGCATTTTCGATTATGATGTAAAATATTACAAATTTTATCATTTTAACTTAAATAATTATTATTTTACTCTTTTGTTTATATATTTATGATTTAATAAATATCTAATTCTTATATTTTGTAATTTTCTCATTTTTTTAAGTCTATTTTACTATAATTTACTTATTTTTGCTAATTTTTAGGTTTAGGAGTTATTTAATTCATTTTTTTCTACTTTATTAATTTTTAATTAATTAATTAATTATTTTATTATTATTTTTAATTACAAATTTAATTAATTCTATTAAAGGTTGATGTAGTAGTGTAAGGAAATGCCACGTGTCACTTTCAAATTTTTTTGCTTTTTCCACATTTTCTTATTTTTATATTTTTATGTCATATATATATATTAATAATATTTGTTATTATATTTTACTAAATTTATAAATTAGTTATTTCCTATATTTTTAAGGATGTTACGGTATATATGTATGTATTCATATTTACCATTTTACTTTATTTATTAAATTAATATTATAGTATATTATGTACTATTCAATATACTTGTATTTCTACTTTTACCATACTATTCATATATGTATTTTTATATTTATAATATACTTATGTACTATAATAACATAATCCTAAATATATTACATATACTATACATATGGGTATATACATATATATATACATATAATTGTATTTTTGTATTTTATACATATACATGCGCATATGATTATATTACATATATATATATATATACTAAAATACTTAATAAACGTAATATTATATGTAAATAATTTGCATAGATGTCACGTCCATAAATAATATTTGTATATCTTAAAATACTTAACATACATAGTATTATACCTGCATATATATATACCCTAAATTAATAGTTTTGTATTTTATATGTACATAAATACATACATATAATTTTGGTGACATATGACATTCAAATATATGTAATAAAAATTATATAAACCTATATAATAAAAATACTAAGTATATATATATATACTATACATGCCTACATATGTATGTATGTACATAGACATAATTCCTTATACTAATCAATTGTAGAAATGTTATAATATACATGTGAATATACCTTAATGCCTATACATATATGAGCATACATATACAAGGAAAGACTAAGATTACATATAAATTCTAAAATACATGTATGTAAAAGAATATATGAAGATGATGATTACAAAATACACATAATATACATAATAAATACCCTTTTTTTGGAATATTCTTGAATTAAAATCCTTAAGCTTCTTCTTCTCCTTCTTCTTGATCTACTTGTTGGATTTAGAAAGTAAAAGGACTTAAAAGAAAAGAGGAGACATGATCTTCATAATTGGAGAAATGGAAGTGGTTGTGTGTGATTTTGTTTGTAATTTGAAAACAAGTGTGTATGTGTGCTCTTCTGACCTTAAACCAACAAGGGAAAAGGAGAAAAAAAAAATAGAGTGATTAAAGGAAATAAGAAAAGAAAAGATAAGGTAAGATAATGTAATAAATGGATTATAATGTTCCTTAGGAATTGGCTTTATTTTATCCACATAATTACCACATGAGTGAATTAAAGTGGACAAATGGTAGACATGAACCCCTTAAAGCTAGAACGTAGTAAAGAAGTAGGGGTAAGAAGGAAAAAAGAAAAAGGAAAAGGAAGAAAAATGCAAATAAAAATAAAAATATTATATTTTTCTAAATACAAAAATTATAAATTTGCCATTTACAAAATAATCTTTAAATTTTATAAAAATTTATTAATTTACGTGTTTATTTGTTATGTTTATAATATTTAAGATTTATCTCAATGCGTTCGTTGAAAATTTTATGTGATTATGTGTATTAATTGATAATTATATTCATTTAAGTTTTTATTACTATTAAGTTATATTTATTCATTTTATAAGCTTAAAGTTATAGTTTTAAGATTTTTGTCAAGTTTGAATTTAATTTTGGGTATTTACGCGTATATAGGATTTAGGATTTTTGTACACGATTTAGGATTCGATCGAATTCTTAAGGTTTTTATTACTTGTAATATATTTAATTTCATAATTTAATAAAATTTTTGTCCTACTTAACCTTATTGACGTATAACATTATATGCAAAACTAGAGTTCAATTTTACTTTTAAATAGCTAAATTTACAAGGTTTACATGTCGTCCCCTTAGAAGCTTTACATCTATTACTTGGATAACTTTGGTTGTTTGATAGATGTGTTACCTATGACAAATATAAGAACATCTACGTCTTTGTTAAAGATGGAAATAAGATTATGTTGCAGCCTATTACACCAACCTAAGTGAACGAGACTTATAACTAACTCACTCATGCTAGTAAGAAGAAAGCTTTAGTGATAAGCCGAAGAGAGCTTCAAACTGCTAAGAAGGTTGATGAACCTATATTTCTATTGATTATAAGATTGTTGGAGTTAGGAGATCTTAAAGATGTCTCTAATGAGATTAGAAGATTGATTGATTAATTTTCCAACTTATTCATCAAAGAGTTACCTAAGGGACTTCCCCCAATCTAAAGCATTGAACATTGTATTAATCTATAATTAGGTATAACCCTACCAAATCGACTTGCTTGCCAAATGAATCTTGAGTAAGCTGTTAAGTTAAAAAGGCAAGTGGATGAGTTGATAAAGCGAGGCTATGTAAGGGAGAGCATAAGTCCTTATGTTTTACTTTTCCTAAAGAATGATGACTCATTATGCATGTGCATTGACAGCCTAGTAATCAATTGAATTACTATTAGGTGCAAACATCCAATACTGAGGCTTGATGACATGTTAGATGAGTTACATGGTGCTTGAATATTCATGAAGATTGATTTGCAAAGTGACTACCAACAAATTTACATGAGACTTAGTGATGAATAGAAGATTACTTTTAAGATGGGGCTTAATCTCTATGAATGATTGGTTATGCCATTCAGACTTATAAATGTACCAAGCACATTTATGTGACTTATGAATCATGTGATGTGTGTATTGATTGGAAGATGAGTGGTTAAATACTTTGACCACATATTGGTGTATAGTGCTAACCTAAATAACCATGTTCAACATCTTTGAGTTGTTTTTGACATTTTATGAGCTAATAATTTGTATGGAAACCTAAAGAAGTGTATGTTCTATCAAAGTGAAGTAGTTTTTCTTGATATATAGTGTCTAGAGAAGGAATTCAAGCAAATAAGGAAAAGGTCTAAGCTATCTTAGAGTGGTTGACATCAATGAATGACACTAAAGTATGAAGTTTTCATGGCCTTGCTTCTTTCTATAGAAGATCCATTAAGAACTTCATTATGATTGTAACCCCCTTAACGATGATGATGATAAAGAAAAATGATGGATTCTAATGGAATGACTGAGTTGAGTAAAGCTTCAGGGAAATCAAGGAGAAGCTCACTACTATCCCTATCCTATCCCTACTAGTTTTTGCAATCCATTTGAATTGGAATGTAATGCATTAAGCATTAGTATTGGTGCAGTCGTAATGCAAGAATGACGACCGGTTGCCTACCATAGTAATAAGCACAGAAGTGTTGCATTGAACTATTTCATGTATGAAAAAGAGTTATAATCTCTTTTCTAAGCTCTTATTGTATGGAAAATCTATTTATTACTATGGGAGTTTATAATTTACATTGACCATGAGTCATTAAAGCATCTCATAAGTCTGAACAAATTTTCAAAAAGGTAAGCTAAGTGGCTAAAATTTATGGAAGGTTTTTCTTACATGATTTGACATAAGAAGGGCAGTGCCAACGTGGTTACAGATGTCTTATCACATTGGTAATCCTTGCTGACCATGTTGTAGATGAAATTATTAGGATTTTCACTTATCCCCAAGCAACATGCTTGTGACCCCATTTTGGTCCTATTCTTGAGCAGTACAAAGAAGGAATTACTATTAGAGGATATTTTATCATGGATGGTGATCTATATAGAGAAAGAAGGTTGTGTATACCAAACTATTCCACACACGAGCTGCTGGTGAGTGAGGCTCATAATAGTGGATTATTTGGTCATTTTAGGGAGACAAAGATAGCTAACCTATTGAAAGAGAACTTTTACTGGCCTGGTTTTGCTAAGGATATCCATAAGGTAGTTGATAGTCACAAGGCACATAAGAAGGCCAAGGGAAAGTGGGAGCTACATGGAGAATATAAGCTTTTACCTACACTTACCTTACCTTAAGCTAACCTCAACAATGACTTTGTCCTAAGGCTAAACATCTAGAGGAAAAGATTCAATCATTGTTGTAGTGGATCGCTTTAGCAAAATGGCACACTCCATCCCATGCCATTGAACTAATAGTGCTTTGCATATTGTTGACTTGTTTTTGTAAGAAATTGTCTAACTAAATGGAGTACCGAAGACCATTGATTTAAATTGAGATACAAAATTCTTCAGCTATTTTTGAAAGACTCTTATGAGAAGACTTAGAATTAAACTTATGTTCAGCACTAATAGCTACCCTTAGACTAATAAATAGATTGAAGTGTCGAACAAAATGTTAGATAATCTACTCCAAGCTATGATGGGAAAGAATTTAAAGGATTGGGATTTGTGTCTACTAGTTGTAAAGTTTTCATGCAACCAAACTATCCACAACACCACTAAGAATACTCCATTCGAGATCGTTTAAAGCTACAACCCCCTATTCCCCAAAATTTGATCAGTACCCTTATAACTACTAAAGACAATCAATTTGGAGTTACCTACGCTTAAGAATTGCAAGAAATGCATTAGTTCAGGGCAAGGAAGATTGCCATGTTTAACTAAAAGACAATAAGAGATCAATAGTTATGGCTACCAAACTATTTCTTTCAAGCTAGGAGACATAGTATGAATACACCTCAATAGAAAGAGATTTCCACACTTACGACAATGCAAGCTATCTCTATGAGCTGTAGTCTATTTAAGGTCCTAAAGAAGATTAACCGAAATTCCTAATAAATTGAATTGCTTAAGAACTATAGTGTTGCCTCCACCTTCAATGTATTTGACCTAATTCACTACGAACAAGAAGAAGACCCTACAGATGTTATGGTAAAACAAAGGCCAAAAACCTCTTCAGATTTGAGGGAAAATCTTTTCGACCCTTAAGTACATGAAAGGAATCAAACTCTTCGAACTAATCATGCACAACTGAGCTAGAGAACTACAAGGACTCACATGGAGAATCTACCTCAAAACCCTATTTAAGATGAGGATTCTTACTCTGATCTCCATCTATTACACTATTACTGACCTAGAGCACCGAGCTCTCATAAGTTCCAACAGAGTTCTCAAGCTACCAAGCCATCGTGTCAACTTTCTTAGCATGCATGTGGACTAGTTGAGTAGCCATAACTATTGTTAAGCTCTTGCCATGATCTAGACAACCCTTGAGTTGACTAGCGTTACACATCTATCCAAGCTGAACTATCTAGACACCTAACTTGTAAAGGATTAAAATGTTTTCCAGCACTAAAGTTTCGACCTAAACCAACTCAAGTCTATTCTAATGGTTAACTCTCTCTTTTATCCTCATCTAAATTTTCTTACTAAAGTCGAGCCACCTCAAGGTACACCTTAACAAGAGCAGTTGCATCCCAAATCACCATCTACCATGTGACATGTGTCTTTTAGCATAACATTCCAAAATAATTCCTTACTTTTTCTGTACAGGATATTCTTTGCCTTTTTTCCCTTTTTAGTATATTTCATATATTTTAATTGTAAATTACCCATTTTCATCTTTTCCATGTATGCCTTGTAACCTTAATGGAACTAATATACAAACCCCATTCACTTATATGTAGACAACAACACATTGCATCAAATTATTGCAAGTTTCCTTTTTGTAAGCAACCCTAGTGTCCCCGCTTTCCTTTTAACTCTTACCTATTCTCTTTAGCAAAGAGTAGTGGTGATTGACCCTATAGTTCGAACTGATGAGTCACATTCGCTGAATTGTAGGTTGAGTAAGATCAGTTGGTACATCATATCTGATTGGTAGCTACTTCGATTTACTAAACCTCTTTATTTTCTTTTCCTTTTTTATTGTGGTGTTTCTCCAAGTGTATGACCCAACAAACGCATCAAGTGATTGATTCAAATCAAGACAAGCAGCATAGAGCTAGAAGAGGAGAAAAGAGGTCAATGATAAGAGACCTCTAAGATTTGACCCCCTAGCAATAGAGGAAGGAGCAAGATAGTACGTATTAGGGACTAAAAACCTATGTGCTAGAAGGGAAAAAACCCATCAATTCTATTTACTTTTCATGCATCTTTCTTTCTTTTATTCTTTTAAGTAATTTTAGTTTTGTTTTATGTTTTGAGAAAATGGAAAAATTAGATACCTTCAGATGATTTCTATCTATGTATAGATATTCAAGGAAGCTTAATGTTGACAACAACTGGATTTAAAGAATGAAAAGAAATCATGACAAAGCAGCTTAGTTAATCCCTATCTTTTCACTTTGTAATTAATGATAAGTTGAAATGACAAAGGAACTTAAAGTTAAGGGTAGGGAATATGTAAAGTGGATTGAAGTTGCATTTGCAATTTTTGTGTTGAACTGAGATCACATTTGTGTTTTGTTTTTCGATGGTGGAGTCTATTTTATTTTCTTGAAATTTCTAAGTTGTGTTGGAAAAGGAGTAGAGATTTTTTTTTTTTACCACATTAATAAGGATCAAATGGAGTGATCTTTTTACACTGCTCTAGAATTAATGGATGAAATCTTTGAATTAGGTTTATTACCTATTGTATTTAACTTTAGATTCATGAGATGAGAATAAGATGATGCCAATAGTTAGCATTAGGTGTTTAGTATTTAGAAAATTGATTTCCATGTATTGTGCTCTTTGAATTTTCTAGTAATTAAGTATATTGTTAGAGAAGATGCTAAAACTGTTTTAGTCATGAAAAGGATTTCCCAATCATAAATTGAATAAAAATCTACCAACATTAAAAAATTGGGCGTAAACCCAACTAAAAAGAAAAGGAAAAACGAAATAGGAAAAAAAAAAATAACTGAGAAAGCACGAGTGAACATCTAGAGTGCCCAATAGGTGCTTGGTATATCTTCAAGAATGATGAATTCTAGAATGGGTTCATGAGTCCCCAGTGTGCATTAGGAGAAAAGATAAGAAATAAAGAGGTCCCTTGAACAAAAATTCAAGAAGTATGAGTGAAAATTGGCCATAAATAAGAAATCAATAGTTTGTGATAGAATCGAGTAAAGAATAATCTAATTTTATCATTTTTTCTTAATTATGGTTGGCTTAAGGGAAGGATTAGGGCTATATACACATTAATCAATCTATAAATTGTAAGGGCCTTTTTCTTTCCTTGCGATTACTTAATTGATCTTAGATTATCCAATCTTAAGTTAAACAAGAAGCTTAACTTTATAACCCATAGAATGATCAATTAATTCTCCTAGATATGTAATTAGGCACACTAAACCATTTATATTAACATTTGTGAATCATTGATTGCTTGTTAAGGGATGATTTGAAAAACACTTAACTCCATGTGTGCAAACTAGAGGATAGATTTAACAACCAAGGACTAAAGAATCTATCTTTTACCCATTGATCAATGAGTGGTTTAAGTTTGCTTTAGGACAAGCAATTTCTACAATTGGGGGTACCAATAAGTACGTGAAACCACACACTTATTTGAAGGATTTCTCTAATGATTATATGTAGTTTAATAGGTTTTTAAGTCAAAGTATATGAATTTTCATTAAAATCACATATAATTTCTCTACACAAGTATAATTCATATTCTTATGTTTTAGTCTTCAAAAGTTATGCTTATTTGAAGAATTTAAGCACTATGTTTGTTCTTGTAGGTCCTAAGGGCTACCATCCACTTGAGAAGATGGAAGGAAACAAAAGATGAAGACATGAAGTAGGAACTACCATTATGACAATAATGCGAGCTATTGTCAAGTCGATGTTTATAATAGAAATTTTTGAAGTATCACAAAGAATTGAGTATTACCATTTTACCATAAAGCTGGTAGTATTGGCAAAATGGTACCTTGCTATAAAAAGTTGCAATTCGTTGCTCATTTGAGGGGATATGATTTTTTTCCTTTTTCGACTTCCTTTCTTCTTCTCTCATTGAGGTTTTTAGGGTTTCACTTTTCAAGGTTATTTTAGGTTGCATTTCTCTTAGATTAAGTTAGTTTTAGCAAATTCTAACCCGCAATGCAAGAATAAACATCATTCCAACATAGATAGAAGATTAGAATTCCTCTTATTAGATGATTTCTCCCTCTACCCAATTTCTTGATGTTTTAGGATGTTGTTTAACTCTATAATCCCATTTTATTCACAAAAATTATGAATCTTTTAATGTCAAAAGATCAACATTTGGTGTTTGTGTTGTTTATTGTGATTGTGTGTTACATGGGTTATGGGTTTCAAGCATTGAACACATATTTCACTTGTGAAGGAATGTATGTAGATTAGGATTATGTGTGAAGCAAGATTTCTAGTCGCTTCTATGCTTGTTTAACTTAGACTACTTATTGATACATGTTGATTCCGTTAAGATTTCACTTTTGGAATCAATCTATAATCTATGTGTATATGCACGATAGAAGAACACAAACATCATGCTTTTTGTTAATTCGTTTACTTGGTCCTTAATTATAATCATTGTAGTGTTAGAATCCTATGCTTTGTTTGATTAGGAATTGTTCTTAGGTTTAATCAAATAAAAATCATATTTTTACCCCTTTTGGTGTTGGAATCACTTGTTTATTTGCATCAAGATAGATATTGAGTTTTGTTTAATAAAAGAATTAAAATTTGTTGAGCTTGCCTAGATATGAATAGTACTGAAAAGGCTTTGAGCTATCACGCCATTCCCTTGTGAAATGCAACCTTCGAGTCTACCCTAGACTACTAATTGACTAGTATGCTTACCAAAGTTTTTGCTATTTTAACAAGTTTTTATCAAATTTTGCAAGCTTGGTTGATTAGTTGTATATTGATTCCACTATTTTAAAATAGAGCTAAATTTTTCCAATTAGTAGGTGACTTATGGAAGTGGTGAATATAATACCACATACCTATAGAATAAGTTGCTTGGAATTTGAGGGCAAAAGGGCACTTGCAACACATGATCTTACAAGATAAGACTCATATAGGACCTATTATCTACTAACTCTTGTAAGAAGAGAAAATCAAGAAGGAAGAAATTTAAGAGATGTTAGACACTAAGCCTTCGAATCTCAATAACAGGTAACATATGGTACATTGCCTTATAGGAGAACTTATGGTAGTTTCTCTTAGCCTAGCTAATGGGATGTTTGAATACTTGGTCAACACATAGGTGGTACCTTCTCTATTTACAAAAGTTGTGTTAAGTATATTGGGTGTTGAACTCAAGGAAGAGGATAGTCTCTTGAAGCAACAAAATACATTAAATGGTATGGTGTGAATGATTTGCTCTAACTAAAACTAATAGTCCTAAAATATTACAAGTAGGAGGAGTCATCAACTACAAAAGTTAAAAGATATACCTTTCATGTGCCAATAGCCCTAGAAGATTAAAAAGCAATACCCTTAACTCTTAAGCAACTAAAAACTTTAGCCCCTTTTCTTGGAGGAATAACCACAATAGGAAGGGTATATGGTCCTAATAAATAAGCTTATAAAAAAGCTTTAGCAGTAAAAATCCTAACTAGTTAGGGGAAAATGAAAAAGAACAAGCTAATGAATTGTTTTCTTTTGCAAAAGTAATCAACATAAGTGAATATCAAAACATGGAACAATTGGCTAAGGAGCCATTTCCAATCCTTAAGATAATATGTAGCATTATCTAACCCCTTTAGGACTATGAGTTTGTTAAAAGGAGCCTGTCCCCTTCTTTGGGCGAATTAGCTTGCTAAGGAGCCCTCTTCGACCCTTAAGATAATCTTTAGTACTACCATCCCCTTCAGGATTGTGAACTTGCCAAGAGGAGTTTGACCCCTTCCTAAGGTGAATTAACTCGCCAATGAGCCTTTTCTTCACCTTCTAGTTAAATCATTAACACCATTATCACTTGACAATTTTTTCCTCTAACCCTTATATTGACTTTCAATGAGAGCCTTATTCCTTATAAGAGCTGCAAGCCTTGTCTTCCCTAAATCTATAGTGATTTAAGGGCGAAAATGGTGTCTCATTTTTTGTCTTTATGGTAAAGTGTTACTTAAACTTCACTAGAAAGTGAAGCAACTATAGACAACAAATTTTCACCCCCTATAAATTTAAAATTTCCTTTAGGGAATAGTAAAAGGGACCTAACTCAAAATTACAAAAATTAGGAAATTTTAAAGATTACAAAGAAGTAACAAATTTTGGAAAAAGCACAAAAAATATGAAAGTTACAAAAAGAAAACAATTTAAAATTTTGAAAAATCTAAAAACTACAAAATTCAACAAAATCACCAAAAAACAAAAAAAGAGATTTACCATACAAAAATTTTAAAAATAAAAGTGAAAAAAGACAAAAGTCAAAATTTTGAAAAATATTTAGTGTAGATCACTTTAGACTAACTTGCGCTTAGGCTGAAACTAAGCTTAAACTAGCTAGTCAATATATGCAAATTGGTTGGATATACGAATAATGCAAAGGCTACTAGCTTATTAGTGAGACATGAACACACATATGGGAGATCCAAGTATGAATCCTACTAAGGTTACATACGACCTTTTGTCTTGTATGCATAGAAAACATGTTGTTAAGACACATTTTCTTCATCTCCTTCACCACATCAAATCCTTAACTATCGCCTTAGCGTACTCAATTTCTTCCCCTTTTTTTATTGATTGCCTTCATGATTTCACCAAATTATTAGTGGAATCATGAAGAGAACATAAGACACCATCAAATCAAGCCAAAAAAGTCTTCCAGATTCATTATGTATAGACATTCAAATCGACCATGAAATCATCCTTGAGCATGAAATTCAAGATGCTCAATTCCACCTTTAATGGAGGTTTCCAATCATATTCAAGATTTGATCAATATCAGTATAAAAGGACTTCCCTAAGACCATTTTCAACATCTATTCCCTTCCTTGAGCTCTAAAACACACTCATTCATCTCTCTTTCTCTTGCTACCGAGGTCACTCGATCTCCGTCTAAATTTTGTTTAAGCTCAAAGTGGCTCAAACAAAAGTAACCCCTCAATAAGCTCGCTAAGGTTAAGAGCTCCTGATCCCTAGTTTCGTTAGCCCCAATTATACTCCTTAGGTCGAGCTCCCTTACTATATGCTTTCGAATTAGTCGATCACCACCAAAAAACCCTAGTTCCACGCTTTTTTTAACCCAAACCACCACTACCACAAGCTTCACCACACTTGAAAACCCTTATCCATACCTCTCATTTATCTTTAGTAACCACCACCGAGCACAACCACAACCCATCTACCTATAGCTAAACTTTGACTACCACTAACCACCCCTATTAGTCATAGCACTTGCGTTACAACCTTAATCCACATTGAAAAACACATGAAACAATCTTTTTCCAATAATTTTGGTGGCTAAATTAGCTTGAATTACACCCCTTTAACCTTTAGAGCTCCTCCTACCATATCATGGGCATCTCATGTGTTACCCAACTTGAACCCGATAATTAACCTAAAGTATAACCTAAGCCTTTCCCATGTCTAACCCACATGCCCAACTTCATTTCAGGTCCAGCCATTGTTTAATCTATTTTATTTCCTTTTAAGTAAAGTACATGCTAAAAATAAAAATAACATGAATAAATTTTCTTTCAAATATTTTGCTTTCTTAACTCGTCTTTGCAAATTTTTTAAATCCTTTTTTAGGTTAACTAAAAAAATTGTTAGAATTTATTTTGAAAAAATAAAAAAGATGAAAAAAAAAATGTTTTACCACTTAGAAAATCTATTTTCCCAAAATTAAAAAAAAATAATAAACCCTTTCCAAAATTGGGACTCTTCTAGGATTTTTTCAAAATAAAAAATAAAACACCAAAATTAGGACCCTCTTCTAGAATTTTCTCAAATAAAATTTAAATAGTAAAAAAACATAAACACAACGGTTTTTCAAAATTAAAAGAAGCCAACACACCTAAAGTTTAACGAAAACAAACTACAAAAGTCTATACTCAAATAGTAAGTACATAAGCACCTATAGAAAATGAGGAGGGTGACTTAAAATATGTAAAATTTTATATTTCCCCACTTTTATATAAATAAGTAAGGTTTATTTTTCCATTTTTCCTTTTCTTGTAAAAGTAAAAAATCCCTTTCTCTCTTCACAAATAAGAATATCTACATATAAATAAAATCAATAAATTAAAAAAAATGAAATGTAGAAAATAAAAAAAATAGAATTATTAAGGGTATTTTCAAAAATAAATTCAAATTTGGAAAGTATAGGTGTTACCTGTTTAAGATTTAATAGGTTAGCCATTGAACTCTATATCTCTAGTTTTCTAAAGTATTTTCAAAAGTTGGTTTTTTTTTTTTTTGTTGTAAATCATTAACTAGATTAAATTTAATAGACCTAATTGGAAACTTAAAACTTTTCATAATTTAAAATAAAACTAGGTTTTTTCTTGATCTTTAGTTGAAGGTCTATAAGGAATGTGTATAAGGTTCAATATAGGTTTAAATTAAGAAAAGTATGAACAAAAAATTTAGGCTCAATAGAAATCTTGAGAGTCATCTAATTTCTAATAAATTAACAAATGATGCCGATCTCATGAAAATTTCTTAAAATGTTAAAATAGTTGAGGCGATTAAAAAAAAAAAGTAGTAATACTAGTAGTAATAGCGGTAATGATAATAATAATAATAGTAATCATAAGAACATAAGTTAGTAAGGATTGACTTTAGTACCACAAAAGGGTAAGGTTTTTTCCTACTTCTAATGTAAGAAAGTTAGTTAAAAAAATATCGGTATAGATTAACCTTAGTCTCTTAGGAGAGTAAAGTACCTTCCTACAACCAATGTGAGGATTAAAATGGTACGAATCAGTCTTGGTCCATTAGAAGAGTAAAATTCTTTCTAGCTACCAAAATATTGGTGCTTAAATAAAAAAAATTTGAATTAAATTAAAAAGCCTTCCATTAAAAAATTGAATGAAGTGAGGAGATAATTAGGGGACTGGCTAGTATAACATACATTTGTTTTTAATTATTATACTTAGAGTTGTGAAAAAGGATAGTATATATCTTTTAGTTTTAAAACGTGGATAACTCTTTCTTGACTAATTATGTTCATTTTGATTTTTAATTTAATCTTTATATAAATGATGTAGTCTAACTTCAATTTAGATGGTTTAATTATTAAATTCTAGTATAATTTCTATTTCTAGTAAATGTATTGTGTAATTGTGTTTTAAGAACATGTAAATATGGTTAAGTGAGATTCTATGGATTAAAAAATTGCTAGAGCCTTGAATTTTGATATTTATAATGATGAAATTTGATGGGAGAGTATGCACTCTTGTCTCTAAACAAATTTTTTGCAATATTTACTCTTGATTCTATAATTTGAGCATTGAATGATTTTTTACCTTAAGAAATTTTCACTATTTTATTTTTATTTTTTTGCTAAAGAACATGAAAAAGTTCAATGTGGAGAGATTTGATAGAGCTTAATTATACTTATTTATAGGTAGATTTTGTAGTCCTTTTATAGAATTTTTAGTATGATATTGGTGTAACTAGTATGTTATTTGTTAAAATTATATTTTGATACTTTACTACATTAATGTGTATATTTTTATATTTTTGTTAGGAAAAATGCATGATACTAGAAAATATACATATGATGATGAAAGCACATAGCATTACAAGGATAAAAAAACAAATTAGTTAGGAAAGTTTCACGAGAAATCAACACAGCCATTTATTAGCTACATGCCATATACTTGCTAGGAGGAAAAGCCCATAAGCTATCTACCTAATTTATTGAAGCTGTGTACCTAATTAATTGAAGATGTATATTACATTGAAATTGCACATGGTCATGTACTTGCAATATGTATTTCAACACACCATGTTTGCTTGATTGATTAAGCTATGCATATTTCAATGTCTACGCTACATATATTTTAATTGTAGGCCATCTTGCGTAAGAATTGGAATTATTGAAGAAACATAAACTTGTGTCATGTAAGGATCCTCATGATGCATATCGTGTGTAGCAGATCTCAGAAGGAAGAATGGGTATTCGAGGTTCAAGAGGAATATGAAGAACAGGGAATAAAACAAGGGTTTTGAGTGTGAATGTGTATGGATATCATGTACTAAGACACAAACATAATCAGTGATTTGAGCTTGAAATAGGGTTTCACATGACTCATGAACACTAAATGTCACTCAAGATTCAGATGAGAGGTTAAACGTAACTCACTCACCGGTTCAAATGAAGGGTTGACTATAATCTTAAGAACAAGATTAATAAGAACATAGTAAAGATTAAAGAGTCTAATCAATACTCAATAATTCGGCAATAAGCTCTAAGAGCTTAAATGTAACCTTGCTTGAAAGAGGAAAGTTTCACTCTAAAATATGATTGTCTTCATTCGTATATTTCTTTCTTGTCTAATATGTTATTACAAATGTTGCTATTTATAGCAAGTCCTAAACCCTAGTGGTAAAACTGTAAATAATGTACAAGGCCTTAAACCCTAAAGAATTGGACCCATAAATAAAATAAAGAAACAAAAACATGTATAAGAATATAAAACTGTACATTTAATAGAAGTCAGCATGTAGTCACTTGGCCTATCCTAGAAGGAGCAAGATCTGAATTGGGCGAAGTCAACAGTTAGATGTCTAGGTTTAAGGAGGAGTTTCTGTAATGTCATATCACTTAGCTGAGACACCGAAAAGGTCAACCCACAATTGTAGAGTCCTAAAGTTAGCCAACATTAGTCTTTCCATACCATGCCGAGTGGTTCTATGGTCTCGAGTGCTTGGCCATGTGGTCTCTTGGCTCCTTAGTAGTTAATAGACTCAATGTTGAGTGGTCCCTCTTCTTCCCCTTGGTCTTTTGTTATTAGCTCAAACTTAGCAAAATTGTTTGGCCTCGGCCTTAAACAACTCGAACTTAGATTAGAATAGGTCGGCTTTAGGTTTCGATAGGTTAGCCTTAGCTTAGTGATAGTCGTAGGCTGATTCCTATCATTACCATGGGGTTGAATGGAAGTCATTGTCGACATTAAACATTAAGCATGGGCTAAGATGCTAATCAAACTTCTCTTCCCCTTTTGCTTCACTATAGGTGCCGTATATCTCTAGATTTCCTCAACACTCATTGAAGGTCAAGCAATAGCTCTTCCCATCCTTTTGAACCGTTTATGTGTTGAGGAAGCCATCATGGATCACTTTCCAGTCGTACTCCTAAGGTTGACCAAGAAGTAAATTCGTGACACTCATAAGGATCACGTCGAATTCAATCTCATCCTCATATTGCCCTGCCATGAATATTATCTAAGCTCTTTTATGCACATAGGCCATACCCTTGTCATTAAACCACTTTAATCCATAAGGTCAAGGATATGGGTAGGTCGACAAGTTCATCTTTTCTACTAACTTAGTAGAGATGATGTTTGTGCAGCTACCTCCTTTGACAATTAGGGAATAGGTCTTCCCATTCAGTAGGCAACGTATGTGAAATAGATTTTCCCTTTATCTGGGATCTACTTTTAGGCTGGCTCGTTTGTCCATCATGGCTATGAGTTTGTTTAGATTTTTAGCATAGACATCTTCTTCTATCAACTCATCTTCCGAACTCTTGTCACTTTGACTTTCTACTTAAGCATTAGGTCCTTCACCTTTCATGACCATGACCCTCTTATTCGGACATTAGGAAGCAATATGCTCGTAGCCTAAACATTTGAAGCACTTCATATCTCGAGCCTTGTTGCCAGGTGCCTTTTCTTTCTTGACCCTCTTTGTCTCGACATGATTAGGTCGGCCGGACTCACCTCTCTCCATCTTCTTCTTTAGCCATCTTTTAGCATATTTCTCAAGTTCAAGGTTAACTGGTTTAGGTTAATTAGTCGGCCTTTGATGCCTCCTTCTCCTCTGTCTCTCTACCCTTAATGCTAGATTGATCAGCTCATCCAATGAGTTAAACAGCTGTAATTCAATTACGTTGGTAATGTCCTTTTAGAGTCCACTTAGGAATCTAGCAATGGTACAGTCTTGTAGCTTGACAATCTCTCATCTTATCATTAGAGTTTCGAACTCTTGCAAGTACTCTACAGCAATGTTTTCACCTTACCTCAGGTGTTGGAAAGCATGGAGCATCTCTTGCTTAAAGTAAGTCGATACGAAGCACTGATTCATCAATTGCTTCATAAGCCTCCAAGTTTTGATCGGCTCTTCTCCTTTAGCATCTCACTTAGCAACCAACTTATCCCACCAAAGGCTTGCATGTTCAACAAGAGATAATGAAGCCAGCTTAACCTTTGTTCGATCATTACACTTAAACAACTTCTTGACTTAAGGAACCCAATCAAGGAATTCTTTAGGTTAGCTACTTCCACTGAAGGTTGGTAGTTTAAGCTTGATATTATTAAGTCCTTGGCCAAGTCCTTAGGGTTCATCCCTTACATTCCTAGTTGGTTGGTTCACCTTGGATCGGCCACTTCTATTGGAGCTTTGCTCAGCCATGTCCCTTCTTAGCATTGGCTCTCTTCTCTAAACTTCTTGATTTACTTTGGAGTCAACACTCCTTTCATTTATTCTTCTTGGCACAGGTTGTTTTTCACTCCTTCTCAACTCAGCTGTTCTTCTTGGCTGTCACTCATCATGATCAAGTTCATTAGAACCACTTCTATCGGTAGCTGTTCATCCCCTTCTTTCTTCTTGGCCATCATGTATGTGGCCTCTAACAAAACCAATGAGTTATTGGATAGACTAAGTGAGATTTTAAATCTAATATTCTAAGTTATCAACATGTCTCCTCAAGCTTCTATGAGAACTATCACCATTGTTGTTGACATTAACTTTAGACATTCTCATTTGTACAGCAATTTTCTAGAAAATTGAACAAACAACAAAACATAATTATAATAACCTAGAAGTAACCACCACTCAGCTTCTTATAGCTACCAATACTGATAAACACCTCTACAACAACTAGAATCAACTACTAAGAGCATCGTTACCCGACTCAACAACAATACAATATTACGACTACTAAAAATATGAACATACTACATTATAGAATGATGACGAACATATGTTCAAATGGCTAAACAAACTTTGAAGAACACTAACATGTGTGTCTGCCCAAAGTACTAATACCAATATGATACATATTACAGGTAACGAATCTAAGAAGGAAGAATAGGTATTCAAGGTTCAAGAGGAATATGAAGAACGGAGTAAAACAAGAGTTTTGAGTGTGAACGTATATGGATATCATGCATCAAGGCACAAACACAATTAAGGGTTTGAGCTTGAAATAGGGTTCAACACAACTCACAAACACAAAATGTCACTCGAGAACAAATTAAAGGTTAGATGCAACTCACTAATCAACTCAAATGAAGGGTTCACTACAATCTTAAGAATAAGATTAATAAGAACAGAAGAAAGATTAAAGAGTCTAATCAATACCCAATAATCTAGTAATAAGCTCTAAGAGCTCAAGTGTGACCTTACACAAAAGAGGAAAGTTTCACTCCAAAATATGATTGTCTTCGTTCATATATTTCTTTCTTATCTAATATGTTATTACAAATGTTTACTATTTATAGCAAGTCTTAAATTCCAGTGGCAAAACAATAAATAATATGCAAAGCCTTAAACCCTAAAAAACTGGGTCCATAAATAAAATAAAGAAAAAAAAGTATAAGAATACAAAACTATGCATTTAATAGAAGTCGGCATGCAGCCACTCAGCCTATCTTGGAAGGAGTAAGATCCAAATTGGGTGGGGTCGGCAGTTGGATGTCTAAGTTTAAGGAGGAGTCTCTGCAGTCTCACATTGCTTGGCTAAGATGCCAAAAAGGTTAGCCCATAATTGTCGAGTCTTAAAGTTAGTTGGAACTAGTCCCTTCATACTGTACCAAGTGGTTCTATGGTCTCAAGTGCTTGGCTGTCTGGTCTCTTAGCTCCTTGGAAGACAATAGACTTGATGCCAAGAGGTCCCTCTTCTTCTACTCGATCTTTTATTATTAGCTCGTCCTTGGCAAAAGCTATTCGGCCTCAACCTTGAACAATTTACCCTTGGGTTAGAATAGGTCGGCTTTAGCTTCCAACAGGTTGGCCTCGACTTAGAGATTGTCACAGGTTGATTCCTACCAACTCTTATATGGGATTCTTTGTAATATAAATAAGAAACCTTTTAGTACAATAAAAAGTAGAAACTAGTAGATGATAGATGGTAGATTATTATTCCTTTTACTCAATTAGTCTAAGGTTTTAAAGGAAAGTTTTATTTTCTTTCAAATTTCAATATCCAGAATAACCGGAGCAATATTTGACCCTAAATTAAAAATTAAGACTCTTTATAGGTTGTTTTCATTCTTTGAAATATATTTTTTATTTGGGTATTGTCTTCTCTATTATTTCTCATACATGCTTTATTGATGTTGTTTATGGTAATATAGATTATTTGTGAATGAATCGTGTTTATTATTTGGACTCTTTAATTCCTTAATCACAACAACATGTATTTTGATTTTATTAGAATATATGTTAATTAGGATTAAGTTACGAGACTTTTTCTAATTGATTATTGTGAATTGGATAATTTGGATTAAAGAAGAAATAACAATATAATTTCTAAATCAATTATGGTTTAGGAAATAGAAAAGATTAATTTAGTTTATCATTTATCTAGCAATAGAGTGAATAAATTGATTTTTCTTACTAGTAAACCTCCTAAGAGGGATTCTTTGCTTCTGACCTTAATTTGCGAAAGCCAAGAGGTAGTGTAGAGACTATGTTCACATATTCAATCAACTAATGATTGAAATTACTAATTGTAATAAGAGTATTGCATTACATGCCATTTCCCGAAGCATTAGAGAAGACTCAAACTTCTTCAAATCTCTTGCTAGATACCCTCCAACATCACTTGATGTGTTCATTATGTGGTCTAAAAAGTTTATATGCTAGGTGGACCAAGTGCAAGCTGATAAAGAGCTTAAAAAAGAGGAATATGAAAGAAGGCTAGAAAATGAATGAAGACTTGTAAAAGACTACTTAGGTAAGAAATTTGACATGCGTGATAGATTGAGCTAACCTCTAAGGAGATAGGAAAAGACTAATTTCAACCTTTGCCACACATATACTGTTGAATTGACCTATGTTAGAAATCAAGGATATTTTGCTTAGTGAGAAAAAATGAGGAATAATCCTATGAGGAAAAATTCCAATAAATATTGCGATTTCCATTGAAATAAGGGTTACAACATGGATGAGTGCATCCATCTAAAAAATGCACTAGATGATGCTATCCAATGAGGATACTTAATGAAGCTTAAAGCGAATAGGGAAGAAAGGATAGAACACACAACTAAAAGAAGAAGAATCAAGCAACCACCCTAAAATAATGATGTTTGTGCTAATTTTCCCTTCATAAAAAATCCTTCATTCAAATAGAACCCATCCACTCTACCCCTAATGTTGCACTTAGCTACTAAGGGCCCAAAATATAGATCATGTTCATGTTGATTGAGTAAGGTACCAAAACTAAGTATTCTAGCTTGTAACGCCATTATAAGAACATGTTGACTAGAAAAAGGTGTCGACCATAGTGTTAGAACTTCCTTTCTTGCACTTGATGACATAACAAAAGGTTTCCAAGTACTCGACCCACTTAGCATGGTGTCAAGAGAGTTTTTGTTATCTAGTGAGATGTTTGAGAGATTCATGGTCTATATAGATAACAAACTCTCTTGACAGTAGATAATATTACCAGTTTTGAAGTGTTCGTATAAGGATATAAAACTCCTTATCATATGCCAAGTAATTTAGTATGTCACCTTTAAGCTTCTCACTGAAATATGAAACTGATACGCACTCCTACATAAGAACAACTCTAATACCCACTCCTAAAGCATCACTTTACAATTTAAAGAACTTCTTGAAATTTGGTAGTACACGTGTTGGGGAAAAGTCAACTTAGACTTGATCTCATTAAAACTTTACTGAGCTTTCTCATAACATTTGAATTCAAAGTTCTTCCTAGTTAACTTAGTTAGTGGGGCAACTAGGGAGCCAAAATTCTGAATGAATCTACGATTAAATGAGGTTAGACCATGCAAACTCTTAACTTCAGCAACATTGGCCAGCATTAACTATTCAAGAATAGCTTGGAATTTCTCATCATTAACTCTTATTCCTTTGCTAGAGATGAAATATCCAAGGAATACTACCTCGTTTTGGTAGAACATGCATTTCTTCAAACTACTAAACAGTCGCTCGGTACAGAGGATATCGAATATAGATCTTAAGTATACGACATGAGAAATGAGGTCGACATTGTATACCAAAATATCATCAAAGTAAACATCAACACAATTACCAATCAAAGATCTCAAAACATGATTCATAATTCGTATTTGATGTTTGACTCGTTTGTAAGGCCAAAAGTCATCACTAACCACTTGAATAGATTGTCTTTCATTTTGAAAGTAGTCTTCCATTCATCTCCTAGTCTCATTTGAATCTGGTGGTAGTGACTCATCAAATCAACCTTTAAGAATATTCACACACCATGTATTTCATTAAGTATATCATCCAATTGTGTGATCAAACATCGGCACATGATAGTGATCTTATTGATAGCTCGACTATCAATGCACATTCTCCATGAGCCATTCTTCTTTAGCATTAGTAACTTTAGAACGTGCTCTATTTTTCCATTAGGGAAATAGAGTAACACAAAATGATGTGTCTCTAAGGTCGGACACATGGAGAAATACCACAACGAAGCAAGCTAAAGACAAATAAGGAAAAAGTTAGCAAAGTCCAGGAAACTACTGAATAGATATAACACACCACACGATCTTACTCAACCTACAATCCACTTGATATAACAAACAAGTTTGAATTGAAGATACACTGGCTACTACTCTTTGCTAAAGTGGATAGATAAGAGTTGAATGATAATAAGAATACTAAGGTTGCTCAAACGAAACAAGAACAATTTTTTATATTAATCAGTTGATTGTCTGCATACGAAAAAGTGGGGTTTATATAACCATCCACTAGGGTTACTTTACATGTATGAAAAGACAAAAGGGTATTCTACAATTAGGTTATATAAAACATATTGAAAGGGGTAAAAGTGACAAAGAACATTCAGTATAGAAAGAAAGAATCATTTTAAAAGGTTATATTCAGGAGACACGTACTGTTTGGTGGCTAGAGATTATAAATATGATATAAAGTAAGAGGAAGCAAAAAAGTGTTGTAGTCAAGGGCCAACCTGATCTGGATCAAGTCGAGAGCCAATCAATCTAGTAAAGAAGTGAGCTAAATTAGAGTTAGATGCTTGTGGCTAGTTTTGGAGCTCGACTTAGCTAGTACTGGGTTATCTTCTTAAATAAAACATCATTGTTGGGCAAGAGCCAGTTTAATACATGTAAGGATCTGATAGATAGGTTGGTAAGAGATCAATTCAAAATAGGGGTCCTTGTCTCAAATATATTATCGAGCTAGTATTCTTTATGTGAGTGCTTAGAGTCCTTTAGCTCAGCTATGTATGATAGGTCCAAGGGGCTGATTCTTATCATTTGCCTAAGGGTCGAAAAGTTTTTCCTTCAAATCTAGAGTGGTTTCTACTTCTTTTTTTGGTGCATATGTACCATCTTCTTCTACTAGTTAGTAAGGGATCAAATTAGACACATTAAAGGTGGAGAAAACACCATAGTCATCAGGTAACTCAACCTGGTAAGCATTATAGTTGATCTTCTTTAGGACTTTGAATAAACCATTAGCTTGAGGAGATAGCTTGATCTATCGCAAGTATAGGAATTGTTCTTGGCTGAGGTGTATCCAAACCAAGTATCCATGGTGGAAAGTAATAGTTCGGTAGCCTTCGTTACCAATTTCTTGCTATCTCTAATTGAATTTGGCGATCTTCTTGGTTACAAACTGGTGTAGCTCATGCAATTCTTGGGTTTGGTCAACTCTGAATTGACTCTTTTTAGTAGTTACTAGGGCTTCGACCATCTTTAATGGAGTAGTAGGGTTAAGGCCATTGATAACCTCGAATGGGGTCTTCCCAATAGTGCTATAGATGGTCCGGTTGTATGCAAACTTCATAACTAATAGGCACAAATCCCAATTCCTCAAGTTCTTTCCTACGATAGCTTGGAGTAGATTGCCTAACTTCCTGTTTACCACTTTAGTTTGGCCATTAGTTTGAGAGTGGCTACTGGATCTGAAAGCAAGTTTAGTTCCAAGTCTTCTCCATAGAGTCTTCCAAAACTAGTTCAAAAAATTTATGTCCTAATTTGAGACAATAGTCCTCGGTACCCTATGTAGTTGAATAACTTCCTACAAAAACAAATTAGCAATATATAAAGCATCGTCAATTTGATGGCACAAAATGAAGTGTACGATCTTATTTAAGCAATCCACTACAATAAAGATAGAATCTTTCCCTTTAGATGTCCAGGGCAACCTTAGGACAAAGTCTTTACCGAGGTTATCCTAAGGTAAGGTTGTTGTTGGCAACGACATGTATTCTCCATCGAGTTCTCTCTTCCCCTTAACTTGTTTGTGCACTTCACAACTACTAACTACCTTATGGATATCCTTAGCTAAACCTAGCCACTAAAAGTTCTCTGTCAATAGATTAGCCATCTTGGTCTCCTTAAAGTGACTTGATAATCTACCACTATAAGCTTCCCTAATCAATAGCTCATGTATGGAATAGTTTAGTATGTACGGCCTTCAGTCCTTGAACAAATAGCCTGCCTTAAGATAATATCCATTAACAGTAATTCCGTCCCTATATTGTTATATGATTAGGCCAAAATGAGGATCATGAGCGTATTACTCTGTAACGAGTGAGAATCCCAATAATTTTGTTTGCAAAGTGGTTAGCAAGGTTTGCTGACATGATAGAGCATCAATAACCACATTCACACTTCCTTTCTTGTACTGAATGATGTACAAGAACCCTTCCATAAGCTCCAACCACTTGACTTTCCTTTTCGAAAGATTGTTTTGATTCCTTAGATGCTTCAAAGACTCATGGTCCGTATAAATAACAAACTCTCACAGTAGCAATTAATGTTGCCAAACAATAAGGGCTCAATAAAGTGAGTACAACTCTTTCTTGTACATAGAATAGTTTAAGGTATGACTACTAAGCTTCTTGCTATGGTAGGTTATGGGTTGTTGCTCTTGGGTCAAAACAATGCTAATGACTACCCTCGATGCATTACATTCCAATTCAAAGGGTTTGTCAAAATCTAATAGTGAAAGGATAAGCATTGAGGTGAGCTTCTCCTTAATCTCCTTAAAGCTTTACTTAACTCAATCATCCAAGTTGAATTCTTCATTCTTCCTTATTAGCTTGTTCAAGGGGGTGACTATGGTATTGAAGTTTTTGATAAATCACTTATAGAAAGAAGTTAGGCTATGAAAGCTTCAAACCTTAGTGACTTTCTTTAATGTCAACCATACGTGAACAACTCGGATCTTCTCCTCATCTGCCTAGAGTCCTTCCCATGACACCATAAACCCTAGGAAAACCACCTCATTCTAGCAAAATGTACACTTGTTCATGTTCCCATACAACTTCTCAATTTGCAAAATGTCAAATATTTTGCAGAGATGTTGAACATAGTCATTTAGATCAGTACTATATACCAATATGTCATCAAAGTACACGACCACAGATCTTCCAATTAGAAGGTACATTACATGGTTCATCAACCTCATGAAAGTGCTTAGCGCATTAGTAAGTCCGAACTGCATAATCAACCATTCATAAAGTCCATCCCTTGTTTTAAAGGCAGTCTTCACTCATCACCTAACCTCATCCAAAATTAGTGGTAGTCACTTTGCAGATCAATCTTCGAAAATATCTTGGTGCCATGAACCTCATCTAACATGTCATCAAGCCTCAGTATCGGGTATCTATACTTGACAGTAATTCGGTTAATTACTCAATTGTCAATGTACATGTACCATGTTCCATCCTTCTTAGGGATAGGTAGAGCTAGTATAGCATAGGGGCTTATGTTCTCCCTTAAGTATCCTCACCTTATGATTTTGTCTACCTATCTTTTCAGCTTAGTATCCTACTTAAGGTTCATTTTATATGTAGGTCGGTTTAGTAGGGCAGTACCTGGTTACAGATCAATATCATGCTTAATGCCTCGGACTGAGGGTAGTCCTCTGATCAATTCTTTAAGGAACAAATTAGAATACTCATTTAGCAAGCTTCATATTTCATCAAGGATATGCTCCAAGTCTCTTATTTCTAACAATTTTTTGATCAATAGGAACATAGGTTCTTCAGCTATTTCAGAAGATTAGAGCTTTCTTCAGCTCATCACTAAGGTATTCTTCTTACCAGCTTAGATGAGCTGACTATGGGTTTCATTTACGTGGGATAGGGTCATAGGTTGCAACACAATCTTCCTTCAATCCTTGATAAGGGCATAGACACTATTATAGCCATTGTGAGTAACACATCGGTCAACAACCAAGGTCATCTAAGTAATAGATGTGAAGCTCCCATGGTGATGACATCGTACAGTACTTAATCCCTATACACACTCCTAATACTGAACAGTATAGTCACTTGTTCAGTTATGTGCAAAGCACCCTTATCATGAAGCCAATGCAACTTGTAAGGTCGGGGATACTTGGAGGTCAATAGACCCAACCTCTATACAAAGGACTATGCAATGACATTCGTACAACTTCCCTAATCTACATTAATCGTGTATAACTAGCCTTTAACAATAGACTTGGTACAGAATAGATTCTCTCTTTAGTCCTCCTTAGAGTTCGACAAGGAACATAGTCTCGTCTCTAAACTAGGGTCATCACTTCTCCCTAATTAGCATAGACACAGGTCTCCTCTTCCTCTTTGGCTTTGGGCTCTCTAACATCCACTTCCTTCTTAAGTTCGCTCTCATCGGTGTTATCCACTACATCTCCTCGAAGCAGCATGATGCGTCGATTCGGATACTCAACAGCCATATGTTTAAAGCCCAAGCATTTAAAGCATTTCACCTTACTGGTCTTTCAATTTGAGGTTTACTTTTCTCTTATACCCTCAAGATCAACCTAACCATGGCGTAGCTTGGCTAACTAACATGGTCTTGCTGGCTAGCTTGGTTGTCATTAGATTGATCATTCCTATCCTTGGAGTAGAGCCTAGTTTTTTACCTTCTTGGTTCTTTTATAAAATTAGGCATTCTTTCAACTAACCAGTATTAAACCCTACCCATTTAATACTAGCTCTTGATTAGGGTTTAACGAAAATCATTTCTTTTTATTTTTAAAACAACTTTGGAGTTACCACCCTACTGGAGTAGAGGAAAACAGTTAAGTTATAACCAATTGGGTGGATTGGTTTTAACTTAGCCACTAGTTTAATAATTAAAACTAATTTTGTGAAAACGGTTTTTGAAAAACAAAGATTTAGGTCAAAGGGCTAGGAATTTCAAACCTTTATAAGTACCATTAACTTTCCAAAATTAGAATTAAATTTAGAAATCACTTTTAATTTTGAAAAACAAAACTTGATTATTGGTTACTCTTATTGGATAATTGAAATAATCTAAACTAAAGAAAAAGGGAAATTAGTTTTTTTAGTTTTTATCGTCACCCTTTAGGTGCCAATGTACCTACTATTCGAGATCAGATGTACATAGTTCTTTTAATGAAAACTTTAGTTGGTTAAATTGATTTTAATTTGGAAAACATGTTGAATTTACGTTTTTAGTTCAATTTTGTTTATTTAAGGAAATTCTAAAAAATGAAAGTCCTAAATTGAAATTTTTATTTTTAGAAAATCTAAAAAAGGCCCTAATTTTATAAAGAGTTAATTTATTTTTATTTTTAGTTTTATTTTTTTAAAAAAAGATGTTTTAATAAGTGATAAAAAAACATTATTAGCTATCCTACTTATTTTATTTGTTTTTATTATATCACCTTATTTATTGATTACTTATTTTATTTTATCTATTTTTATTAAACTAATAAAAAAAAATAAGAATACTCTTTTCTTTCTTTTTTCTTTTTCTTTTTCTTCATTTTTGATTTGATTACATTTATACAGAATAAATAAATAAAACAAATAAAAAAAAAAAGCTGGTAGAGGTTCAAATCAAGGAGGAGAGCGCGAGTCGATTTTAGATCAAGTTAGTGTAGGTCATTAGGTTAGGCAGATTCAGATGGGTCAAACGTCCTCTTCAATAGTAATATGGCGGCAAAGGGTGGTTTTGGCCATTCTAGTGGCCAAATTGAGTAAGTGAAGGTTGTTTCATGTGTTTCTTATTAGGGATAGTGGGGGGGTTGGCAAAGTGCCGTAGCTTAGGGTGGCCGTTTGGTGGTTGTTTAAGGTGACGATTGGCAGTAGTCGATTATCCTTCAACATGGTAGTGGTTGGGCACAAGAGGGATGTTGGCTTAAGGGTTTAGGCACGTAGGGAGTTTAACTATAGGGTTAGTTTTGAGTGAAGAGTAGTGGTGGTGGTGGTTCCAAAGGGAAGGGGTTCGGCGGTTCAGGGTTTAGGTGGTGGCGAGTTGGTGGTTATGCTACAAGCTTCAACGGAGGTCGAGGTCTAGAGCTTCAGTGATGAAGAATGATCTTAGGGTGCTTGGCCGTGGTATTAGGCTAGGTAGAGAGAGATTTGAAGAGAGAGAGTGTGGGTTAAAGAGAGAAAATGATCATGGGAGAGAGACGGATTATTTTTAGTGATTGTGCAAGGCTATGTTTGGTCGTATGTGTTTGTGTGAGCTCCTCCAACACCCTTTTATACACGAATTGATCCTAGAAACATGGAAAGCTTATATTTGGATTTATTGAAAATGTCTTGAAAATCAGTTTTTTTTTTTTCAAATTTTGAAGCTCGATTTGAATGCTCCTTTGACTATATTTAGACATGTTAATGGGTTCGATTTATAGTAAGCTATGTCTAGTTTACAATTTTGCCTTTAATTTGGTGAAATTGCAACAAGAAGAGGTTCAAAAATCACATTGAAACTGATTGTTCAAAGAGGAAAGTACTAGAATTCTGGTGAAAACAAGGGAAAGAGAGGAAAACATAGGGAAAAGGAAAGAAAGGGAGGGAAAAATGGGATGACATAGCATTGATGTGGAGCTACGTCAGCCATGTAGACCAACCTCAACATGCCATGTGTCATTACATGACACGTGGTGGCTGACATAGCATGCCACATAGTTGACACATAGCACCATGTCAGCATGTCGTCTAATCCTGACATGCCACGTATCTTGACACGTAGTGCAATCAGATCTTAACATGTGGTAGTCTTTGATGTGATGATAAATAAAAAACTTTGTATGCCCCCTCAAGGACTCAAACCCAAAACCTTATGCTTAATACTCAATCTAAGCCTAAGTGGTTATTCGTTAGGTTGTTGGCTTGTGCCTTGTCTATATGTGCAACTAAATTGCACATATAGACTTCAACTTGGGCTAGATTTAAATACAAGCTTAGGTTAAATGGCCCGACTTCTAAACTTATTTCAAAAATAAAAAATTTATCTTAATAAAATGTTATTTCGTAAAATCTTTTACCTTCTTCAATTTTTCTAATTTTTTTTGTAATCTTTCAATTTTCTAAATTTTTTAACAAATTTTCTTACTTTCTAAATTTCTGAATTGTTTCATATCCAATTTTCTTACTTTTTGTATATTCTTAAAATTCTTTTTTTTTTTTAATTTCTTAATTTTTTGGGTTTTCTTTAATTTCCTTTTTTTTTGTGTTTTTCCTAAATTAAGGCCTAATGAGAAAAGAAAAATAATAAAAATAAAAATAAAGGAGGTAAAAATTGGATATTTACAACTGTCCCTCTTTATGGCGAAGTTCGAATAAAACATTACCACATAGACAAAGAGACACTATATTTACCCTTAGGATGACTCTAAAATAACTATAATTATCCTAAAATCAATTTGGCTAAAGAAATGAAGCTTGGTTTTGCCTCTTTAAGCTCACTAACCTAAGTAGGAGTATCTTTAAGGCATAAACAATCTCATGCCAGAGTTAATTTAAAACTTGGCTACACCTCACTAGGCTCATTTACCTAGGCAGTAGCATATCTAGGGGATTAGCAATCCTAAAGTGGGATCGATCTAAAACCAGGTTGTACCTTACTAGGCTCACTAACCTAGGTAGAAGTGTCTGTTAATGACAAGCAACCCTAAAATGAGATCTATCTAAAACCTAACCATGCCTTACTAAGCTCACTAACCTAGACGGGAACATCTTTCGAGGACTAGCAGCCCTAAACTAAGATCGATAAAAAACTTGGCCATGCCTCACTAAGCTCACTAACCTAATTGGAAGTATCTCTCGAGGACTAGCAACCTTAAAATGGGAACGATCTAAAACCTAGCCGTACCTCATTAGGTTCACTAACCTAGGCAGGAACATCTTTCGAAGACTAGCAACCCTAAAATGGGATCGATCTAAAACCAGGCCGTACCTCACTAGGCTCACTATCCTACGTGAGTATCTCTCTTGAGGAGTAGCAACCATTAAATGGGATCGACTTAAAACTTGGTCATGCCTTACAAGGCTCACTAACTTAGGCGACAGCGTCTTTCGGGGACTAATAACCTTAAAACAGGGTTATTCTAAAACCTGGCCATGCTTCACTAACCTAAGCAGGAGCATCTCTTAGGGACTAGCAACCCTAAAATGGGATTAGTCTAAATCTTGGTCGTGCCTCATTAGGCTCACTAACCTAGGTGAGAATGTCTCTCAAGGACCAGTAACCTTAAATTGGGATTGATCTAAAACCTAGTTGTGCCTTACTAGGCTTACTAAACTAAACGAGAATGTATCTTGAGGATTAGCAACCATAAAATGGGATCAATCTAAAACCTAGTCGTACCTCACTAGGGTCATTAACTTAAGCGGGAGTGTCTCACGAGGACTAGCAACTCTAAAATGGAATTGATATAAAACCTAGCCGTACCTCATTAAGCTTACTAACCTAGGTGAGAGCATCTGTTGAAGACTAACAACCTTAAATTAGGATCGACCTAAAACTTAGCCATGCCTCACTAAGCTCACTAACCTAGGTGAGAGCATCTTTTGGGGACTAGCAACCTTAAAATGGGGTCAATCTGAAACCTAGCCATGCCTCACTAGGCTTACTAACCTAAGCAGGAGCATCTCTCAAGGACTAGCAATACTAACCTAGGTAGGAGCATCTCTCAAGGACTAGCAATACTAACCTAGGTCGATCTAAAACCTAGCCATGCCTCACTAAGCTTACTAACTTAAGTGGGAACATTTCTCAAGGACTAGTAACCCTAAAATGGGATCAATCTAAAACCTAGCCGTACCTCACTTGACTCACTAACTTAGGTGAGAGATTCTCTTAAGGACTAGCAATCCTAAAATGGGATAGATCTAAAACATGGTTGTACCTCCTTAGGCTTACTAACTTAGGTAGGAGCATCTCTCGAGGACTAGCAACCATAAAATGGGATTATTCTAAAAACTGGTCGTGCCTCACTAGGTTCACTAACCTAGGCAAGAGTGTCTCTCGATGACTAGCGACCCTAAAGTGGGATCAATCTAAAACCTAGCCATGCCTTACTATATTAGGGGGGAGTGTCATTTAAGGACTAACAATCCTAAAATGGGATCGATCTAAAACTTGGCTGTACTTCACCAAGCTCACTAACCTAGGCGGGATCCTCTCTCGAGGACTAGCAAATCTAAAATGGGATCAATCTAAAACTTGGCGGTATCTCACTCAACTCACTAACTTAGGTGGGAGCATCTCTCGGGGACTAGCAACCTTAAACAAAGATCAATCTAAAACTTGGCCATGCCTCACTAAGCTCACTAACTTAGGCAGGAGTGTTTCTTGAGGAATAGCAACTCTAAAATGAGATCGATCTAAAACTTGGCCATACCTCACTAGGCTTACTAACCTAAGTAGGAGCATCTCTCGAGCACTAGCAACCTTAAACTAGGATTAATCTAAAACCTGGCTATACTTCACTAAGCTCATAAACTTACACGGGATTGTCTTTCGAGGACTAGCAACCCTAAAATGGGTTTGATCTAAAACTTGGCCATGCCACACTAAGCTCACTAACCTAAGTAGGAACGTCTCTCGAGCACTAGCAACCTTAAAATAGGATCAATCTAAAACCTGGCCATGCCTCACTAGGCTCACTGACCTAGGCGAGAGTATCTCTTAGGGACTTGCAACCCTAAATTGGGATCAATCTGAAACTTAGCTGTACCGCACTAAGCTCACTAACCTAGGCAGGAATGTCTCTCGAGGACTAGCAACCCTAAAATGGGATTGATTTAAAACCTGGTCGTACCTCACTGGGCTCATTAACCTAAGCGGGAGCATTTCACAGGGACAAGCAACCTTATATTAGGATTGATCTAAAACCTGGCTGTACTTTACTAGGCTCACTAACTTAAGCAGGAATGTCTGTCGTGGACTAGCAACCCTAAACTATGGTTGATATAAAACCTAGTCATGCCTTACTAAGCTCAATAACTTAGGCGAAAGCATCTCTTGGGGATTAGCAATCCTAAAATGGGATTGATATAAAACCTAGCTATGCTTAACTAAGCTTACAAACCTTAGCGGGAGCATCTCTTAGGGATTAGCAATCCTAAATTAGGATCAATCTAAAACCTGGCCATGCCTCACTAAGCTCACTAACCTAGGTGAGAGTATCTCTTAAGGACTAGCAACCCTAAAATGAGATTAATATAAAACCTGGCCATACCTCGCTTAGCTCAATAACCTAGGTGGGTGCTTCTCTTGGGAACTAGTAACCCTAAAATGGGATCGATCTATAACCTGACCGTAACTCACTAGGCTTACTTACCTAAGCGTGAACGTCTCTCATAGACTAACAACCCTAAAATGGGATCGATCTAAAACCTAGCTGTACCTAACTAGGCTCACTAACCTAGGCGGGAGTGTTACTTGGGGACTAACAACCCTAAAATGAAATTGATCTAAAACCTTGCCATACCTTACTCCACTCACTAACCTAGGTGGAGCATCTCTCGAGGATTAGCAACCCTAAAATGGGATTGATCTAAAACATGGAAATGCCTCCCTAGGCTCACTATCCTAGGTGGGAGTATCTCCCAAGGACTAGCAACCATAAAATGACATTGATCTAAAACCCAGTTATGCCTCACTAGGTTCATTAACCTAGGCAAGAGCATCTCTCGGGGACTAGCAACCCTAAAATGAGATCAATCTAAAACTTGTCCATGCCTCACTAACACAAGTGGGAGTATCTCTTGGGAACTAGCAACCTTAAAATGGGGTTGATCTAAAACCTGGCCATACCTCATTAGGCTCACTAACTTAGGCGGGAACGTCTCCCATAGATTAGCAACCCTAAAATGGGATCGATCTAAAACCTAGTTGTACCTCACTCGGCGCACTAACTTAGGTAGGAGCATCTTTCGGAGAGTAGCAACCCTAAACAAAGATCGATCTAAAACTTGGCTATGCTTCACTAAGCTTACTAACCTAAAAATGGGATTGATTTAAAACCTGGTCGTACCTCACTAGGCTCACTAACCTAAGTGGGAGCATCTTTCGGGGACTAGCAGCTCTAAATTGAGATCAATCTAAAACCTGGTTGTGCCTCACTAAGCTCACTAACCTAAGTAGGAGCATTTATTGAGGACTGGTAACCATAAAATGGGTTCAATTTAATACCTAGCTGTGCCTCATTAGGCTCATTAACCTAAGCGGGAGCGTTTCTTATGGACTAGCAATCCTAAAATGGGATTGATCTAAAACTTGGATGTATCTCATTAGGCTCATTATCCTAGGTGGGAGCATCTCTTGGGGATTAGCAACCATAAAATAGAATTGATCTAGAATCTGGTTGTACCTCATAAGGCTCACAAACTTAAATAGGAATGTTTCTCAAGGATTAACAACCTTAAAATGGGATTACCTTAAAACTTGGCTGTGCCTCACTAACCTAAGCAAGCGCGTATCTTGGGTACTAGCAACCCTAAAATGGGATCAATCTATAACCTGGTCATACCTCATTAGGCTCATTAACCTAGACAGAAACATCTCTTGAGGACTAGCAACCCTAAAATGGGATTGTTTTAAAACCTAGCCATACCTCATTAGGCTCACTAACTTAAGTAGGAACATCTCTCTGGAACTAGCAACCCTAAATTGGGATCAATCTAAAACATTGCCATACCTCACTAAGCTCACTAACCTAAGCGAGAACATCTCTCGAGGACTAGTGACCCTAAAATGGGATTGATCTAAAACTTGGTCGTGCCTTATTAGGTTCATTAACCTAGGCGAGAGCATCTTTCAAGGATTGGGAACCTTAAAATGGGATTGATCTAAAACTTGGCAATGCCTCACTAGGCTCACTAACCTAGGCGAGAACGTCTCTCTAGGACTAGGATTAGTAACCTTAAAATGGGATCAAACTAAAACCTAGTTGTACCTCACAAGGCTTACTAACCTAAGCGAGAGCGACTCTTGAGGACTAGTAACCCTAAGTTAGGATCGATATAAAACTTAGTCATGCCTCATTAGGCTCACCAAGCTAGGTGGGAGCATCTCTTAGTGACTAGCAATCCTAAACTAAGATCGATATAAAACCTAGTTATGCCTCATAAGTCTCACTAACCTAGGCAGGAGCGTTTATCGAGGACTAGTAACCCTAAACCGATGTTAATGCTGTGCTAAAAGGAAATGATGAGGGGAAGTGCCTTATGGAACTTAGTGAAAAGTATGGAAAATACCCTATGGGCTTGCTTGAAGAAACTTGGTGAGGGGAATTGCCCTATGGATTAGAAGGATGAACTAAAGTAAGATCATATCTTTGATCCATCCATGAAAGAGAAAAGATGGTTTCCGGCTATGTTATCGACCAAAACATCAATAAGGGGCAAGGGAAAATTATCTTTAGGGCTTGCATGATTAAGGTCTCGAAAGTTCATACACACTCTGACTTTTCCATTCTTCTTTATTACAAGCATGATGTTAGCCACCTACTCAAGATAATCAGATACCTTGATAAAACAGACCTCCAATAATTTTTTGTCTTCTTCCTT
This sequence comes from Lumnitzera littorea, assembly GCA_024138015.1. Lineage (NCBI taxonomy): Eukaryota > Viridiplantae > Streptophyta > Magnoliopsida > Myrtales > Combretaceae > Lumnitzera > Lumnitzera littorea. Next base: position 34,173,790 of record JAMXBB010000008.1, read on the forward strand.
GATCTTCAATAGAACATCTGGTTAGAATCTTCTTCACTTTTGTTTCTTGGGTTTGATATCCTCTCGTATAGGTAAGCGATGGACTACAATTAACAGATCTAATCCAAGCATGTCTTTATAAGACCATGCGAATACGTCTTAGTATTCGGAGAGTAATGTGGTCATCTTTGCCTTTTAATCTTCTTTCAAATTTCCCCTAATCTTCAATGCCTTAGGGTTGTCATTGGTCTCAACATTAATTATCTCAGTTGGTTCGTCAATGGAAATTTTACTCATTTCATGTTTTTGCTAATTTTCTTGCACATTAGTATGGTCATTGACATCACTCTTGATGACTAACTTAGTAGGGCTGAAAGTGATATCAATATTTCATCACCTTTCTACGTGAGGTATCCATGGGCTTTATTCGCATCATTAGATCTAGAGAAAAAGAAAAGTATGTAAAAGGAAGAGTGTAAGTAAGGTAGGAGTAAAAGGAAAAGAAATTGATTTTCTTTAGGGGAACTCTCTTTCGAGTACAATCATTTAAAGAACAAAGGTAATTAATTACAAAATTCCATAAAATATTCGATCATGATTCATTCTTTACCCTAAGGAAGACTTATTGCTATTCATAGCGATAGAGAACCAATTATTCAAGTGTTGGGATTTGTTGGATAGGCCATCCTCTTCATTTCTGCTAGAAGTGCCTTCTTTGGTAAGCTTTGAGTTCTAGGCTTCAGCCTAGATGAAAGTTTTTTACAATAGAGGGAAGGTCATTAGAGTGTAATAAAACCTATCACCTTTTCTACCCCTAGTTTGCATTTTCTATAACTCTTCCATTGGAGTTGAAATGTATCCTAGCCCATAGGTCCCAAACTAGCCTTCTTTGAATTTTGTCCTCCCAACCTTATACTGATTGGTGATCATGCATACCTCATCAAACATTTAGAGTGCAAAGTCCTCTTGTTCTTCTATACTAATATAGGGTATGGCTGTCTCTTTATAGATTTCATAATCTTGGTCACTTAGAATTGTGATGACCTAGCCATTGGAGATGAACTTAACTTTTTAGTGAAGAGTTAATAATATAGCCCCCACTAAATGTATCTAAGGCTTTCTTAATAACAGATTGAAGGTCCTTAGAATGTCTAAAACCTGGAATGGGATGTTGAACGTCTGTAGGCCGATTTCAACTAGTAAGTCGATTTCCCTTATTATTTCTCTACTAGATCCATCAAAAGCTCTTATTATTGTTGAACTTGATTTGATAGCAGTTATATCGATGCCTAATAGATCTAGGGTGGCTAGATGATAGATATTTAGAGATGACCTATTGTTGATGAGAACTTTTGTTGCGATGATGTTATTTATTCTCACTATTATGAATAGAGTCTTTGTATGTTGGTTACCTTCTTCGCTTAGTTCCTCGGTGAAGAAGGAAATTTGATCCATAGTGAGGATGGAATTGGTGACAAAGCCAATCCTTTCAGCTGGGATTTTATGAGGGACCATGACTTCCAATAGCATTTTGAACAAAGCTTCTTAATGTGGGTTTGATGCCATAAGCAGACTCATGAGGGATATTTGTGCTGGAGTCTTAGTGAGCTTATCCATTATTTTATACTAGTTAGACATGATCATCTTGGTGAAGGCAGTCAATCCTTCTTCATGCTCAGCCTATTTAATGCTTGGAATTTCTAGCACGACCTTCTTTTTCAGGCCTTCCTTCGGATTATAGATTCTACCGAAGCGGGTAATCCCCCTCACAAGTGAGCTTGACTGCCTGGTTATTGAGAGGAGCAATTTTATAATTTTCGGGGGCTACAAGCACATGGAAGGTATACCTTTTAGTTTGTGGAATTTTCTTCTCTTCTTTTTTGTAGAATCTATAAACCTTGGGTTCTCAATTAGGACTAATCATGTTGATGGTAGGCTCTGAGTGGTTAGATATCATATTGATGATGGGCCTATGGTTTGGTAGGTGGTTGTCGTTGACGTTTAGAGTAGAAGCCTCCACAAAATCTAATTATACTGTACCTTCAACAATTATGTCTTAGATTTTGTTTTTCAACCTCCAGCACTAGTCAATTAAATGACACACCTACCCTAGATGATATTGACATCTTGCATTGGGATAAAATAATCTTAGCCTATATCTTTCACTTGGAGCTTCAAAATGGAGTAGATTATCTCTCCTTAGCTTTTCAAGTACTTAATTGAATGGAATGGGTATTCTGGTGAACTACCTTAGGGTTCTGCTAACTTATGGTTAGCTTTTATACTGTTGTTGAGCTGGTAAGGGATTTGCCCTTAAAGAGACTTTGGAGTTAAGCTTAGCATTCGAATTGACCATGTTGACAATACCTTCTCCAGGCTTGGTAGTGGTGGGTTTAGCAAAGGGTAGTCTTTTATTTGCTATCTCTTGCAGTTTACAAGAGGAAACAGCACTTTCAATTCGACACCTTGTTACCACTACTTCTGTAAAGCTAGAAGAGGCCTGTCTGATTAGGTGAGCAAAATATGGCCTCTCAAGAGTGTTAATAAAAGCTATGGTCAGCTTTTTCTCAATCACTAGGGTAGATACCCTTGCAGCTAGGGACCTCTACCTTTGGGCATATTCTTTAAAGGATTATTTGTGCCTCGTCCTTAAGGCAACCAAATCTATCATGTTTGGCACCACTTCGACATTAAATCTATATTTCTCATTGAATGCTTTAGGCAGCTTCTCCCATGTATTCACCTGATTCAAGTCTAACTGGGCATACTAAGTCAAGGCGAGGCAAGTCAGGCTATCTTGAAAGGTTTAAACCATAAGCTGGTCATATTGTATATATTTGCCCATCCTGTGTACATACAACCAAGTATGCGGCTTGGGACATCCAGTCTTGTTGCATTTTTCAAAGTTAGGTACTTTGAACTTTTTCAGGAAGCTTCCATAACCATAGGAAAAGAAGTCTGTTATGCTAGCATGCTCGAATCCATCATACCCTTCGTACATTTTCATTTTTTCGGTAATTTGTTGAGTTAGTTGCTTCTCAAGCTCTTTCAATCTATCCTGGTTAGCTTTAAGCTTTGGGCTGATCGGGAATGAGCAAGTATTCGGCTCAAAAGCTAGGTTAGCCTTTGGAAATACCCCTTCTGTTTCAAAGGATTCAAAGCCCTGATTGACTTTAAGGTGGGCTTCTTCTATTTCGAGGGGTAAGGCCTCAGTATTCTTTCCATATCAAGCTTTGGAACTCTCTTCATTTGATGGAGCAGTGGACCTAAGTAGAGAGATGATTCAGTTGGAAAGCTTAGCTGATTTGCAATCTTTCCCACTATTCGTCCTAAAGATTGGAACCATAACTCGGTAGGGTCAATAACCTCAAGGTTACCATTGCCATTGTTGGTGTTATTGTTGTTGTTTCCTTTGTTGGCCATTCTAGTTTTTAAGCGAGTTTTGATATGACTTCTCTGGAATGTTTAACGTTTAGGAGCTATCTTGGTGACCTGGATAAGATCACTTTTCAACAAGTTAGTACACCAATATTTTAAAAGGGATAAATGAGAAACTAAGAAATGCATGACACATAAAGGTAGAGGAGCAAAATTGACTAATAACCAACAAGATGGTAATTTTATTTATTTATTTTAGGCTTTTTTGGATTTTTCACTTTACATTATTTGAAAAAAAGAAAATATGTTCAAAAAGATTATTCCTATCTCTGAATGTTCTTTTGGCATTTAACAGGGATTCCCCTTTTCTGATTATTGAACCTTTGTAGTGCACCCTTCCTTTTTCCTAAATTGAGCTCTTCCATTTCTTAAAATTCTTTGAGCTTCTTTTAGGTCATCCTTAATTGATGTTCCAAGGCCCTAGAACGTTGTTTTGATTCCCAAAAGAGATCCTCCCACATGTCTCATTCTTCATAGATTATTTCTACTTAAGCTTGTACTTAGTCCATGTAGGTCTTGACTTCAAGATGTGGTTTAGCTATTGTGGGCTAGATGACCTTTCATGCTCGATACTAGATCTCCCTAGCCTTATGGAGCTGATCATATAAATATTCTTTGGTAACTCAATGCTTGTCTGCTTCTCCTAGCCATTCTTGTAAATTGATGTTTCGGCTGATAGTCTTTCTTTCCCATGACTGTTTGATTGCCTTGAGTCTAGACATTTTCTATGGCAATGAAATCTAAAGAACTTCATAATCTAAGGTCATGATATCTAATGGAGGTCTATAGACTATATCTTGGCTACCTTCGAATTTTCTGATCATGTTGTTAGGGTAATAGCTTGTGCATAACTTCATCCCAATTAGGGGTATCGCTTGATAATTTTTGCAAACTAAGATTACTCTTTTGAAGTTACTCCATCTTGCTATCCATAGGATATCAGCAACTTGGAAATTTCTTAGTACTTCTACCTAATAGTATGTGGTTTTTCCTTCTAGGAGATGGACCTTATCGATGAATAAATCGTTTAGATCAATGTCATGAGCAAACTCTCCTTGGATTAGGTCAAGCCCATAACATTTTATGTGGCTCAAAAACCATAGTATCAATAATGTCATGCTAGTCTTTAGTGTGCCATCATTCTTTTCTTTCTAAATACTAAGGCTTCTGATCTATTTTGCGAAGAGGGCTAGAACATATGATTTGCCTTTAAGAAATTGGCTCACTAACTTAGCGACCTTGAAATGTATGAGGAACTTTCCATTAGGGAATAGAGGGTCCTGAATACAACCAGGATAAAAGGCTTTTATTTTGCTCTATCCCTAAGCTTTGAGATTGCCATAGAAGATACCTCGTTGGTAAGATTTATGTTCAGTGGTGAAACATGCTTTTAAGTCCTTTAATTTGATGCAATTACTATTATAGCTTTTGAGGGCTTTTGTTCACTTCTATTTTTCTAATACCTAAGCATCTTAAGAATGCATTCGTAGGATCCATTTCCAAATTTGGGGTGTATATACTTTCCAAAGAAGGGGCTTGGAGTAATTGGGTGTATTCTTTAAGTGTTAAGCTAATCAAGTAGGGCCCAACTTGAAAAGCTACTCCTTCGTGTTCCCAAAAGTTGGTCAAAGCCCTAATCAAATTAATCTCTATCTTTACTTTAGGAAGTGATACAATAGGCTTGATTTTACTAAAGATGGTCTCTTATTTCCTTGGATTGAAGTGCCATAATCACTGGTCTAAGATGGGTTTGGGGTAGATGGGCTTACCTACAAATTTTTCCTCAAAGTAGACAGAGTTGGATGATGAACAGGCTATTTGTAGGTTACAAAAGAGAAACTATATTACAAAATCGTCTAATAACGACAAAACCTATTTACAGTAATTTTACATTTGCATTATGTGAAAATTACAAGGGAAATCAAGGAATCTCCAAGCCATTTTTTCTTTTATTTCCATCTTGCTGGATTATTTGTCTATTTTAGATGTTGTGAATACATAAAGGGTAAGTTCTAAAGGTTCTTAAGCTTATGTGACCTCACATGTTAAAGAACACTTTCATTGCTCACATCAAGCTTAAGTAGGGATGGCCGAACTAACCTCGAACGGTGGTTATACCACAGCACCTAAAGCCTACACAATGGCCCCCCATATTAAGGTCCTAAGACGGTCCGGGTTTAACTGTATATATTATGCGTTTATGGTGCATAAAATAAATTCTTCCTAAATTAAATAAATAAAACTAAACCTATAAAGAAAATGTTAGTACAACTATGTTATAAACAAAGGACAAATAAATAAATAAATTACACAAAGGTGGTTTTTAGGGATTAATTTTAATTTTGGAAAGTCGAATGGTTAACCCTCTTAATGGTTCGTAATGGAGTCGCCAAGTTGTCAAGTCTAGTTTTTTATCCTCATAGTTCTTTTGTAAAATTAGGCCTTCTTTAAATCAACAAATATTAAACCTTTCCCGTTTAATATTAGCCTCGACTATAATTTAAAGAAAACCATTTCCTTTTACTTTGAAAACAATTTTGGAGTCATCACCCAACTAAAGTCAGGAAAAACAATTAAGTTATAATCAATTGGATGGATTAGTTATAACTTAGCCACTATTCTAACAATTAAAACTAATTTTTTGAAAACCAAAGATTTAGGTTCGATGGTTAAGAATTTTAAACCCTTACGGGTACCATTGACTTTCTAAAATTTACATTAAACGTAAAAATCACCCTTAAATTTGAAAGACAAAACTTGATTATTGGTTACTCTAATTGGATAAATAAAATAATCTAAACTAAAGAAAAAGGGAAATTAGTTTTTTTAGTTTTTATCATTGCCCTGTAAGTACTTACGTACTCGCTATTCGGGATCAAACATACGTAATTCTTTTAATGAAAACTTTAGTGAGTTAAATTAATTTTAGTTTGAAAAACATGTCAAATTTACGTTGTTAGTTCAATTTAGTTAATTTAAGAAAATTTCTAAAAAATGAAAGTTCTAAATTGAAATTTTTTATTTTTGGAAAATCTAAAAAGGACCCTAATTTTATAAAGGGTTAATTTATTTAATTTTTTAGTTTTATTTTTTTTGAAAAAGTAGTTTTTTCTAAGTGATAAAAAAAATTATTCCCTATGCTACTTATTTTATTTTGTTTTTATTATATCACCTTACTTATTTATTACTTATTATATTTTATCTATTTTTATTAAACTAATAAAATAAAACAAAAATACTCTTTTCTTTTTTTTCCTTTTTCATTTCTCTCTTTTTTCTTTTTCTTTTTCTTCTTTTTTGATTTGATTACATTTACATGGAATAAATAAATACATAAACAAATGAAAAAAAAAAGCTGGTAGAGGTTTAGACTAAGGAGGAAAGTGCGAGTCAATTTCGAATCGGGTTAGTGTAGGCCAATGGGTCGTTTCGATTCAAACGAGTTGAACTTCTTCTTATTCAATAGCTGTAGGGCGGTAGAGGGCGGTTTCGACCATTTTAATGGCCAAATCGAGGGGGTGAAGGTTGTTTCATATGTTTCCTATTGGTGATAGGGGGTAAGCAAAGTGTCGTGGCTTGAGGTGACCATTTGGTGGTTGTTTAAGGCGGCAATCGGCGATGATCAATGGTTGTTCGGCGTGGTGACAACTAGGCACAATAAGGATGTCGGCTCGAGGGTTTAGGGACGTAAGGAGTATATTATAGGGTTAGTTTTGAGTGAGGAGTAGTAGTGGTGGTAGTTTTAGAGGGAGGGGGTTTGGCAGTTTAAGGTTTAGGTAGTGGCTAGTTGGTGGCGATGCTATAGGCTACGGTGGAGGTCGAAGGTAGTCTAGTTCTGGAGCCTAAGTGATGTGGAATGTTCCTAAGGTGCTCAGTCGTATTAGTAGGCTCGGTAGAGAGAGATTCGAAGAGTAAGAGAGTAGGTTAGAGAGTGAAAATTATCACAGGAGAGAGGAGGATTGTTTTGAGTAATTGTGCAAGGTTGTATCTGGTCATATGTGTTTGTGTGAGCTCTCCCAACACCCTTTTATATACAAATTGATCCCAAAAACATGGAAAGCTCATATTTTGGATTTTTTGAAAATAACTAGAAAATCGGGTTTTTTTTTTCTGCATTTTAAAGCTCGATTTGAATGCTCCATTGATTGTATTTAGATGTGTTAATGGGTTCGAATCATAGTGAGCTATGTCTAGTTTGCAATTTTGCCATTGATTTGGTTAAATTGCAATAAGAAGTGGTTTAAAAATCATTTTGAAACTGGCTGTCTAAGGAGGAAAGTGCTAAAATTTTAGTGAAAACGAGGCAAAGAGAAGACAACAAAGGGAAAAGGAAAGAAAATGAGGGAAAAATGGGTTGACGTGGCGTTAACATAGCGCTATGTCAGCCATTCTGACCAACTTGGATGCGCCTTATGTCATTACGTAACACGTGGTGGTTGACGTAGCATGCTATGTACCTGACACGTGGCGCCACGTCAACATGTCATCCAATCCTGACCTACCGTATGTCATGATACGTGACGTAATCAAATCCTGATATGTGATAGTCTCTAATTTAATGAAAAATTAAAAACTTTGTATGCCCCATCAAGGACTCAAACCTAAGACCTCATGCTTAATACCCAATCCAAGTTTAAGTACTTATCCGATTAGCCATTGGCCTATGCTTTATCTATATATGCAACTAAATTGTATATATAGACTCATTCAGCATAGGCTAGATTTAAATCTAAGAATGGCTCAAATTCTAAACTTATTTTAAAAATAAAAAATCTATTCTAATAAAACGTTATTTTCTAAAATCTTTTATGTTCTTCAATTTTTCTAACTTTTTTGTAATTTTTCAATTTTCTAAATTTTGAAACAAATTTTCTTATTTGCTAAATTTCTCAATTGTTTCTTATCTAATTTTCTTATTTTTATGCCTTTTCTTATTTTTCGATTTTTTTTTATTTTCTTAAAATTCTTATTTTTTCTAAATTTCTTAATTTTTTTGGTTTTCTTTAATTTCCTATATTTTTTTTTTGTTTTCCTTAATTTAAGGCCTATTAAGAAAAGATATATAATAAAAATAAATATAAAGGGGGCAAAAATTTGGTGTCTACACTCGACCTTGTATGGCTCCTCGACTCTACTTAAACAGGATGGTTAGAACTAGGGGTCGGGAGAATGTTTGCTTAGGCCGACTCAAAGCACGTCTCTTTTACTTTTCAACCCTCTATGGTATGTTTATCGCCTGTTCCAGGGTATAAAACCTTTGCACCTCCACAATGTGGCAAATTCCATATCGAAGTGTAGAGATGAACCTCAATATGGTATGAGCTTCAAGCTCTTCTACGTCAGCCTAGATCATAATCATCTAGAACTCTCTAACATATTCATTAACAGATCAGCTTCCTTAGCAAAGCACCTGCAACTTTGCGGACATATCTTATAGGTAGGTCTTGGGTACAAATCTACCTCTTAGCAACCTTTTTATCTCATCTCAAGTTCTAACACCTCACCTTCTATCACTTGTTCTAGCTATATTCAAATCTTCCCATTATATAATGGCATACTTAATAAACTCCAATACATCAAGTTAGACTTTGATAGCATCTGTATAACCATAGCATTCAAACACCTTCTTAACCTTCTCTGCCTACTGCAACTATTCATTTACATCTCTACATCTATTAAAGGGTGAGCTTTAAACCTTAACATTGTCTACCCCTTTAGAAGCTTAGCGCCCTTAGCCTTATGCTTAGTAATAGTCAGCTTCTTCTTCTTCCTCCCTAAACTCTTCAACATCCAGCTCGTCATCATCTTCTTTAATCTCTTCTAACTCTAGTCTTTGTCTAGCAACTCAATTTACTACTCATCCAACTCGTTGTGGTCGAACTGGATAATTAGTTTAGTTACCTTGGCCATAGTGTGTTTCAAGGGCATTTTCTTATAGGTTATGGTACTGTACACCTTGGGGTTGTTGTCTATTAACTTGCATTATTATGACTAAACTCTTAATAGGTTTTGTAAGTCTATCAAGTTTGTCATCAACTGACCATAGGGTGTTACTACCATTATGACCATGATTAGGTTAATCTCCACTACTCTAATCACTAATAACACCCTAAACACTCGAATCTAACATGGTACAATACTTCTCGGATATATTAATAACTAATTAACAACTTTAAGACCCAATAATCACTTGAATAAAATAGTAGCAAACTTACTCTATTTTCGTAATGAAAAATAGAGTAATAATAAAACTACACTTACACACAAACACACTACAGTAGCTACGAAAGGAATACAGTAGCCACTAATAGTAAGGTGAACCCAAACTTCACACACTCTCTCTCCAAGTTGTGCTTTGATACTAGTGAAGCTAATGCGTCTCTGGGGTTGAACATATAGAGAAACACCATAACAAAGTGAACAAAAAAAAAAAAAAACCAAGAAAAAAGCTAGCAAAGTTTAGGTAGCTACCGAATAGATATAACATACCACACGATGCTACTTAACCTACAATGTGTCAAATATGATACATCGTCACTATTCCTTGCTAAAGGAAATGAATAAGAGTTAAATGATAATAGGAACACTAAGGTTGCTCATGGAAAATAAGAATAATTTTCTGTATTGATCGATTGATTGTTTGCATACAAGAAAGTAGAGGTTTATGTGCCTATCTACTAGGGTTACTTTACATGTATGAAAAGAAAAAAGGTATTTTACAATTAGGTCACATAAAACATACTAAAAGGGGTAAAAAAGACACAAAATATTCAATACAGAAAAGAAAGAATCATTCTAAAAGGTTGTATTCAAGAGATATGTGTCACTTGGTGGCTAGGCATTAGAAATATGGTAGAAAGTAGGCAGAAGTAGAAAAGCACTGAAATTAAGGACCAACCTAATCTAGATTAGGTCAAGAGCCAATTAGTCCAATAAAGAAGTCAACTGAATTAGAGTTAGATGCTTGTGGTTGATTTGGGAGCTTATTTTGACTAGTATTGGGCTATCTTCTAAAATAAAACATTACAACTGGGCAAGTATCGGTCTAGCAGATGTGAGGATATGATAAATGGGCCAACAGGAGATCAATTCATAATAGGGATCCCCATCTTAAATATGGGATCGAGCTTGTATTCTTTGTATAAGTCCTTAAAGTCTTCTAGCTTAGCTACTAGTGTTGGTCTAAGGGGTTGATTCCTATCACATGATACACAACTATTACAAGAAACAACTACCACAATACTTTAGCTTTTGATGATAACCTCAAGATCTAATACCAAGATTATATGATGTGTCTAGGAGTTAAGTTACTACTAGGTCTTATCATAGGAAGTAGTAATAGTGGGTCCTTCGAAGTATTGAAGTAAGAGGGAATGAATAGCCTGACAAATACAGTAGCTTCTATAAAACTGCTCTCCAAATATGATTCACCAAGGAATACAACATGTCTTAACACTTTGCCTACTATGACGTACAAGCTAATATTAAGGTCTGCTTACCACTAATCTCGAGTTACTTAGTAAGATTAGATAAGAGTATGGAGAACGATGTACTTGGAGAATAGTATTATGCAAGAACAAAGAATATTCATTAACAATGATGTGTAAGATATAAGGTCCTTTCAACTACAAAAGATAAGAGACTATTTATAGTAAGTCCCTAAAGCAACAAGGGAATCTATGTAATTAGAGTAAAGGGTAATATAAGATAACAACCTAGTACATTGCTAAAATGGGGTAAATGAGAGAATTACTTTAAAGAGAATATATTACAATGTCAAGAAAAGTGACTAATAGGTGGTAGCTTTTCAATAGGATGAGAAGCAAACTTGTTTGAAGCTGGGGCTTATCAATGTTAGCTAAGGCGGAGTTGAAGCTAGAAGGACTAGAGGTAAGAAGATAAACACTCAACATCAAGACTACCATTAACTAAAGTGCTGAGATACCACAAGGCCTAGTACTCGAGACCAAAGAACCACTTAGCAAAGCATCAAGAGACTCGTATCGACTAGTTTTAGCACTCGACAATTGTGGGTCGACCTTTCTAATGTCTTGGCAAAGCCATGCGAGACTTCTAGGACTGCTTCTTAAACTTGTGCATCTAACTACCGACCTCATCCGGTTTGGATACTATTCTTTTTAGGACATGCCGAATGACTACACATTAACTTCCTTTATAAAACGTACAATTTTATATTCTTGTACATGTTTTTCCTTTATTTTATTTATGGGCCCAATTCTTTAGAGTTTAAGGCCTTATACATTATTTACAGTTTTGCTACTAAGGTTTAGGACTTGTTATAAATAACATCTATAAACATCAAAGAAATGACAATATATACAAAAATAGATAGAAGAGTATATTCCTGCATTTAGATACTTTTCCCTTTTTGAGCAAGGCTACTCTTGAGCTAGCATTTGCTGAATTATTGAGTATAGATTAAGCTCTTTAATCTCTCCTATGTTCTTATCGATCATGGCCTTAAGATTGTGGTGAACCCTATTTATTTGAGCCAGTTAGTGAGTTGCATCTAACTTTCGTTTGAAACCCAAGCAACATTTAGTATTCGTGAGTTGTATTAAACCCTATTTTGAGTGCAAACCCTTGATTGTGTTTGTGTCTTAGTGTGTGATATCCATTTACATTCATCGTCGAAACCAACCATCTCATTTCCTATTCATTAAACCCTTTTCAACCCATTTTGCATTTTTTTCGAGATCTATTGTTGTTTCTTCGATCCTTATCATGGTTCTTGCTTTGGAATCTTTAGGCTTTATGGCTAAGCAGTATTGAGAGTTGTTAAGGTGTTTAGGTGAAGTTGTAGCCTAGTAAGTTGCAAAAGAAGAGCTTGACACATAAGGACCTTTGATTTGACACTCGGTAGATTGGCTTAGCGCTTGGTAGGAGTCCAAACAGAGTAGAGAGTATCCAAATTAAGGCTTTAAAACATTTACCCATAACTCTTCCATGTATAGGAACTCATCCTCAGTAGGTTGACAAGAGAAAATCCTTTTAATGAGAGATTATGGGCCTCCAAGGCAGGTAAGAGTAAGTGGTTTAGATGTCGACAATCCATTAATCATCAAGAATTGATTAACTTATTTAGCTTTGCCAATTTTATTGCAAAAAGTAGAGGAGGCTTATGACTCCTCAAAAGCACCAACTCTCATTGCCAAGAAGGCAAGGATTAAGGCCAAGATGTAAGCTAGGAAGCTATAGGAGGAGCAATTAGTCAGGAAGCTAGCATACTCATTAGTGGCCAATGAAGTGTCAGGCCTTAAGACCAAGAATGAGGAGCTTTATAAGGAGATCGAGGGCTTGAAGGAGGAGCTTTATAAAAAAATGAGAAGAATATTGGGGTTTAGGAAAAATGATTACCTCAATGAGTGATGAAGAGGACAAACTGAGGGTCTAAAGAAAGAACTTAGAGATAAACAACTCTAAACTAGAAGCTCATATTGCCGAACTAATGGATGTGGCAAAAAGGTAGCCTTTTATTGAGAAAGCACTGGCAATTGTCACTCCTAGTCAACAATACGAAAGATTCCTTTGAAGAAAGCTCTTACAAAGGGTCTATCTAGCGAAGAAAGAAATTGTAAAGATTCACCCTAATTACAAACTATCATGCCTCAACTCTATTGATGTTGACAATGGTAATGCATGATGTTGACAATGGTAATGCAAATAGTGACCATGAAATGGAGATAGAGGTTCAAAAGTAAGGTGACATTATTTAAGCCAGCATCAAAGGTCTTGCTGATGCTAAAGAACCATCATCAAAGGAGACCCCCTATGTTGACAAAGAGACCTCTAACTCCTTAAACAAGACCCACAATGCTAATGGAGAAATAAGCTCCAAGAAGGTCTCAAGCTTCATCAATCAGGACAAGACTTCTACTTAATCCAACAAGAAAAATGTTTTGAACTCTTATGGAGCCAATTGATTTATACTTTGTTCCCACAATCATTTTATGGACTTTATGGGGTTAGGATGTCGACCTTTAAGGTGTAATTAACCTTTGTTTTGCATTTAAAGCATTTGATTCTCAATACGTTTTATTTCACATACATTTTATACTTAAACATCTTTTCATAGACATAGCGCTCATTAGCCGCATAGGATGTGAACCTTTAGGTTTTAAGTTTTATTTTCTTAGCTATGAAATTACCTACTGAAGGCAGCTTAAAATTTATTAGCTCTAATTGCGTAACATTCTTTTTTTGAAAGAACATTTTAAGTTACTTATCAACTAATGTCATTCTCATTAACAATTATAGGCTAGAACTTATTAGGTGTTAGTTCATCCACTGTATGGCTAAAACTTCATTAATTTGTTAATCATGCATTGATTAGGAATAAAAGTGATGGTAATGAGAGATACTAAAACTTGAAAGAAAAACTTCTTATTCAAATATGGTGTAGGCTAATGCCTTACATTTTTTAGAAAAGGAAAATAAAAACAAACATAAATTGGTAGAAAACAATTCAAAATAGAGCTTTAGATTCTCATCATTCCACGTACGAGGTATGATTATTCCATCCAACCTTTCTAATCGATAGGCCTCGTTGCCCATGACTTCCCATACCTTTATAAGATCTTCACAATTTACATTAAGCTTCCTTTGATTCTCTTGTACTCCAGTTGCCTCTAAGTTCTTGCAAACTAAGTCTCTAAGTAGAAACACTCTGTGTTTCACCTTTTGATTATAGCACCTGGCCACCTTATGTTAATAGGTAGCAACTCTTTCCTTTGTAATATATCTAATCTCCTTAATTATATTCAAATTGGCTATAAGGACAACCCAATTTGCCATAAAATCAAACTTCCATGTTCGAAGATTAGGTACATGCAACTCAATCAGCAAAACTGCTGCAAATCCATATGCAAGCCTAAAAGACGTTTTGTAGACTCTATAAATTTAACTTTTTAAACATGGTGTCGGACTTGAGTATCATAAATATTTCATTAAGTCAATAAGACTACATAAAATGAAAACCGACTAAAATTTTAAACTCGGAATTTAAAACGAACTTAAAAGACACTATTATACGATTTGAAAACCCTGATCATGTAAGAAAACCTTATTCCCTACACGTGTGTACTTTTAAAAAAATAAACCTAAACTTATGAGGAACCATAAATATCAAATCATAAAATTTTTTTTAAAACTCTATAAAATTATCTTAACGCTTGAAAAGCCATAAATCAATAAAATTATCAATAATTTTGGGAAATCATATAAAATTGATAATAAATGAATCAAGGATTATTTCAAGTAATAATAAACAACAAAACTAAGCTAGTTAAAAGAATAAATTAATAAATTTACAAAAATTATTTTACTTATGTACATAAGTAGCCCTACAATATGTATATACATATAAATATATTATTAAGCAATTTCTTTTTCTTAATTTATGATATGGTATATACATATATATCGGTGTTCCTAAATAATTAAGCCAATTAATCCTTAAGCGCCTAAGTATAAGTAAATTATTCCCAAGTTGGTGAAAAACCCTAAAACATACATAATCTCACTCAAACTCTAAAACATACATAAATTCACTCGAACCCTAAACCTTGGGATAATCAAAGACTTATAGCCCTAAATAAATAATTAAAAATATAATTTCAATGAATTTTATTCAACTCTAGAAAACTCTAAAATTTCTTAAATGGCAAATCACAACCTACAAATTAATTTGAGAATCAAGCCCTAAAAAGAACTTCATTTGAGACAATTATCTTATTTTCACTTATAAGCCATGTTACATATGGATAAATTGTAAACCCTACTTTTAGCGAACTTGTGATTTAACTAAGAGTACTTCCTAAATGATCCCAAGAATAAACTAAGCTAAGAATTCAAGTTTACATTTAAAAACGAATTTAATTTTTCCAATTCGAAACCCTATTATCAATAAAACTCGAATATGAGAACCATAAACTCTAAACCCAAAACCCTAAAACAATTAAGGACTTGTAACCCTAAGTGGCTAATTAAGAATTTAATTTAAATAATTTTGTTCAACTCTAGAAATGTTCATAATTTTATAAGAATTAAATCATAGCTTACAAATCAATTTAAGAGACATACTCCAAAAGAATTTTATATAAGACAATCTCCTTATCTTCATGCATAAGATTTGTGTACATGAATAAGTAAACTAACCAATCATCTTAAATAACTTATAAATTGATAATATAAACCTTACTTTTAGTGGGCTCATGATTCAATTAAAAGTACCATCCAAAGTTCCTAAGGATCAACGAAATTGAGAACTTAAGTTTACATTTAGAAACAAATCAAAATTTTCCAATTCAAAAACTAATTATCGAGAAAACCTGAGTTTGAAGAACTACGAGCTCTAAACTCACCTAAGACCCTAAACCCTAAAACAATTAAGGAATTTTGATCCTACGTGACTAATCGATAATTTAATTTGAATAATTTCATTCAACTTTAGAAAATTTCAAAATTTTATAGGAATCAAATCATAAAGTACAAAACAATGTAAGATGAAAATCCTAAAACAATTTCGTATAAGACTATGCCCTTATCTTCATGTCTAAGCCTTACACATAAATAAGTAGACCAACCAATCACCTTAGATGACATATCAAGTAAGAGTTGGAATCATTTATCAAATGATAACTTATCAAAATCTAGTTAAGACATTTTTCTTATCACTCCTTCACTTATACTACATATGGACAATTTTTCACAAGATTCCGCATGCTTAACTTCATTAAATGAGACAAGAAAATTCCATGACCCCAAAGGACACTAAATGGTAGATTTGGACAAGGAGAAGAGGGGGGCCATGCTCTTGTATTTTAACCATCAATCAATTTCTCTTACGTGCTATTATTCAATCCTTAATGCTTACATCATCAATAGTTGTAATTGTTGACTTTTGTATAAGTTACAAGACAATTAATTAAAGCTTCTTGTACACACTTTTTCTCCCATTCAAAAATCTGCCACTCTCTCCCTCTTTCACTCTCATTTTCACTTCCTTTTCTCTTACTTTAAACATAAATCAAAAGAAGAAATTCAACCCCACAAAAATCCTCCATTTGGCCACCACTTCTAAGTCTCACTCACGATACTCCCATTTCTTTTTCTTGTGTCATTTTCTTCCAACATCTGAGCTCTTTTAGAACCATTAGAACCTTCCATAAATCCCACTCCAAAGGATCAAACAACTCGGGTTTCCAAAAGGTTGCAAAAAGAGGAAGCAAAGTTAAGAGCTTAAGTGGAACCTTTGTGCACAACCATCGTATTTTGCTTTAAGGATGAGTAAGTGTTTCTTGTGATTAGTGGGTTAGTGTTTATGTTACGAGACTTTGATTTTCTGAAGATATAAGTATGATTTAAGTTGTTATAACACCAAAAACCATTCTAAGAGACAAACTCATGAAACCCTTACATGAAGCTGAAACATGAGCATATAAATTTGGTATTTTGTAAAGACACTTGTTTAACACTATGAATGGAAGATTTTAAGTTGAGAAAATCTTGAAACAAGAACTTAAATGGAAGATGAGCATGCTGGACATGAAGGTTCAATAGTCATTTGGATGTTGATTTTATTTCCATTAAGTTAAACATGCTCAAATCTTGACTTAAGTTAAGGAAAAATTTATCACATGAAGTTTCATGAAGAAACCAACGTTGTATGACATGAGCTATGATATGGAAGTTGTAATAAGTGTAAGATCTTCTATTTCTTTGTGTGAAGCATGAGTTAAAGAATTATCTTACAGAAGAAAGGTTAAGTTAAGATTTGGATAGAAGTAGTCTAAGTGCATGATCTAACACCTAAACTTAAGGAAATAATGAAACGAGTTGAAAAACCAAGTAAGAACCCTTTGGAATCATCATGACCAGATCTAGAACATGGGTAAAAGACACATAAAAATATGATCAAAGTAAGTGAACAAAGTGAAAAGATCAACTAAAGCAAGTATAGTAAGTATACAAAGCTTAAAACTCAAAATCGAGCCTAAAACTCTCAAAACAAGCCTAGAACTCTAAGTTGGGCCTTCAATAAAATTTTGATCAGCACTTTAAAACATTAAGAGTGGTTGTTTTGAAGCGCACAAGAAATCCACTTAAGACTCCATGACCCCAACAAAGTCACTAACTTTAGTTTGAACAAAAAACAAGCTCATTTGACAACTTAAGCCCACTAAAGAGCCCATGAAGTGGTTGTTAGCTTAAGGAGTATAAATCAAAGTTGTAAATCTGATCTCAAGGAGTATTTTAAGTTTAAGATAAAATCTTAAGACCAAGCCCAAAGGATTTCTCAAGTTATCAAAAAGCCTATTTACCAAACAAGGCCCAAAAGTACTCTAAAACATGAGGGTCGCTATTGTTCTGGCCCATCGGCAGTTTTGCATGCCTCATCACGAAAATATAACATCTCAACATTAAAGTACACTAAAAAACGATGAAGACTGACTATAAGATCATAAAAATTGGATCTAAAACAAGAAAGTTATACGCGATTGAACTTTTAAATAAAACTAGGAAAAATTATGAAACTAAGTCAAAAGTATAACTTAAAGAGTTTTAGCTTAGTTTTCTAGGTTTTATTTCAAATCCTTATAGTATTGTATTTGCGA
This sequence comes from Lumnitzera littorea, assembly GCA_024138015.1. Lineage (NCBI taxonomy): Eukaryota > Viridiplantae > Streptophyta > Magnoliopsida > Myrtales > Combretaceae > Lumnitzera > Lumnitzera littorea. Next base: position 34,191,843 of record JAMXBB010000008.1, read on the forward strand.
TGTCTAGAGGACCTGGCTTTTGGGAGATGACCTATCCTGGATTATCTTGATTAATCCACATGACTGAGTGAGTAAATTCCCGATAACTCTTTACTTGATTTTACTTATAGAATAGATGCACCTAAACTTATATATATAAATTTGGATGCTAAAGGGATATGGGAAATATATGTGTATGAATTTATGGATGAATGCGATGGCTCATTAATTATATATAATAATGGGAATTATTGTGATAATTTATACTTGCAATTGTATGGAATGAAATTGTCTGATCACCTTGAAAATCGAATTAATCACTTATACAATTAAGAAATTAAAATGAATTATGTATTCTCCATATTGCATATGGATAACACCGACTGTTGCTTCACGTAGAGGATGGGAAGGGACTCACAGGAGGACAAGCCTCCTACAGGATTAGACACTAGCTATGTCATCATATATATTGTGTATCTATCCTAAGCTGATGAGCTTACTAGGTACTAGGAGACGCTAACCGCCGCCGAGGGGCCGAGTCTTGTGGCTTCTACTTAGGGTGTGTGTTAATGGATTGCAGAGGCCACCATATCGCTAGACTTAGGATTTTGAAAATATCATTTATTATTCGGTAATGAAAGTATATATATGTATATATATACATAGTTTTGTTTTTACTTAAGCACAATAGTGCTAATGAATTAAAACCCAAGGTCTATACAGGGGGGGATAATTCTGAGTCGTATGTAGTTCCTAGGTCACTACATGCGTTATTTAGTATACTGATTGTTCATGCATTCATATGATTGTACATCTAATAAATTTCTACCATACGGTATTGATGAGAGTAATTATCTCACTAAGCGTAAGCTTACACCTCAACAGTTCTTTTCCTTATAAGTTGATCGATAGTTGGGACAGGGATAGGTATTGAGTGCAGAGTGCTACTATTGAATCAATATGGTGAAAAGCTTATGTAGTTACTTTAGAATGATTCGGAAAAATGACTAATATCTCAATTAAGTTTAATATCTTTAGTAGGTATAGAATTTTCTGGAATTATCTATCTTATTTCACTATTTTGGTAGGGGATACCGAATCTCTACAGTTCTGAGGAATTGTGGAAAAATGGTTATCCATAATTATTTATATTATATAATGAGTCAATCAACAAAAATTGAAGACCCTAGCGAATAATTATTTAGAGTCTTACAATCTCTGACTTGTAAGGCGATTTTCTGATCATGGGTGCACGTAGGATATGGAAATTCTAAGTAATACTACTAGGCCGCTCTTAGGGTTGCTATACATTTCCCTAGTCGAAATCCTATAGATGGCCCTATACCCTCATAAAACGTTGGGCAACTCTTCAACCATTTACCCTTAGTTTAATCGACTCTCCTTTTCAAACTATACAAGATGATCTTATTAATAACTTCCACTTATCCTTTGGTTTAAGGATGAGCCATTGAAGTATAATTTGGATGAATGCTATGTTTCTCACAAAATGGTTGGAACTTATCATTATTGAACTATGGTCCATTATTAGTCACTATCATAAATGGAATCCTAAACCTCGATATGATAAAGTTGAAAAAAAAATCCTAGATCTTCTATTTGGTGATTTTAGCCATTACTTTGGCTTTGACCCACTTAGTGAAATAATCCATAGCAACTATGACAAAATTGTTATTGGGTCGTAGACCTTGGAAATGATTCAGGTACGTCCTATTTACATTAGGCAAAGGGCTAAGGGCTAAAGGTGCCTCATGTTTTTGGCATTACAGACATTACCAAACAGTAGATTTTGTATCTTCCTTCATAGTTAGCCAATAATAGTTGAGTCTTAATGTAAGGATATATAGGGTTTGACGCTTTACATAGTTGCTACAAACACCACATGCAGCTCAAACATAATTCATTGAGCATCTTCTTATGGAAGGTATCAAAGATAAGCTTGTGAAAGGCAATGTTTATATAATTGGTCATCAATAAATGTATAGTTTGCAGCCTAATATATCAACTTACAAGTTTTTTTTTTGTCATTAGGTAAAACACTATTCTTCGAATAATCAATAATCGGTTTCATCCATGACCTTTCCCTTAGGCAAGGAGTCAATTTATAACTCTACCTAGTAGTTTTTAGACTCTTACATAGGAGATACTCAATAAAAAGCTTGTCATTCATATCAGGAAGTGCAGTGCTATCAAACTTTAATAGCTTATTGGTAGCAATGTTTCTGGTTCTCGGTATTTTCGCAATTGAAAAGGATTGAAATTCTTCCATGAGCATTTATACTATGAACAAATACTTGCTCATCACTTCCTCTTTCGTTGTGTAGTTCCCTTTAACTTGATTTACAACCATCTATGAATTGGCAAAAAATTCGAATTTTTAGCACCAACCTCCTTTGCTAGTTTAAGTCCAAGGGCTTCATACTTGACTTCATTATAACTGGCTAGAAACTTAAATTTCAATGTGTAACAAACTTTCACATTATGGGGCCCTTGCAAAATAAGGCCACACCACTTCTTTTTTTGGTGGAGGAGCCATCATCATACAAATTCCATGTTGGTTTCTCAACCATCTCAATGCTACCTTCTTATCTAGTGAACTCTACAATAAAATCTACCAATACTTAAGTTTTCAATGCCATTTTAGGTTTGTATTGTACATTATAAGCACTTAATCCAAGGCATACTTCATCATACTCCTTAAAGAATCTAGTCATTCTAAAGCTTGTAGCAAAGGCTGATCAATAAAGACAATTATTTGATGTGCCTCGAAATATGGCTTTAACTTCCTTGCAAAGAGGTCTACTACCAAAAAAAGCTTCTCAATTTTTAAATATCATTGTTTTGGCCCTTGTAAGACATAACTCACATAATTAATTGATCAATGCTCCCTACCTTTGAATTGGACCAAGAGATATGAAAGAGCTTGGTTGCTGACTGACAAATACAAAATCAAGTCTTCTTCGGGGATAAGGGTCGAGAGTATTAAGGGTCATGTGTGGAATTCTTTCATCTTGTTAAATGCTGCCCCACACTTATCAATCTTCTAAAACTCCTTTAAGTTCTTTAATACTTTGAAAAATTCTACATGTTTTCCTATACTTCTCAACATAAATTTGTTTAAAGCAATTATCTGCCTAGTTAGATCTTAAACTTCCTTAATAATGCTAAGGGACTACATGTTCCAAATAACATCAATCTTCCTAAGGTTTGCTTTAATGCGATGGCAATGGCTAACCGCATATCCCAAAAATTTTCTTCAGATAGCTTCAAAAACATACTTTTTGTAGGTTTGGCTTCATGTTGCATCTCCTCAAGGTGCTAAATATCTCCCCAAGATTAGCAAGATGCCAACTCTTTGTCTTGCACTTCACTATCATATCGTCAACATAAACTTCAATGTTTTTGATGGATTTAGGGCTTGAACATCTTGGTTACAAGCCTTTGATAGGTCGCGTTTGCATTTTTAAGCCTAAAGGGTGTCATTGTATAATAATACATCCTAAAGTTTGTAATAAATAACATATAGACTTCATCATCCTTTTCCATTTAAATTTGTTTGTAGTTGAAAATGCATCCATGAAAGAGAGTAAGGCATGTCTGGCAATTGAGTCAGCCATCTTATCTATTCCTAACAAAGGAAATTAATCTTTAGGATAGGCCTTGTTCAAATCAATGAAGGCTATGTACATATGCCATTTGCTGTTTGACTGCTTGACTAGCACCCAATTGGCTAGCTAAGTTGGATACAACTCTTCCCTTATGAACCCTACATTTAATAACTTCTAAACTTATTCTTCATCGCTACTTACCATTTAAGGGAAAAATACCTTTTCCTTTGTTGAATTATCTTTGCATTGAGGTCAATTTAAAGCTTATGCATTATCACTTCTCTAGGGATGCCTAGTATATCTGAGGGAGACAAAGCCAATACATTGGCAATAACCTGAAGAAAGTTAAGTAAACTTTGATTGACACTTGCTGACAATGGTTTCCTTATCTTTTTTGTCTTCTTAGGATAATTTCCTAATAGGACTTCCTCTATCTCTTCCTTGGCATTTTCAATGTTGCTTGACTTTTGTTCCAAACTAGTTTTAACTTGAAAAGTTTCCTCATGCCATAGCGCTCTCATATATAGGGATTTAGCTAATTACTGGTCCCCTTTACATACTCTAACTCTTGTGGGAGTGGGAAATTTCCCTAAGATGCACGATTGAAGGGACCATGCCTAACAAATGCTAATATGGTTGACCCATGATCATATTATACGGAGACCAACACTTGACTACATAGAAATCCACCTTGTCTTCTATAACATACTCATCGTCTTCAACTTGAATAAGGAGAGAAATAACTCTGACAACCCAAATGGGTTGATTATTGAAAACATATGAATCATAATTGTAAGATCTTCGTTGTGCTTTGATCTTCAACTTCATCTTATCACAAGCATGGGAAGATAACGTTTACCAAACTCCTAGTGTCAACCAAAATCTTTTTGGCTACAAAGTTAACACTCCTCACACTAATTACAATTGCATCATTGTGGGGCCTTTGAATGCCTTGGAAATCCTCTTTTGTGAAAGAAATGGAATTGTCAACCTTAACCTTCTTACCCTACACATTATAAACATAATGTATGGCTTTAGTTGAGCTTAAAGAGCTTAATCGGCCTAAGGTGTAATGTCCACCAATAATAGTGTTTATTATACTGTTTGGTGCTCTGTTATTACTTCTATCTCTTGCATTTGTATCGGCCTAAGAAGGGTGCATTATATTTTCTTGCTCATCATGTTGTCTTTGAGTTGGCTATTTAATATTCTTAGCATTCATAGGTGAGGAACTTGCTTAGATATCCTCATTAGATTGCATCCTCGATTGCATTTTTGAGTTTAATCACTCATCAATATTGTAACCTCTATCGCGATGAAAATTGCAATATTTATTAGAATTTCTATGTGATTGATTTCCTCTCATTCTTTCTAACCATTGCAATACCCTCCTCTAGTTGCATACTTCCATCAAAATGTCCGCAATTAGATGATTGAATGGTGTATGAATAGAATAAGTTGGTATGCATAGCTTCTTTCTCTCACCACTATTTCCTTCAAAACACTGCTCATCACGTATACGAAGTCAATATTTCACATTCTTCTTCTTATCACTCTTTTGGTCTCCTCTACTCTGGTTGGCCTTATGCCATACTTTAATGTTGTCTTCTTAGCAAATATAAGATGCGGCCTTAACCTTAAACATAGAGAAAGTTTTTAGCTTTCTTTTAGCTAGAGGTTTAACTCCATCAATAACCACATTGAGAGTAACACTCATGTCCAATTCTAGAATCCTGACCATCTCGACTATAAACTGAACCAAAAAGCCTTTGATAGACTTTTTTTATCTTTTTTTTATGGTATTAAGGATAAAAATATCTTTTATTGGAAGCTCACTTGCAAGGAAGTATTATAAGAACACTTCTACTAAATCCTTGAAGCATGAATTCGTGTTTGGCTTCATATTTTTAAATCATATACTCACTACATCCCTTAAGGTTAAGGGGAATGCTTAATAAGCTATGGCATCACTTAAGCCAAGAAACTCAACCAAGGTATGGTAGTACTCAAGATGATCTTTTGGATCCTCTATTCCATCATAAGTCTCAAACTGCAGCAACATAATGTGACGTAGTACTACTTCTTCCAAAATTTTATGAATGAAAGGACTCCTCTTTATCAAAAATTGTTTACTCATCGAATTAGAGTTATTGATATGTGATGGCCTCACATGGTATACCTACAGTGGTTGCTTTCCATTGTCACCCTTTCCAAGAGCAAGTGTTGAAGGTACAAGTGTAACTTTGACCTACTTAGGCAATTTAAGGGAATAAACTAAATCATTAGAATTCTCTACATTATTGTCGTCATACCCCTAGTTTTCGTTTAGTTGAATATCCTTATAGAGAAGACTAAGGATTTTGTCATATTTCTTATTGAGCACCTGATTTTCTTTAGCTAGCTTAGTGTAATGTTGCTCTAATTTAGCCATACATTGTTTATCAATATGCTTACTTGATGCAAACCGCAACTAAGGACAGATAAGGCTAGTTGTAGGGATAGGTCTATGGTTGCCAAAATCTTGAAAGGATGATGGGGAATGCATGAAAGAGTGAATGAATGGTAAGGAAAACCTACGAATAACTCCAAAGGATATGACACACCAATGGGACTTTTGAGGACTCATGACACAACTTGATATGACATACAAATTGGCTCAGTAAGGTTACTCGCCACCTAACATTGCTTAAGGTTTAGGATAAGAGTGAAATGAAAGTAAACACTTAGTGTTTATGAGAGAAATATCAAGTGTATTAATGGTAATCTATATGTTTCTAACTACAAGTACAAAGGTATTTATACTTGATAATTTGGGGCAACTTGCCTAAAAGGGGAAAAGATAAAAAGGGGCATTTCCCCAAGAAGTAATGTACAAAGAATACAAAGGAAAAAATTGAATATTCAAGAAAAACAATAATTAGTATAATAGATTCTACACATGGTTCAGTACACATAGTAAAGGTGCATTAGTAAGGCTGTTAAAGGATGTAAACAAAGAAGTACGATCAATTTGCTTGTCCAAGCAAGGGTGACAAAAGATTCGTCTAATCTCTCTTTCGGCTTCTCGGTAAGGATGATGCCAAGTAATTGGTCAACTTTGGTATGAGTAAGTAAGAGTACATGGTTTGGTTATCATCTTAGCATTCTACAATTTGGCATAAAAACTTTGAGAATTAGGCAATCGTACGACCCAACATGTAAAGTTGATCAATAAGGAGATACTTAGCTTTAGCATGAGATGGCTGGAGCAGGAGGACTCGCCTCGCCAAGCCCTCTAGTCCTTGGGCTCGGCTGTACATTAAAGGCCCAATAGCCTAATCCCTATTATTCCCTCTAGGTTGATTTGGTTTTGGGTTGAAATCCGAATGGTCTTTCGATCAATTCTCCATTAAGGTGATATGGATTGAGGACAACAATGTTGAAGGTGTTAGAAACTCAATAGCCTTCAAGCAGCTCCAACCTATAGGCATTGTCATTTATCTTTTAGAGGAATCTGAAAGGTCTTTCAGCTCTTGCAAATAGCTTATTCCTCCTCTTGCTTGGATAGCTTTGCTTATTGAGGTACACCCACACTAAGTCTCTTAGTTAGAATTGTTTAATTGTCCTACCCTTAGCCTTTTCATGCATCGTTCTAATGGCTGAGTTGATTTACCGAGTGACTTTGTTTTAGATGTGTTGAAGGGATTATGCTTAGGCTATCATGTCAAGGTCTTCTTGCTCAAGCTCAAGCATAAAGGTATGGTCGAGGGGTAACTCGAGGTTGAAACCATAGACAACCTCAAAGGGGAGTCTACTTGGTGTTGTCATGTACTATTCGATTATACGTAAATTGGACCACTAGTAAGTAGATGTCCTAATCAACCAAGTTTTTGCCTATTATAGCTCGAAGCAATGATCCTAAAGTACAATTGACTACTTCTGTTTAGCCATCCATTTGGGGGAGATAGGAAGTACTCAATAGCAGTTTAGTCCCCATTCATTACTAGAGAGTTCTCTAGACATGGCTCAAAAACATTAGATCTCTATCAGATACTACACTTCTCAGCATGTCCTGTAACCTAACAATTTCCTACAAGAAAGGAGAAATAATAGCTAAAGCATCATTAGTTTTGGAGCAGGGCATAAAGTATGCCATCTTACTAAACCTATCCATGACAACCATCATAGAATCTTTGACTTAGGTAGTTTGTAGTGATCCGATAACAAAGTCCATGCACAACTCAATCCATGGTCTCACAGGAATGGGCAAAGGCATTACTTTCCTTTGCTTGGCTTAGGATTTAGCCCTCTTATACATGGACTAGCCTTCAACAATTTGATGCATGTCTTACCTCATCCTTAGCTAAAAGAAACAACCATTCAATAGCTCATAGGTCCTTCTTTCCCTAAAATTCTTGAAGAGTCCTCCATTTGTGGGCTTCCCTGATAAGTAATTCTTGTAGAGAGCTAGTTGGCATGTATAGTTTTCCTCCATAGAACAAGTACCCATCTTCCACATGATACCCGTTTACTGTCTTTCCATCGATACATTGCACAAGTATGGGTTCGAAGTGTGGATCCTTGGAGTATTTCTCAATGATTGCAAACCCAAACAATCTGGTCTATAATTCATTCAGTAGTACAAGCCTCCTTGAAAAAGCATCTGTAAACCCTACTTCTAGTGGGCCTAAGACTTGATTTAGAGTACTTTTCGAATGTTCCCAAGGATCAACTAAACCAAAAACTTAAGTTTATATTTAGAAACGAATTAAATTTTTACAATTCAAAAGCCAATTATCAATAAAACTCAAGCTTGAAGAATTGCAAGCTCTAAAGTTAGTTAAAACCCTAAACCTTAAAACCATTAAGGAATTTTAACCCTAAATAATTAATCGGTAATTTAATTTGAATAATTTCATTCAACTTTAGAAAATTTCACAATTCTACAAAAATTAAATCATAAATTACAAAACAATGTAAGATAGAAACCCCAAAACAATTTCCTATAAAGTTATGCCCTTATCTTTTTGTATAAGCCTTACACATAAATAAGTAGACCAATCAATCACCTTAGATAACTTATCAATTGAGAGTTGGAATCATTTATCAATTGATAACTTATCAAAATCTAGTGATAAGACAATCTCCTTATCACTTCTTCACTTATACTACATATGGACAATTTTTCACAAGATTTTATAAGCTTAACTTTAATAAATGAGACAAGACCACTCTATAGCCTAAAAAGACTTTAAATGGAAAATCTAAACAAGGAAGAAAGGGAGGCCATGCACTTGTCATTCAACCATCAATCATTTTCTCTTACACATCACTATTTACCCCTTAATGCTTACATCATCAATAGTTGCAATTGTTGACTTTGTATAAGCTATAAGACAATACTTTCAAAACATTTAAACACTCATTCTCTCTCAATTCCAACCAGCCACTCTCTCCATTATTTCTCTCACTTTCAATTTCACTTTCACATCTTCTTTCTCTCCTTTGAAACAAACATAAAAAGGAGAAACAACCTTACCCCACAAAATCAACTTTTCTTCCATTTTTGAAGCTTCACTCACGGCAACTTCTTCTTTTGTTCTTGTGTCATTTTCTTTCACCATCTAAGATCTTTTAAGACCATTAGAACATTCCACAAACCCCATTCCAAAAGACCAAATGATTCGGGTTCCAAAAGGTGGCAAAAAGGAGGAAGCAAAGTTAAGAGCTTAAGTGGAACCTTTGTGCACAACCACCATATTTTACTTTAAAGACGAGTAAGTGTTTCTTGTCATTTGGAGTTAGTGTTTATGATTAGGAGACTTTGATTTCTTGAAGATATAAGTAAGGTTTAAGTTGTTATAACACCAAAAAAAATCGTTTTAAGAAACAAACTATGAAACCCTTACATGAAGTTGAAACATGAGCATGTAAAGTTGGTGTTTTGTAAAGACATTTGTTTAATGCTTTGAATGGAAGATTTTAAGTTAAGAAAATCTTGAAATAAGAACTTTAATGGAGGGTGAGCATGCTGGACGTAAGGGTTCCATAGTCATTTGGATGTTGATTTTGTTTCCATTAAGTTAAACATGCTCAAATCTAGACTTAAGTTAAGGAAAAATCCATTACATGAAGTTTTATGAAGAAACCAACTTTGTATAACATGAGCTATGATATGGGAGTTGTATTAAATATAAGATCTTCTATTTCTTTGTGTGGAACATAAGTTAAGGAATCATCTTATGGAAGAAAAGTTAAGTTAAGATTTGTACACAAGTAGTTAAGTGCATAATCTACCACCTAAACTTAAGGAAACAATGAAACAAGTTGAAAAACCAAGTGAGGACCCCTTGGAACCATCACGAACAGATCTGGAACATGGGAAAAAGAAGCTTAAAAATATGATAAATGTGAATGAACAAAGTGAAAAGATCAAACAAAGCAAGTATAGAAAGTATACAAAGCCTAAAACTCAAAACTAAGCCTAAAACTCTCAAAACAAGCCTAGAACTCTAAGTTGGGTCTTCAATGAAATTCTGACCAGCACCTTAAAGTATTAAGAGAGGTTGTTTTGAAGCCCATAAGAAATCCACCTAAGGCCCCATAGGCCCACCAAAGTCACTAACTTTAGTTTGAACCAAAAACAAGCCCATTTGACAACTTAAGCCTACTAAAGGGCCCAAGAAGTGGTTGTTAGCCTTAGGAATATAAATCAAAGTTGTAAATTTGATCTCAAGGAGTATTTGAAGCTTAGGATAAAATCTTAAGACCAAGCCCAAAGAATTTCTTAAGTTATTAAAAAGCTCATTCACCAAACAAGGCCCAAAAACACTCTAACACATGAGGAACGCTACTGTTCTAACCCATGGATAGAATTGTATATCTCATTTCGAAAATCTATCCTAACCACGTTAAAGTATACTCAAAACGATGAAGATTGACTATAAGATCATAAAAATTGGATTTAAAACGAAAAATTTATACGTAATTGAACTTTAGGAAAAAACCGGGAAAATTTACTTAGTTTCTTAAGTTTGTTTCAATTCCTTATAAAAATTATTTCAATGACCAGGGGACACTGTGTACGGAGACGACTTGCCTCCGGATTACTTTAATTGACCTACATGGCAAAGTGAGTAAATTCTCAATGACTCTTTACTTGATTTTTCTTGTAGAATAGATGCACCTAAACTTATATATATAAATTTGGATGCTTATGGGATATGGGAAATGCATGTGTATGAAGTTGTAGATGAATGTGATGAGTTGATAATTATATATAATAATGGGAATTGTTTGCATTATATATACATGTGAATTGTATGGAATGAAATTGTCTGATCACCCTGAAAATTGAGTTAATCAATTATACGATTAAGAAATCAAAATGAATCATGCATACCTCATATTGCATACGAATAACACCGACTGCTGCTTCACGCAGAAGATGAGAAGAGACTCACAGGAATACGAGTTTCCTGTAGGATTGGGTATTAGCTATGCCATCATATATATTGAGTCTCTGTCTTAAGTTAATGGGCTTACTAGGCACTGGGAGATGCCGACTGTCGGCAAAGGGCCGAGTCTTGTGGCTTCTGCTTAGAGCATATGTTTATGGATTGTAGAGGCCACCACACCGCTAGACTTGGGATTTTAAAAATATGATTTGATTTTGGTGAAGGAAGTATATATATATAGAGTTTTGTTTTGGCTTAATCATGATAGTGCAAATAAAATAAAACCTAAGGTCTAGAACCCAGATTTTGGTTTGGGTCGGTTAATTATCTTCAAACCTCAACTTCATGGGGCATAATTCTAAGTCGTATACAGTTCCTAAGTCACTATATGCGTTGTTTGGCATACTAATTGTTGATGTATTCATATGATTATGCATCTAATAAACTTCTGCCAAGTGGTACTGACGAGGGTATTCATCTCACTAAACGTAAGCTTACATCCCTATAGATTTTTGTTGATGCAAGAGAACCACTTCACCAATCCGGGCCAAGGCATGCTCGTGGTAAGTCTTGTGTAGAGACGGGTTAGAGTGATCAGAAAGTGAAGAGGACATTTTGTAATAGATTATAGACATTTAGATACTTTTATGTTTTTGCTCATAACTCAGATTTTATGCAATTCCATTATGAACTGCATTTGTTTGTAATATTGTTTTAGTGTGGGTCTCACGAGCCCACACAATTAGCTAATTTATAACATAGAGGTAATTTTAGTTAAATTGCTCTATATTACTTGTCTATAGGCTCAGTGGTAACGTAGAGTGGAAGGAGCCTTGTGTGTCATATGAAAGGCCTATGATCAGCAAGGAGGCTGATAATAGACCTTTATATGGTACACGGCGACCTACCATGATAACGATATTGTTGGGTCGTGATAGCATCTACAACCACATTGTTCATTCTTAGGTTATATTTATTACAAATTTGAACCCCTTAAGGAATTCAACCCACCTTACCTACAGCTTCGATAACTTCATTTGACTTCAGAGATACCTTAGAGATTCATCATTAGTGTAGATGACAAATTCTATTGGCAGCAGATAATGTTGCCATACTTGTAATGCTCGAATCAGTAGTAAGAATTCTTTGTCATATAGAGAGTAATTTAGTTGAGGTCCCCTAGGCTTTTCATTGTGCTAAGTAATTGGTCAACCTTCATACATCAAGATAACGCTTATCTCAATGCTTGATGCATCATACTCCAACTCAAATTTTTTCTCGAAGTTAAGTAGAACTAATACAAGGGTTAGAGGTCAGTCCTTCCTTCACTTCGACAAAACTTCTCCTTTTCTTTTCTCCCCATCGAAAGTTGATGTTCTTCTTCATTAGTTTAGTAAGGGGTGCAGTAAAGGTGCTAAAATTCCTGATGACTCTTCTATAGAAGGAAGTTAGTCCATGGAAACACCTCACCTCGACATACATAGTAGGGGTTAGCCACTTAATGATTGGTTAGATCTTCTCATCATCCACTCGTAAGCCTCCTCCACTTACTACATTACCCAAGAATATCACTTCCTCCTTGCACAAGCAGCACGTCTTAAGGTTGCTGAATAGTTTCTCAGCACATAGGGCATCCAGTACGGCTAGAAGATGTTTATAGTGACTTAGCATGTTAGCATTATATACTAAGATATTGTCAAAATACACCATGACACACTTCACCATTAAATGTCTTAACACTTGGTACATCGATGTCATGAAAGTGTTTAAGGCATTTGACAAGCCAAATGGCATGACCATTCACTCATAGAGTCTATGTCGAGTTTTGAACACGGTCTTCCACTCATCTCTTGGACTTATGCGATTTTGATGATCGTAAGATTTCAGATCAATCTTGCTAAAAATCTTAACTCCACTCAATTCATCTAACATATCTTCTAACTTGGGGATTAGAAACATATATTTAATTATTACCTTATTCATTGCTCAACTATTAACATACATTCACCAAGTTTCATCCTTTTTCGGCACTAGAAGCACTGGCATAGCACAAGGGTTGAGACTTTCCCCAACATATCCTCTCTCCAATAATTCGTTGACTTACTGTTGGAGCTTAGAAGCCTATTCGAGGCTCATTCTATAGGCTGGCTTATTCGGTAAGGCAACATTGGGTTTTAAGTCAATGCAGTGTTCTATATCTCAGATTGGGGGTAATCCCTCTAATAACTATTTCGAGAACAAATCGATATATTCATCTAGCAACACTCTTACTTGTAGCGTAGTTCACCCTACTCCTTCATTTCTAACAAGCATCTACCAACATGAAGGTTGGCTTATTAGCATTAATGGCCTCTTAGAGCTTAGGCCTTCTCATAATTGAAGTCTTCTTTGATCTGCAAGCAAGTTTTGCTTACAATTTATTAACTTTACTCGGCAGCATAAGGTTCAATGTAATCTTCCAGCCATCTTTCTAGAATATATACGTGTTCCTGTACTCATTATGGATAACTCTTCTATCAAATAACCATAGTTGGCCAAGCAACATGTATGAGGCACACATAGGTAGCACATCGCAGAAAATTTTGTTAAAGTAATTTTCGATAGTGATCAACAGTAGTACTTGCCAAGTGACATGTAGTGCTCCCTTGTCACCTAACCAATGCAACTTGTATGGCCTCAAATGTATAGTAGTCGACAACTTCAAACTTTTGATTGTTGATGGTTTGTTTTCATCTACTCGATTTGACAAGCGTTAATATAACTTCACTTACTTGTCCATTCAACTGTTGATAAGCTATGTAATCTACACTCTTGACATGTCATCGAGTAATGTAGATCCACTCCTAATTTGTATTCAAGTTCTTGGCACAAACAGTTATCACAAACATGGTTATGTTATATAACTACCTGCTCTCCCTACATTTTAGGGAACGTGTCTAATTACAAAGCTTCCACATGTCTCGATAGTTATTCTAATAATTGCTACTTCAAACATGACAGTTGCCTATAAAAATGGAAAGGAAATACTATAAGAGATATCTGATAATTCTTAACCACTTACTTGACTTACTTTACTCCTACTTACTAACTTAGGTATCGAAATGGCCACACCGGATTGGCCTCAGTACCAAGTGACCTTCTTTTCTTTGTAAGACATTCCTAATCACCAAAATCGACTAACAATAGTGACTAGATTGGTTAATTTCGCATTGGTGTAACTTTCACTATCTAAAATTAGTGCGCTTACCTAATCATTCACCCTACAGGTTGTATGAAACAAGTTCTCCCTTTACTCCTCCTCGTATGAGGGTTCTATGGTCATTACATATCAAACAACTAAGATCAACTGATCTAAGTCCTCTACAAACATGTCCTTCCCAATTAGTTCATTATCAATTGAAACTTCTTTCTTAGCAGGGCTTTCCTCTTCAGGTTCCACATCAATACTCTCCATTTCCAACTTCAAGACGTCTCCCTTAATGATCATAGTTCTTTAGTTCGAGCATTAAGTGGCCATATGTCCACCCTTGGCACTTGAAGCACTTGATTTGGCTTGTCTTCCCATCAGATCCTTACCCTTTCTCATAAGTTTAAGTCAGCATGTCATTGTTAGGTTAGCTATTCTATTCAACTTAGGCATCTATTTTTTGGGTCAGCTCGATACTTAACTAAACTTGATGACTTCCCTATCCAAGTCGACTAGTCAGCAATCTAGTCAGTACTCGACTTCTTTTCTACCTCTCCACCCATTGAGCTATTCGAGTGGCTTCATCCATTGTAGTGAATTGTTAGAGCTCTACAATGTCTTGAATATCACCTCTTAATCTAGTAAGGAACCGAAAGATTGCTTATGCTGGGGGTTCTTCCACTTCACAACGGATCACAAGCATTTGAAATTCTTGAACATACTTATTAACAGGTTGGCTTCTTTGTCTTAGCACCTAAAGTTGAGTAAAAGTATCTTACAGATAAGTATCTGATACAAATCTGTTTCTAAGTATTCTCTTCATCTCTAGCTCAGTATTAATCTCCCTATATCCTTCTCATCTCCCTATAGCAGGAAATTTTTTCACCATATGGTGGCATATCCAGATAACTCAATAGTAGTAGTTCCCACTCTCTCGTAATCCCCATGTTCGTAATAGTCAAACACATACTCCACATTCTCTTCCCGCTCTAAGTATTCATCTACACTTCTTGATCCATTGAAACTCGGAATCTGAAGTTTCACATGGTCAGAGGCTCTAGGTGCTCGACCTCACTCTTCTTCTTCATCCTCTTGTCCTAAATTTCCTAAGTCAATCCTTCTCCTTGCTCATCCACTTACTCTTCCACCTCGAACTTATTGAGTTGGATTCTAACCTCTCATAGGTGGGGTAGCTTGTAGGGTGCTATGTGTGGCTTCAGGAGGTTAGTAAGCCAATACTTGAATAGCTTGGGTTAAATCCATTAAGTGGTTAGCTACCTCATCAAATCTCTTGTTAGTGCTTCTAAGGGTATCTTGAGACTATCGGCCATGGTGGACAACTCCACTATTGTCATCTCAAGTACCAACGTTAACACTTGGTTCTATCATATTCTCTAAAAGATTCAATTCTTAAACTCTTTGATTAGGTGTTTTAGTGAACACTCCTGCAAACTAGACATTTAACAACCAGTAAACATAACAATTAAATGAGCACATTAACTTACTCTGTTTTGCACTTGCAAAACAAAGTATAAGTAGAATTTCGAAACAAACTACACTTAAGTGAAACCTCCACTTTGATACGAAGATGATGTAAACCACAGCCAAGTACAAGCAAGGTCGGTAGCAAGGATGGG
The DNA here is from genome assembly GCA_024138015.1 of Lumnitzera littorea. Classification (NCBI taxonomy): domain Eukaryota; kingdom Viridiplantae; phylum Streptophyta; class Magnoliopsida; order Myrtales; family Combretaceae; genus Lumnitzera; species Lumnitzera littorea. The sequence continues at coordinate 34,207,708 of JAMXBB010000008.1, forward strand.
TCGAAGCTTGAAGGGATGATTGGGAATGCACGAAAGAGAGAATGAAAATTAAGCAAAACCTACGAACAGTTCCAAAGGATACGATATACTAATGGGACATTCGAAGACTCACCGCATAACTTGATATGACGTACAAATTGGTCTGATGAGGTTACTTGCCACCTAACCTTTCTTAAGGGTTAGGATAAGAGTTAAATGAAAGTAAACAATTAGTGTTTACAAGAGAAATATCAAGTGTCTTAATGGTAATCTATCTGTTTTTAGCTATAAGTATAAGGGTATTTATATCTAATAAGTTATGGAAACATCCCTAAAAGGGGAAAAGACAAAAAGAGGTATTTCCCCAAGAAGTAATGTACAAAGAATACAAAGAGAAAAATTGAATGTTTAAGAAAAACAATAATTAGTATAACAAATTCTATACGTAGTCTTACAAACATGACGATAGTGCATTGGTAAGGCTATTGGAGGATGCAAATAAAGAAGTATGATCAGTTTGTTTATTCGAGCACAAGTGACTGAAGATTGGTTCGATCTTTCTTTCGACTTCTTAGCAAGGATGATGTTAAGTAACTAGTCAGCTTAGGTGTGAGTAAGTAAGAGTACATGGTGATAAAGGCAAATTTTATTCATGTTTTAATGTGCAAATTATATATAATTGTTTTTTATTTTATAAAAATCATTAAGAATTGGTACCTAAGTATTTTCATTTGGATATTTCAGATATTAGGGGATTCAGATGGAAATACGGTTAATTTATAGGAGTATTACGCAAACAAACGAAGCTTAAATCAACCCATAGCACGTTATAGTTAAAGGTAGTCGGCCTACACTTTACACCGGTGGCTTTAGATGTCTATATTGCCAACCTTGGAAGAAATACTGTCGACCTTCATGAAGAAAGAACCAATCGATAGAAAACCCTAGTTTTGTCTATAAATAGCCATGTGTTTCATAGTTTAGATGAACTTTTACATCTTTTTTAGAATTAGAGAGTCTTAAAACAGTAGTAGATAGTTTTTAATAATTCTTCTTTAGAATTTCTTAGATCATTGAGAAAACTTCACTTTCGCTATAGAGATCAACTTTAGAGTGCAATTGAAGTTTACTCGTTATAATTATAGAATTGGTGATCTTTATTCTATTTATGTTCATGCAATTCTGTGATTTATTCTTACTTTTACTCATGAACTTCTTTGTAAATTCTATTATTATCTATGCTTTTGTTTTAATTTCCATGGCTGGCTAAGTTTTATTTATGGGAATTGACAAAAACCTAAGTAGCTAAGATGAGAATTGTATTCATGTTATAGGATTTATAGATATATGGATGATTCATGATTACAATTTCTATGAATTCGATTATAATTCTCTAATTGATTATAATTGTTAGAAACACTGTTGATATGGGAATTGATATAGGGTTTGTTAGAAATTGTTGATTAAACTAATTAACTAATGTGGAAGTGGCATTAATTAGATTAATTAGAAATTATCAAGGGATGAATGCAATGTTTTGAGTTAATTATTCAATAAGACATTAGGGATAATTGATTTAAGACATTAGACAATCATAGCATCAAGAGATGTATGATTATAATTTAGAGTCTACAATTAATTGGAGATGTGGAAGTTAATCGATTAATTAGGGGTTGAGTCCTTAAGTTTTAAGGCATAATAATTTATCTTGAATGATAGTATAGCTATTAATCTATATAATATGATGATAATTTGATTTGCATTACCAAGGTGGATTCTGTTTTTCCGATATTCTTAATTGATTGCATAGTTTTAAATATTTTATTGTAATTTTCTTTTTGATAGTTTTAGGGTAATTAAAAATTAGTTAATTCACAATTTAATTTAATTGCCTGAATATTAAGAAGAACTGTCACAGGATTAGTAATTTCTTAGTCCTTAAAGGATCAACTGCCTAACTCACTTTGTATTACTTGATTCGGTCCTAATATACTTGTTGGAGTATTTGTTATTTATTTTTTATATATAGTTTAAGCAGATCATGTTTTTGTCACTGTTGCAGAGGATTGGAAATATTAAACCTTTTATTTTTGTTGGTAATTTAGGCGTACTTGATGAGTGTTATTTCTTGTTCTCTTTGTAGGTGTTTTATGTGCAAGAGTAGAAGTGCTAAAATTCTACCATTAGATTCTAAAATAGAGTACACTTTGCATCAATTAAGGTGAGAGAACAGAAGAAGAAGTGAAGAGATGGTAGGCAACAAGTATAATAATTAGATATAGGGAGTCCCAGAAATACGTCAAGACTGTACAATACCTGCGGTTATGGGTTCTACCATACGAAGGCTTACCATTTAGGCCAACAACTTTGAGTTGAAATCGTCCCTCATTTAAATGGCTCAGATAAATCAATTTAGAGGTTATCCTAATGAAAGTCTTGACAAACATATTGCAAGATTCCTCCAATACTACAATACAGTGAAGATGAACAACATTATGGATGAGGTTATCAAATTGTAACTATTTCCCTTTTGATTAAGGGATAAAGCTAGAGCTTAGTTTCACTCATTGCCATAAGAGTCTATTACCACCTTGGCTAACCTCTCATTGAAGTTTCTAAGGAGATTTTTTCCACTAACCAAGATTGTAAAACTAAGGAACAATATCACCAACTTTATTAAGTTTATTGGTGAGTCTCTTTATGAGGCATGGGAGAGATTCAAGGGGGTGATCAGAAAATGCCTACATCATGGCTTGCTAGATAATCTGCTGATTGAGATCTTCTATCTCATTCTAGATGAGACATTGAGGTCTTTAATTGATGTTACAGCTAAAGGTGCATTGATGGGTAAGACCTATGATGAAGCAAGTACACTGATAGAAGAGATGACCTCTAGTGCACATAGTTGGCAAAATGAGAGAAGCAAGTCAAGAGTGGCATCAGTTAATGACAACAACACTATGTCTCAATTAACAACCTAGATTTCAGCTCTCACTACCTAAGTAAGTAAACTCATCTCAGCATAGTCTTTTCATGCTAATCCTGTTGCTTTTTGTGAGTTATGTTAAAGACCACACTCAACTCTTAAGTGCCTAACCGAGAATCCCTCAACTTCAACTAATGGAGAGCAAGTGAACTTTGTCAACAATTTTCAACGAGGTTATCAAGGACCATATTTAAACACATATAATCAAGGGTGACACAATGATCCAAACTTCTCATGGAAGAATGAGAATAATGCATTTTAACCACCACTTAGATTCTAGAAGCAAGGTCCTGCTCAGAATACTCCACCTCAACAGAATCAATCTAGAATGGAAGAGCTCATGTTGAGCTATATGCAAAAGAATGACACCATGCTACAAAATCAATAGGCCACTATTCGGAATTTAGAGAATCAGATGAGCCAGATCTCTCAATAGTTAAGTAATAGACCATTAGGGTCATTACTTAGCAATACTGAAGAGAATCCCAAAGGTGTCAGCACTATTATGTTGAGGAGTAGAAAGGAAGTTGAAACAATTGGCAAACTAGTTGAAGAAAAGGAGGAAGATCTAAAGAATGGAAAACAGAAGTAGGTAGAACAGGAACCAAAGTAGAAGTCACTAGATGTAAAACTGTATATTCCTCCTATCCCTTTCCTAAGAAGATTGAAGCAACAATAGCTAAATGCCCAATTTGTTAAATTCCTTGACATTTTCAAGAAGCTGCAGATCAACATTCCTTTTGTAAAGGCTATAAAGTAAGGCGTTGATATAGCTTACTTTAAGAGTTATGGATGATCAAGTAACTTTTAATGTTTGTGAAGCCATTAAGTAATTTGATTATTGTAAATCTTATTACACTATTGATATTATTGATGAGATTACCTATGAGTCTATAGAAGAGAACGTAGGATTAGATACCATGGAATCAGTTCTTAGGGATTTGGATGATTAGAGCAATGATGACGAGCCTAAGGAAGAAGGTAGGGAACAAGTGTTAAAAATCAAAGCTCAATACTATGAAGAGCTAGGCACTAGTGAGAAGAAACCAGTCCCATCATTGATACAACTCCTAGTGCTTAAACTTAAATCTTTACCTAGTCATTTAAAATATGCTTATTTTGGAACAAATGATACCTTACCAATAATTATCGCCTCTTCTATAACAGGTGATTAGGCGAAACAAGTTCTAGAAGTTTTGTGAGAGCATAAAGAAGCCATTAGGTAGACCATTGTAGATATCAAGGGGATCGGTCCCTTAATTTGAACTCACAAGATATTGCTAGAGGTTGAGTGTAAACCTACAGTACAACCATAAAGACGACTTAACCTAACTCTTAAGGAGGTAATAAAGAAAGAGGTACTTACATTACTGGATGTAGGTATTATCTACCCTATCTCAGATAATAAGTGGGTTAGTCCCATTTAGGAAGTGCTAAAAAAGAGTGGTATGACTGTAGTTAAAAATGAGGCTAATGAGTTAATCCCTACTTGCATTATGATTGGGTGGAAAGTCTATATAGATTATAAAAAATCGAATGATGCCACCTATAAAGACCACTCCCTCTTCCCTTTCATAAATCAAATGTTAAAAACACTTTTAGGGCATGATTATTCTTGCTTTCTAGATGGCTATTCTGGTTATAATCAAATTCATATAGCACCCGAGGACCAGGAGAAAACCACCTTTACGTGTCCTTATGTTACTTTTGCCTTTAGGAGAATGCCCTTTGGTCTCTGTAATGCACCCACTATTTTCAGAGATTCATGATGTCTATATTCTCTAACATGTTAGAAAATTTTATTGAAATATTTATGGATGACTTCTCTATCTTTAAGAAGCCATTTGACTCATGTTTGACTAATTTAGGCTGTGTGCTTAAAAGGTGAAAAGATACTAATCTACTTCTGAATTGGGAGAAATGTCATTTTATGGTAAAAGAGGAAATAGTCTTAAGTCATAGGTGTCGAAAAAGGGGATTGAAGTTGATAGAGAAAAAGTGGAGATAACAGAGAAACTGCCACCACCCACTTTAGTTAAAGGAGTCTGGAGCTTCCTAAGGTATGCTGGCTTTTACAGGAGATTTATTAGGAACTTCTCTAAAATCTCTAGACCTCTTTGTAATTTACATGAAAAGGATTCCGTCTTTGTTTTTTATGATAGTTGTTTGCAGGAATTTATTCTATTAAAGGTTATTTTAGCTCTCGTGATCGTTGCACCTGATTGGGAGCTTCCTTTCAAGTTGATGTGTGATGCCAGTGACTATACTGTAAGAGCAGTACTCGAGCAAAGGAGAGGTAAGTTATTTCATGTTATATACTATGCTAGTAGAACCATAAATGAGGCTTAGAGAAATTATGCCACAATAGAAAAAAGAGCTTTTAGCTATTATATTTGCATGTAACAAGTTTTGGCCTTATCTAATAGGTTTTAAGATCATAATATACACATACGATGCTACTCTAAAATATTTGTTTGCTAAAGCTGATGTTAAACCTAGGTTAATTCGTTGGGTCTTACTACTACAAGAATTTGTGCTTGAAATTAGAGATAAAAAGGGAACTGAAAACGTGATTGTTGATCATTTATCTTGTTTCGAATTTGATTGTTTAGAGCCACCTATTAATGAAAAGTTCCTTGATGAACAACCATATGTATTAGGGATCTAAGGGTTACCTTAGTATGTAGATACAGTTAATTACTTGGTTAGTAAAATCATACCATGTGGTTTCACATTTCGAAAGAAAAGGAAGTTTTTACATGATGTGAAATTTTATTTCTAAGATGAATTGTATCTATTTAAATGTTGTGCTAACCAAGTAATTAGACGTTGTGTACCTAAACCCGAACAACTTAGCATAATTCAACACAATAATTCTAAAGAAGGAAGAAGCCATTTTGGTGTGGAAAGAATTGTAGCTAAGATTTTATCTTGTGGATTTTACTAGCCTAGTTTGTTAAGTGATTGCAAGAACTAGATTATGTCTTGTGCACAATGCCAAAGGACCAAAAATATTTCTAGGAGACATGAATTACCACAAAATAGCATTCTGGTAATTAAGCTTTTTGATGTATGGGGAATAGATTTCATAGGTCCTTTCCCCTTATCTTTTTCAAAAAAATATATACTTCTAACTGTAGATTATGTGTCAAAATGGGTAGAAGCAATTATTTACAAACTAATGATGCTAAGGTTGTAATTGAATTTTTGAAAAAGAACATATTTTCTAGGTTTGGGGTACTTAGAACTATTATAAGTGACGGGGGATCGCATTTTTACAATTAGTAGTTTCAAAAAGTGTAAACAAAATATAAAGTAACTCATAAAATTGCTACCCCGTATCATCCACAAACATATGGACAAGTTGAGGTGTCTAATAAGAAAATAAAGCATATCCTAGATAAGACTGTCAATGCATCTAGGAAAGATTGGTCTTTAAAACTTGATGATGCATTGTGGGCTTATAGGATAGCTTTTAAAACCCCTATAAGAATGTCTCCATATAAAATCACTTTTAGTAAATCATGTCACCTACTTTTAGTGCTTGAGTAGAAGGCCTATTAAGCTATAAAATACCTTAACTTTGATTTACAAGCTACAAGTGAGAAGAGATTACTCTAATTGAACCAGTTGGATGAGATTAGAGAAGAAACTTATGAAAACGCTATGATATATAAGGAGAGAGCCAAGCGATGGCATGATAGGAACATCCAATAGTAGGAGTTCGTGCTTGGTTAAAAAGTGTTATTATATAACTCTCGACTAAAGTTATTCCCAAATAAGTTAAAATCTTGATGGTTTAGGCCATTTGAAATAGCTAATGTTTTTCCTTATGATTAAGTAGAGTTAAAGGTAGGAGACAATCACATTTTCAAGGTAAATGGTTATCTCCCCAAACACTATTTTGAAGGGGAAAAATTGGACTATGATACCACTATAACAGTGGGCGCGAACCTACAATAAGATTGGAAATGTTGGGCTGGCGACTATAAACTAAGCGCTTCATGGATTTTATTTCTATTTATTCATTTAATTAATAAAGAAAATTAGGCTAACCATTTGCACTTAAGGCCACTAACCTAATAATAATAATAATAAGCAAAAAAAAAAAAAATGGGAATGGAAAATGGAAAATTTGAATGCAATTCAAGAAATGAATTAAGGCTTGTAATAAAAAGGAAGAAAACCTAGGGATAAAGTAGATGCCATATGCTTTCATTACTTTATTAAATTGTTTGTTGGGATAGTTAAAGAGATAATATGCCTGCTAACAATTATGAAGTTTAAATGGATATTTTTATTTCCAAGACTAAGTAACTACTTTTGAAATAGAAATCTTAAGCTAAACACTTGGATTAAAATTTATTTTTTCTAGAGTGGTTGATTAATTTCAATTGTAATACTTTGATCACATATTTCGATATGGTTTGAGCAATACGTATTATAAATTAGTGAGTTTGAAAGGGTGAAATATCATATGTTTTGTTTTGCAATTGGAAAAATTGTATTTTGAATGATAAATTTCTTTAGTTCTTTTTATTTTACTTGAGGATAAACAAAAGTTAAAGTGTGTAAGACTTGATAAAGGCATATTCTAATCATGTTTTAATGTGCAAATTAGATATAATTATTATTGATTTTATAAAAATCATTAATAATTGGTACTTAGGTATTTTTATTTGGACATTTCAAGTATTAGAGGATTTAGAGTGAAAACTTAGTCAATTTAAAGGAGTAATACGTGAATGAACGAAGCCCGAATCGAGCTACAACATATTGCAATTAAAGGCAGTTGACCTACACTTTGTACCGGCGACTTTGGATGTCTACTCCACTGGCCTTCATGAAGAAAGAACCAATCGATAGACAACCTTAGTTTTCTCTATAAATAGCCATGTATTTCATAATTTAGATGAACTTTTATATCTTCTTTAGAATTAAAGAGTCTTAAAATAGTAGTAGATAGTTTTTAAGAATTCTTCTTTAAAATTTCTTAGATCATTGAGAAGACTTCACTTTTGCTATGGAGATCAACTTTAGAGTGCAATTGAAGTTTACATATTATAATTATAGAATTGGTGATCTTTATTCTATTTATGCTCATGCAATTTTGTGATTTATTCTTACTTTTACTCATGAACTTCTTTGTAAATTCTATTATTATCTATGCTTTGTTTTAATTTCCATGGCTAGCTAAGTTTTATTTGAGGAAATTGACGAAACCCTAAGTAGTTGAGATGAGAATTGTATTCATGTGATAGGAATTATAAATGTATGGATGATTCATGATTGCAATTTCTATGAATTCGATTATAATTCTCTAATTGATTATAATTATTAGAAACACTATTGATATGGGAATTGATATAGGGTTTGAGAGAAATTCTTGATTAAACTAATTAACTAATGTGGAAGTGGCGTTAATTGGATTAATTAGAAATTATCAAGGGATTAATGCAATGTTTTGAGTTAATTATTCATTAAGACATTAGTGATAATTAATTTAGGATATTAGATGATCATAACATTGAGAGATGTATGATTAATTGGAGATACAGAAGTTGATCGATTAGTTAGGGGTTGTTTCCTTAAGTTTTAAGGCGTAATAATTTCGCTTAAATGACCGTATAGCTATTAATCTATATAACATAATGACAATTTGATTTGTATAACTATGGTAGATTTTTTTTTTCCCACATTCTCAATTGATTACATAGTTTTAAATATTTTATTGTAATTTACTTTTTGATAGTTTTAGGGTTATTACAAATTAGTTAATTCACAATTTAATTTTAATTGCTTGAATATTGATAAGAACTATCATAGAATTAATAATTTCTTAGTCTTTGAAGGATCGACTACCTTACTTACTATATATTATTTAATTTCGACCTAGTATATATATAGTTTAAGTGGATCACATGGTTTAGCTGTCATCTTAGCATTCTATAATTTAGCATAAAAACTTCAAGAAGTGGGTAGTGATATGACTTAGCATGCAGAGTTGATCAGCAAGGAGATACTTAGCTTCGACATGAGATGGCTAGAGCAAGAGGATTCACCTTACAGTCCCTCTAGTCCTAGAGCTCAGCTATAGGTTAGAGGCTCAGTAACTTGACTCTTATTACTACTCACCCCCAAAATGGCGTTGGGGTGATGAATTAGCACATGCACTTTTTGTTAGTCATGTCTTGGTCATGTAGGTATGTTATGGAAAAACAAATGACATCAAATGTTGTTGGTTGTTTTTGGTGTAGAGCTTTAATCTAACAAACGCACGAACAAAAGAGTGAAGTGGTGCCTATGCTAGTGTAGTGTAGCCACTCCAATGCCTAAGTAAATGATTGTATTCGTGGAAGAGTAGGTAAATAATTGAGCAAAGTATTAAAGGGTATAAGAAAGTTCTTACAATGCTTTCCTTCCTTTATTTATAAGTGAATGCTAGGTGTCTATAATTGTAAATAATCATTGGTCATGGACTGCATGGCAATCTCGTGATTAAGCATATGCTTGAAAAAAAAAAAGGAGTAGTGGGTAGTTATGTAATGAGATTCTAGAAAGTCACAACCGTCTACGCCACTTTCTAGTTGGTATCACTACTTATTATTAGGTTAGAGTATTCTAGAAGTTTCATGTTGAAGAGATCTCCTATGTCACAAGATGGACAGAAGTAGATAGCTTAAAGAAGAGAAAGAGGGTGGAAGATAAGTCAAAACACCACAAGAAAAGGAGGAAATAGCCTCTATGATTTTCCTTTTATTTTTTGTAATAGAATAATAAAATAAAAAGAGAAAAAAGAAAGAGAGAAGTCAAATTATGTATTGGAAACTGCAAAATTGCAATATTAATAATAAAAAAAACCCCATTTTTTGCCACATTATGGTTTATTTGCCATTTCCTTACCTTACATCTATGTACCATTCACTCTTTGCATTTGCAATGTTTATTTTAGCATTTATTTTTTGTTTGATAAGAAAAAGAAGAAAAAAGAAATAAAAAGAAAAAACAAAAGAAAAGAATAGATGAAGAAAAGAATTAACAATTTTGAAGAGTTATCTTTTCCCAAGTCTAAGATAGCTTCCAAGCAACCTCCAAGAAGCCCCATACTTACTTGGTTAAAAGCTAAGATGTCCACTAATAACAATAGGAGTAATAGTGACACTACGACAACCATCAAAGGAAAAATGAAAGACTTGCAAAAAACTATGAAAGATTTGGCTAATCGAGTGAACTTCCTAACAAAAAATATCTTACTTCTTGCAATGACCCAACTTACCCTTAGTGATAACAATAGCGCCAAAAAAGGGAAGAAGAATTTATCCCCTACTCCTAATGAGAACTTAGCCTAGTATACTCCCTCAAGTAGTAATGTAACCATTCCCCAAGTTCTTAGTTCTAGAGATCTTTAAAAAATAACTAGAGAAAAAGTAGAAAGAGATGGAAAGGAAACTATTCCAACAATTTGCCAACAAAATGAAAGCTCTAAAAGGACCAAATGGCTTCGAGCAAGTTAAGATCATTGACCTGACACCCCCTAACAACTAGTCCTTAATTAAGAAATTTAATGTTCTAGAGCTCAAAAAATACAATGGTATAAGATGCCCCAAAATGTATACTAGATTGTAGGTGAGGAAGATGAGCAAATACGTATAGTACGAGCAGTCGATGATATAAACATTTCAAGATAGTTTGATTAGACCAACATTAGTGTTGTATGCTCAATTGAACCTAAAGAAAATTCATACGTAGGACAAACTTGTTGATGAGTGTAATTTTATACTCATCCATTATGTTATTCTCCTCAATATTATAAGTTATCTTAATCTAATTTCATTGAATATGCCACTAATTTCAGTGATTTCTTGATTTCAAGACTTAAATAAAGTAATGAGATGGAAAGATAAGAATTCAAGTAATTTTTGAAGGGAATCGCATCTATTTTGAAGAATAATCTAAGGATAGAAAGTTAGAAATCATTTAAGAATTAAGCTAAGAGGATGACTACGATCTACCTCCATAGTTGTGTTCCTTAGCCATCACATCCTTAATTTCCAATCGAAATTTGAAGAATTCATGGACAAGTAGAAGACCACAGTCCACCACTATGCTTGTGTTGTTCAAACATAACCCCCTCATCATCTATTTCAAGGCAAATTCTTAAAGAAATAATGAAGAAGTAGTCCATGCCTAGACTCTACAATCGTGTACTTACCCATGAACTTACTATAATTTTATAACACTTACCATTTAAAAATTATTTTTTTCAATCAATATAAATGGATGATAGATGCATGTATACATGAGAGAAGAGATGCAATAGAAAACAAAGGAGAAGTCTTTTCTTAGGGTTTTAGTCCATTTCATCATAAAAACTTGTAACTTTATTACATTTATAGTGTAAAAACAATGATATTTAGGCCTATAACCATTAAGGCAACACATAGTGTATGTTAATTGTCATTATTTTAAAGAAATTATCTTATTCTTGTTAATTTAATCATGTAAGGTTATAATGAATAAGATGTTATTTCTAGAGTTTGAACCTAATTATCTAATTTTAAGCATTGAAGTCACGAGGCCAATACATAAATAGATCTATTGTAATTGAAAAGATTTGCTATAAGTATAGAGATAAGTTATAGACATTTTCTAGAATTAGGAGTTATTTCTTATTTGTTGTTTTAAGATTCCTATTCTTAATATTATTCTAAGGAGTTATATTGTAGAAGTGATTCAGGAAGAATATAATTAGAATTATAATTTAATAAAGAAGTTATTCCTATTAAATTAAAAATCGAATTTCTTTAGTTAATAAAAATAAGAAATTCCTTAGAACCTTAGGGTACTATATGTTAATCTCATAGTGTTTAGAGTCTAAATATCATCTTTTATGGTTAATTAGTTTTTGTTCAGTTGTTGCATTTATAGTAATTCTTAATTAGTTTCTATTTCAAAAGCTTTATTCAATTTATCATCACTATTGCAACCTATTTTAATTCAAGTAATTAGTGTGAGTATGTAAGTATTCATCCCTCATAGGATCGACAATCTTAAACTCTCAGAGTCCTCTATACTATTACTTAACTTGTGCACTTACCTATTAGTACGATATATGTAGCATCAAGTTTTTGGTGCCATTGTCAGAGGCTATTGATCTGGAAAGCTCGTTCCCTTATTCTCTATTATTTTATGTCTTTGTTGTTCTTCTATATCTTTCTAAAAAGTCAATTCAAATCTAATTTAAAATTTCTTGTTTGTGTTGATGAGGTTTAGCATGATGGCCAACAATGGTGAAGCATCAAAGACCATGTTTGACTACCTCAAGCCGTCAAATAGTGGAGCCGACTACAATATCACAAGCCTAGCTATTACTACAAATGAATTCATGATTTCACTAATCATCATCTAGATGGTCTAATTGCAATTATAATTTCAAGGCTCACTAAAAAAGGACTCACATACACATATTGCAAATTTCTTAGAGGTATGTATGACCATTAGGATTGATGGAGCTATGGATGATGCTGTAAGGTTTAGATTATTTCCTTTTTCTTTATAGGGGATAGCAAGGCAATTGTTAGCCTCACTTCAGGTAGATTCAATTACATCATGGGAGTTACTAATAGATAAATTGTTAGAAAAATATTTTCCTCTAGCTAAGGCAACTAGGCTTCGTAGAAATATCTCTTCATTAGCTCAGTGTGATGATGATCCAATTTATGATGCCTTGAGCTTTTTAATGAATCACTTAGAAAATTTCCTAATCATGTTATACTACTTTGGATGCAAGTATATACTTTCTATAATGGATTGAATTTTTCTACTAAGTAGTTTGTTGATGTATCTATAGGAGGGGCCTTAAATTCGAAATCGCTTAATGAAGCCTATGCTTTATTCAAAAGCTTAGCTATGAACAACTATCATTGGGAAGGCACTAAACCTAGTAGGAGGAAACTAGCAATAGCAAAGGTAAAATCTACCATAACCTTGAAGGCAACGATGGAAGCACTAAATAAAATATTAGACTCTTATCCCATATTAGCATAACCTTCTATGATGCCCAGTATAGTTAACCTAAGAGGATATGTTGCACCATATTACTAGAGATTAGTTAATAATTTCATGAATCAATGAGGTTTTTAACATGCACCTTATCATAACCATGAAGAACATGGTAAGGAGTGTTATCATTATGCTAGTCATTATTTTTATGCAACTAAACCAAGGAATGTAAATATTCCCCATGGATTTTAAGCTCAATCTCCAAGAGAGAAAATTTGAAACTAGAAATAATGTTGGCTAGGTAGATATAGAGCAATGATGCCAAATTGTTGAGCATTGAAAAATAGATAGAGCAACATGCAAAAATCTCAATTGAGAAGAAACCAAAGCCTTCACCATAAGGTCAAGTTAAAGTCATAACCTTGAGAAGTGGTAAAGAGTTGTAAGTTGTTAAGCAACCTAAAAAGACCCTAATCAACCGTAAATTAGTAATGAAGGAGCTAGAAGATAAAGTTATAGAAACTTCTGAATAACCAAAAGTAGAACAAAAGCCTCAAAAAGTCAGAGAGTATAAGGCACCCATTCAATAGTATCAGAGGCTAAGGAGAGAATGCTTAGATGAGCAATATGGTAAGCTTTTGTAATCATTTAAACAATTACACATTAATTTACCTTTTGTGGAGGCTTTCTTGTAATTGCCCAAGTATGTAAAGTCTTTAAAAAAGTTGCTTTCCAACAAGAAAAGATTAGAAGAATTATCTATGGTCATGCTCAATGAGGAGTGTTTGGCTATCCTTTAAAACAAGCTTCCTATAAAGCTAAAGGACCTAATGAGTTTTACTATCCCTTGTTTTAATGGAAATTTATCTATTAAGAAAGCATCCATTGATCTAAGTTCTTACACAAACTTAATGCCTTATAAATTATTTAAGCAACTAAGCTTAGGTGAACCTAAATCAATTTGAATGAATTTATAATTGGTTGATTGTAATACTCTAAGGTTTTTAGCCAATGAAACAACCCTAAGTTTTGAGCCCCTAAATTTAGGGTGTTGAGCAAAGCAAGGTTATCGATTTTAGTTCAAACATCATGATAGGTTAAAAAAGCTAGAAGAAATAACATGGTAAAGTCAATTCCTATAATAAAGTATATAAATGGTTTAATTTGATAAAAATATCAGTTTATCAATAAAGTTGATAATTATTGAAAATGTGAAAGTCGAGCTTTGAGATATAGTGAGATAAATTATTTAACTTACAAAAATAACAAATGAAGTTGAATTATATATAATATATATTTATTTACATAGAATATACATTATATGTATTAAATATGTATATGTAATAATAATAATAATAAAATATAAAATATGGGTAAATATAAAATAATTGAAAAATTTCTAGAAAATGACTTAATGAGTCACTAAGGTCATGTGGTAGCATAGTATTAAATTGAAAACATGAGTTAACAACCCAAACCTAAGAGAATGATACCTAGCAATCAAAGATAAACACAAAAATTACATAAAAGCTGAATAATGACATATGGCATAATGACTCATGAATCCATCTAACTTCAAATCTATAAAAAAACCCTCAACATTAGTAATTAAACATTTTAGCAAACCAAATTCGTGTAACAAAAATTTAGGAGAAATCAGAAAATTTAAATTAAAATAAAGCAAAAATAGTGTACGATTTGCTTTGGGTCAGTTCAATAAGGTGGTAAAGTCTCACTACGGTGCCCATTTCAGTTTGAAAAGTCAACAATCGGAGAAGCTTTTCCAATAAGGTACAACACCTCAGGTGAAACAATTGTCTGTCTATAGCTTTGTCTAATTTTCTAAAAATATCAAATTGTGTTAACTAATTATGAAACTTTATTTCTATAAATAAATGCTAACAACTAATGTTAAATCCTAAGGTCAACCTAATCTAACAATTCAACCTTAAATAATAAGTTATAAACCCTAAGTAATAAAGTTGGAAAACCCTAAAGAGAGTAAAACCCTAAAACCTTAATCATATGCGTAAAACCCCTAATATGTGAGAAACCTTAAAACGATTGAAAAATATCAATAGATTGATTAAAACCTTAATTGAAAGTTAAAAACCTTAATTCGACTAATAAACCCTAACTATATCCTTAAGCTATTTGCTATTTGGAAATAATTTCTCCAATCGCTAAGAAACCCTAAATCACTAGTCTCATACATGGTCTAAAAACCTTAATCAATCTTGAATAATAAAAGACTAACAAATGAAGTAATATAGGTCAATGAACTTAATTAAAGTGATAAAATATGGCAAGACCTTAATTACGCATAAATTGCTTAATTAAGTACAATTGTGATTAATTAGCTTAAATACCCTTTAATCTATTTGCCAACTCTTATTACATCTTAATTAGTAACAAGTCAAACGCAATTAAAAACAAAGGACAAAGGATTGATTACAAATTAGAGGACACTTGTCCTTTAGGAGACAAAATCTTTCGTCATTTGGCAAAAAGCAAATAAGGTACATAGCATTATAAACCTCGTAAATTTAGTTATTTAAGAATAAAATTAAACTCTAGAACTATAGATAATCTCGCAAATCGATAAAACTAAATAAGATAAAAATTTTATTAAATTATAAAATTGAATATATTATAAGTAATAAAAATCCTAGAATTCGATCGAAACCTAAATTACAAGCAAAAACCCTAAACCTACTTATACATAAATACCTAAAATAAAACTCAAACTTGATGAAAATCCTAAAACTATAACTTTAAGCTAATAAAATAAATAAATATAACCCACTAGTAATAAAACCTTAGTTGATTATAATTATCGATTAATACACGTAATCGCGTAAAAATTTTAATAAATATATTGAGATAACTCGTAAATATTATAAATGTAATTGGTATCAATTAAATTAATAAAGTTTTATAAAATTTCAATATTATTTTATAAATACTAAATTTATAATTTTTGTATTTGGAAAAACCTAATATTTTTATTTTTATTTTCCTTTTTTTCCTTCTTCCCCCATTCTTTTCTTTTTCCTTTTTCTTTCTTATTTTTTTTTCCTCATTGCTATGTCCAGTTACACGATTGCATCTCCTAAAGATTGTAAAAGACACTTGTGTGGTTATATTTTTTTACATTGTGTAATTATGTGCATGTGACAAAGGACGAGATAAGCATAAGTTAAATCATCTTAATTACCTTTTAATCCTTCCATTTCTCTTCTTTTGGTCATGGTGGATTTTTTTTTTCTTTTCCTACCATCCTTATTTACTCAGTTGGAAGAAAACAAGAGCTAAACATACACATTGTTTTCTACTTTTCAAAATAAGAAAAGAAACAAAATACAAGACTACAATTTCTCACTTTCTTTTTCTCAAACCGTAGACATCCTCTTCTTTTCTTTCAAATTTTGTGATGATTTCCAAAAGGACAACAACCAAAAGAAGAGGAAAAAGGATCCTTGTCATCTCTATTTTATCCAATTTACTAAGGAAAATAGGTAGGTAGTATATATAATATATTTATTTTATATTAATGTTCTCTATGTATTCTTGTGCATGCTTGTATTTTATAGTATGTATATGTAATATTAGTATTTCTTTGTATATGTATGTTCATATATGTATATAGATATTTAAGTATATTCATATGTATATCATACATGTTACAATAACTTCTATAAATAGTTAGTTATGTTTATGTACATATATACATATGTATGTGTGTGTATATATATATATACTTGGTATTTTTATTATATAGTATACTATAGGTATATTTAGGTTTGTATAATTTTTATTATATGTATATGAATATACTATGTCACCGAAATTATATGTACATATTTATGTATGTATAAAATACAAAATACTAGTATAATATAATTTGTGTATAATAGAGGGTATATGTATTTAGTATGTATAAGTGATTACCGTAGTGTATTTATGTTGCATTTTTATCATATAGATTATGTATGTATATATATATATTTATTTCTTTATGGATGTAATACTCATGTATGTGTATTTATGTATAATACTATGTATATTAAGTATTTTAGTACATATATATATGTAAATATAATCATATATGTATGTATATGTATAAAATACAAAAATATAATTACATGTATATATATATACCCATACATATAGTATATATAATATATTTAAGGTTATATTATTATAATACATAGGTATATTATACATATAAAAATACGTATATGAATAGTATGGTATATATAGAAATACATGTATATTTAAATAGTACATATATAATATACAATAATATTAATTTAATAAATAAAGTAAAGTAGTAAATGTGAATATATATATCATAACCCTTAAAGAAATATAAAATAACTAATTTAAAAAATTTAATAAAATATAATAATAAATATTATTATATATAAGTTACGTAAAAAGAAAAAATAAGAAAAAGATTGGAAAAAGTACAAAAATTTTAGAAAACACACATGGCATCTTCTAAGGCTACAATGCAAGCAATTAATTAAATTCGTAATTAAAAGTAATAATAAAATAATTTATTAATTAAAAAATTAATAAAGTAGTAAAAATAAATCAAATGAGTCTTAAATCTAAAAATTAGCAAAATAAGTAAATTATGATAAAATAGACTTAAAAGTAAGAAAATTACAAAATATAAAATTTAAATATTTATTAAACCATAAATATGTAAAGAAAGGTTTAAAGTAATATTTTATAATTACTTAAGTTGAAATAATACAATTTATAACGTTTTTATAGCATAATAGAAAAGACGGATTACAACGTCCAAAATAGATCCTGCTATGGGAAGGTACATCCGAAAACAATGAAAATAATAAAAACAAATTATAAGTTCATAAAAATCGGACTTAAGCTGAAAAAGTTATAAACGATTAAAAATTTATGATAAATTGAGAAAATTAGTTAAAAGTTTAAGTTATGCTATATTTATACCATACGTGGGTTATAGTGGGAAATTAGGCAAATAATGATAGATATTTAGTTAACTAGGAAACCTAGTTTTTCATAATACTTATAAGTTTTTTTATCTTTTAGATATTCGATTATCAAGTTTTGGAATTCTCAAAGGCTAGGTGAGTAAGCATTAACTCAAGTGAGAATGTTCTTATAATTTGCTATTTGCTTGTTGTTTGTTATTTGTATGTTGTTTATTGGTTGATATTGATTGTTCGATTGAATGATCGATTACTTTGTATGCTATCATCCGTGTGATCACTTTCTTAAATTAGTAAATATAACTATTCGATTAAAATAACTAGTTATATCTATCACATGTTTGTGATCCCATTGGTATACTGATGGAGAGTGCTAACTTTACAGATTTTTTAGAAAACTATTTTTGGAAAACGTTTGACTATTGTACCTTCTTTATCTCCTAAAGAACAAGTGTCTTTTAATTCCTAATTAATCCTTTGTCCTTTGTTCTCAATTGAGTTTGACTTATTATTAATCAAGATGTGATGAGAGTTCGTAGATGGATTAAAGGGTAATTAAGCTACTTAATCGCGATTGAGCTTAAATAAGCAATTTAGGCCTAATTAGGGAGTAATTAGGGTCTTGCCATATTTTATCACTTTAATCAAGTTTATTAACCTATATTACTTCATTTGTTAGAGTCCTTTATTGTTCGAGATTAGTTAGGCTTTTTTCACTACATACGAAGCTGGCGATTTAGGGTTTCATAGGGATTGGATAAATTATTTATGATTAGCGAATAGTTTAAGGTTATACATAGGGTTTATTATTAGAATTAAGGTTTTAGACTTTCAGTTAAGGTTTTACTCAATCTATTGATATTTTTCAATCGTTTTAAAGTTTCTTACGTATTAGGGGTTTTACACATACGATTAAGGCTTTAAGGTTTTACTCTCTTTATCATTTTTTGACTTTATTACTTTGGGTTTATGACTTATTATTTAGGGTTAAATCATTTAATTTATGGATTTTATTATTTTATTATTTATTATTATATATTGAACAGTTCTAGGGATTACTTATTAACTCTATCTATCTCTGAGTATTGATCTAAAGGTTTACAAAATTCATTTTGTCTCCTCAAGTATAAATTTGGCATCATTAAGGAGATATTTTAATATAATTCCTTTGGCTTTATATGATTAATCGCTCTTGGGTTATAGTTAATTATGGTGTAAACCCCTAATTAGCGAATTAAGGTGTAATTAAGTATCTCAATCTTAATTACTAATACACTTGGCACAAATTTGGTACATTTTAAGGCGTAATGTGTTAAATTAAGTTGTTTAAGCCCATTAAGTCATCTTATCTAATTATTTTAAGGAATTGAGACAATTTATTGTTGTTCGAGTATGTTTTAAAGGGTAGATTAGGGTTTTAGGAAAATTAAGTGATTAGTCTCATATTAATTAATGGTTTTACCACTTAATGAGAGTACACTAGTTAGATTAGGATTTTCAATTGTAGATTAGGGTTTTCGCAATTTAAAGGCTCATATGTATTAGGGTTTTTAATTCATTATTGGGGTTATCTATACTAAAATTAATTTTTAATTTGGCTTACCCTTTATTGTTTTTAGGGAGCTCTCCTAGACTTCAACTGTTAGTCTCTTTCCCATTAAGGTTTAGGGTTGGTTTCATGAGATTAGGTTAACCTTAGGAGTTAACATTAGTTATTAGCATTTACTTCTTCTTCCTTAAATTCTTTTACTTGTGCTTTACCTTCATAAAATTCTCTACATAAGTTTCTAGTTGAAACACATCAACTACACTCTACAACTGTAGCTCTAGGCCACTAAAAAACCTAAGAACTCTAACCCCATCATTTACTCTTATCACTGGTGGCAAAAACCTAAACAAATAGCTCAGCTCAGCCTCATACTCCTCTACAATGCTATAGCTCTATTGATAGTTAAAGTAGGGCTCCTATAACTAATCTCTCATGCTAATGGGAAAGAAGTTAGCATAGGATAGATTCTTGAATTCTTGCTAGGTAAGCAGCCCCTCTATTCTCCTTAGCTCACTAGCTCACCATGTAGCAATAGCCCCTTTTAACTTATAAGCAGCATACTCTACCTTCCTCATGTTAAGCACATAAAAAGCTATGAAGGCATTCTCCAAATTCTCCATCCATTTATCTATAGCCAATTAGTCCTCCCCTCTTGCGTTAAAGTCACTTAATTGCTAGGAAAACTTGTTCAAATTGATAATCGTTTCCCTAGCTACAATTTACAGAGTTAATACTCTAAAAGAATCACTTCAATTCAAGTAATGAATATTAATTATTCAAATTTTAATCAAAGGAACTTTGTCTCTAGTAGCATAGTGGTAATGTCAAAAGCTTAACCCTACCTAGTCTAATCCCCCTAAGCTCTAGTGTCTCCCTAAGGTCCTAAACCAATCTGCACCTTAATGCCCCTCAGACAAGGTAGTTTAGGAGGAATAACATCCTATGAGGTATCCTATTCCCTAATGGAAGAAGAACCTAGACTAGATATACATCCAAGTGCCATACTACAAGAAAAAGAGGAAAAAAATAGACAAACACAAGGAAGTTATTCAAGAGACTAGAGTAAAAGAAAAAATAGTTTACTTAGCAATTTAATAAGGAAATAGCTTGATTAAAGCATCATACAATGTACTAACATTGCAATACATCAGTAGGTTGACCTTTAATATGTGTCTTAAGTGACAATGCCCATCCTTAGTGATCACTTCTTATCTGTTATATGATCAACAACCTATTTAACTATAAGATTTGTTCCTTAGTTCTCTATAGTCAAATGCCTAAGATTCTTTGGTTAGCTCATCATGGTCTTTAAATCAATGGCCTTACTCTCCACATGATCCTTCATCCTAAGTCCTTCTATAACCCCTAACCTTAGCTTTAATACCACCTAAGCTATAACGTACTAGGACCCTAATAGGGCATAACAACTTGCTACATGTTCCTACTAACCAAAAATATACTAAGGCCTCTAAATCTACAATCATTTAATCTTAACATAAACAATTACCACAAATACACAAAAAATCTCAAATGGAGTGGGAAGTATCATCTCCTCAAATCAACATAAACTAAAGATCAAAGTAACATAATAATCACAGTATCCATTAACTTGTCAACCATAAGAACATAAGGATAAATCTCGAACTATCTAGGGATAAACATAATTGCAAAACATAGCATAAGTAATCAATCTCCCTAATAACAACAAGTCTCCCCAAACCATGAAATATCTCCATCAATACATAAATCATTGCAACTCTAATCATTATAAAAGTAAAAATACTTAACACCCTCCTCTTGATTATCGACCACAAAAAGGTTCCTCATAGATAAGATATTCATTGGTCGCTATGCTAGAAAAGAAATAAAGAATGAGTCGAAGCCTATACGAATGCACAAGCACATACAAATGCCAAGCTAAGTAATACACACAAAAATAATGCAAGTTACAGTGAGGATAAAGCAAGCAAAAGATTACTAACTTTAATTTATGCTAGCTAGCAACTAATAGAGGGGTACCCATGATCCCATCATACCATGATCTTTATCTACATACATAAGTGGATATAAATATACGTTTTCCTTTAAAATCATTATGTTTGAATCTAGAGTCCAAAGACTATAAATCTGAGAATTTTAGCTCCGTCATCTCATATGAAAGTCCATTAGGGAATCCCTACATACGATCAGCAATTGCTCCTCTAGGATTTGCTACTACAAGCTCTTAGAGTGAGCCGGTTAAGCATAACTAGCAACTAATTAATTTAGGTTGAATATAAATTAGTCCCATTTGCTTATTAAGTCCTAACAAGCACAAGCACAAGCACAAGCAATAAGCAAGCACCATGTACCTAATTCCTTAACATGTAAACAATTTGGTAAGGGAATGCTAGAGTACAAGAGTCCAAATAACTAACCCAAGGATGATATAGATAAACTTATTTCCTAACCTTTGATTAAAAGATTAAACTACCTTTCAATCCCAATTTAACAAGCATAAATACTTCTACCCTTAAGTTAAATACTAGGATCTCTTGTGAATCCTTCTAAATCTCCAATACCTTAATTAAGATAGAAAATTTTGGAAGTGAAAAGACTAGACAAGGAGTAGGTTAGGCTAGGATGAGGTAAAAACAAACTTAAAAAACAAAAGAACATGAAATAGGATATGGCATCCAAATGCTAAGCTTCTGTCACTTGCAATAACTTAGCATCCAAATGCTATTTAGCAAGGTGTCTGGATACCTTACTTCTATTTTACAATTTTGCTAAACATAATACTTCAAACACAACATACCTCCTAACCATTTCCTTGCCTAAAACTTATACTCTTCTATACCCATCTTGTAGCACGTTATTTCATTGATTCATAGTCTTATAATACAACTAAATCCTCAATTCCCAACTCCAAGTGACAGATTTCCAAAGCAAAATCAAAACTAAAAGTTATAGCTCAATGTACTTACTTACAAAATGTTAGACACATGATCAAGTTAGATTAGTAAGATCCTAAATCTTTAATAGCTGCAAATAAGTTCCAACTTTAGATTCAAAACTCACCTTGTCGTAAGCATAACTATCCTAGAACTAAGTTTTCAACTAGGAAACACACATAACTTAAGTAATCTTCTATGCAACTCACCTTCAATACTTGAACTAGGTTGTCCATGTTAGAAACCGAGGTTCTCCAATTGAATACTCCTATGAGTAAGCTAAAAAACAATAATGAAAAATTGTATTTAGGGTGTTAAGAGCCTTGATATGAATTTACTTGACCTTAAGCTTCAAGGTTCTTACCTTACTCATCTTTGCTTTCTTATTGTGGTAAGGTTTAGGAGAGTCTTTAGTTTATTGCTATAAGAGGAGAGGTTTAGTCCTTATTTAGTATAAATAGGGTTTTAGTAAAAAGGAGGCTAATTAAAAGAATAAGGTTTTAGGATGTTTTTGAAATGCCCAAAATGCCTTTATGTTTTAGAAACATTTTCTTAACATATTACACAAGCACTAGGAAAGAGGTCTATGGAAAGATTTTCAAGTTGTGTGCAAAAGCCTAAACAAGAGATTATAAAAGTAATGTGTAGATCTACTTATAAAATTGTACAATATAAAGTCATCTTAATGGGAGACATGTATTGTATAAGAATTTACAATTGTGACACTCTAAAATTGGTTCACACTTAAGAAAGAACCACTATTATTTATAATATCATATGAGAAGTGTTTTGATAATGAGGAGTTTTATGTTGATGTATAATAGGTGTAGCACAGATTCTGCTTTATCCTTCACTTAAAGATGGTAATAACAAATTGTCTATAGATATTAATTATCTGAGAAAAATTTTAAGTAGACATCTAAAGGCTGGGGCACTATAATCTCATTATGAATTTTCAAATTTTAATAATTGCAGTCTCTCTTGACTATGTACTTTCTATTTTTGGAATGCAGAATCAATTTTTTATAATATATATGAAACTCGTAATTATACAATTAGGTTTGATAGTCGATTTAAGGTGTTTCAAAAGGTAACCTAATTAGGCTTGGAACTTACAAGGGGCTTAGAAATATTAGTCAAAGAGTTTCTATAGGCTTAGTATTTATTAATATAATAAAGTATTAAAAATATAGCAAAAAATTAAAAATTTACTGTATTATTATGTAATTAACAATAATGCACAAAGTAGGTTTCAAAAATTAACTAATACATAAAGATAAATTATAGAGGTAACATAATTAATATTGTACATAAAATAATATATAAAAGACATGCATATACATCGGTATAATTATTATGTCAATATATATTCCTGTAATTACTAAAAAATATGAAAATGCGTAAATAATACTAAATAAATGAAGCAAATATAAAAATAAATTAATAAAAAGACTACAAACCATCAAGGAATTATTTTTCTATGTGTAAATCTTAGTGATTAGCTAGGAAACACTTGGGAATGGAGTTGCCTAAGTGTTAATATTAAAGAAAATGAGGGAAAGCATGGGATTAAGTGGGTGAAAATTCTAAAGTGACACCAAAGCATTTAGTAAAAATATAAGGGTTTTTCCTACTAGAATATGAGGCTCCTAGGTGACCTAAAAAATTTTGGGAAAGCAAAATGAAGAGGGAAAAGTGAGGAAAGAAATTAGCAAAAAATGTGTGAAAAATAGAGGTTTTCCGAGTTCCCAAGGAAACCAACCACTTAGAAGTGAAGCCAAACCACTACTTAAAGGAGTAGCCGATGTCTAGGCCTGTCGACAACCCCTCCACTCTCTATGGTGGCCAAAGATTAGATTTCAAGTGAGTAGCCACAATTCTCAATTTCATCTAAATTTTTAGGACAAATATCAAATGATTACCAAAAATTTTGAAATAGGTTTTCCTAAATATTTTGGCATGAAGAATTCAAATCTTCAACCAGATT
Source organism: Lumnitzera littorea (assembly GCA_024138015.1). NCBI lineage: Eukaryota > Viridiplantae > Streptophyta > Magnoliopsida > Myrtales > Combretaceae > Lumnitzera > Lumnitzera littorea. The sequence continues at coordinate 34,232,126 of JAMXBB010000008.1, forward strand.
TTCTAAATTTTTAGTGTAGGTATAAGGTCCTTAAGGAAAAAGTCCTTCACACAAATTTTTGAGCGAGTTTTTTGAAAACCAATTCATGTTATGTGGTTGGTCTATTAAAATTGAATCACCAAATTTTAGGGAAAATCTTAATTTTGCAAAAGCAGTGCATAGGACAAGGTGTTTTACACAAGAGCTTCTATGATTCTTTGTAATGCCATAGAATGACCTATAATTATCCAAATATAGCAACTAAAATTACTTATTTAGAAGTTTAGAAATGACAATTTTTAAGGGTAAGTGAGTAATTAGTGGTCTAAGGATTGATTCTCTAAAGTTATAATGCATATGTAAATTAATTGATGATATAGTAAGTAAGGGTATAAATGAGTGTAGTACTAGTTAATACTTACTGTTTATCTAAGGTTTAGAGTTCTTAAAATGTAGGGCAAGGTGTAGCCATAACATCAAGGTTAGAAAGTAAGTCAAAATGTAACCTGGTATTGAATATGTTGAATATACTAAAAATTAGATTTGGATCAGAAAGTGGCTTATCATTGGACTCTAACTATTTCTAGAAACAAATTGTACGTTAGAAACTTCCTAAATATGAATCTAATTTTGGATAGTGGGTCAGAAACTCTGTTAGAAACTAGGTTAAATGTGGTTTGGCATTGAATATCTTTGATCACACTAGGAGTTTAACAATAGGTCAGTAGATAATTTGTATATGAATTATATTCCTTCATTAGAATCAGAACATAAGTCAAAAGTCTCTACGATAATAATCTAAATCGAAATGCTAGGTTAAAACCTAAGTCAAAAACTCCATTAGAAAGTAGTCTGATGGAAGAGGTTAAATGTGGAAGCAATTAGAAGTTTAGTCAAAGGAAGAGGTTAAATGTGGAAGCAATTAGAAGTTTAGTCAAAAGATGGTTGGAAATGGGTATTAGGTCACTTGGAGCCAAAGGTTACATTAGAAAGTCGCTAGCTTATAATCACTAAAAATTTACCGAAGCCAGAACTTGGGTGAAAAACTACTAGGTAGCAACCTATACTAGGTTAGAACTAACACTAAATAACTAATACAAAATAAAAGTTTGGAAGGCTCACTTAACACAATTAATGAACATACTTAAATGTCAGAATGAACACATATATTGTATACTGGTTGGAAACTAAAAGAGTTTACATTAAATTTTAGAGATAATAGTGGAAGATGAGAGCAACACACAAGGAGAATAGGCATCCATATCTAACAAGTGGGTTAATGCTTCACAACATTTTATAGTACTTGAAAGTACTCAAAGGCCTTAGTATGCTTTTGGCTTATTGTAATGTAGCCGTTTATGCATATGTTACGCATGTGTCTGAATATTACTTTATTGTTGCTGTAGGAGCTGAGCTCCATGTTGTGAATGTTCCATGTACTCTGTATTGTTAGGATTTTTTAAATTGGTTTATCACCCTAAAATTACATTTACTTAAAGTCAACTTAACTTCTAACTTGACATATATCTCAACCCACTAAGGTTAATAATTAGGATTCTTGGGCCAAACATAGACTCCTTTGATGTGGATAGCTGAAATGGTCCTTTTGTCAATCTTAGTCGAGCTATGTTACAAGAGAGGAGGAGGTCGCAACAAGCTTAGGGACTGTAGTTGGAAAGGAGTTTCAAGTGGAAGGTATTCTCCATTACATGAGCCCTAGTTTGGTTTAATTCGTTAATGCCCAATGTCAAACTCCTCAACCCAAATTAGAGGTGGTATAATTTCTCTAATCTCACAATAGACTAGATAACATTATGCGATATTACTTTCTTATACATCAATGGCGTCTAACTAAGTTGGTTGAAAACCCTAATTCTATTTGCATTTAATGCATACTTCTGTTTCCATCTTAATTACTATGCAAATTGTTACTCATTCCCTCATAGTGGTCTTGCAAGTTCAGAATAGACTTCAAGTATACCATCTAAATAAAAAAAATTGAACACAACATTGAGAAGTAAGGATGATGAAGAATTGGCTAAGCTCTTTCCAAAACGTTAATTGTACTGACTTATAGGGATACCACAAGAGTCTCCTTATATGGCCCTCTAGTTTTCCATTACTAACATATTACTACTTTTGTAAAGCTATGGACTTTTGTAACCCTTACCTTAGATTTGTTATTGTTTTCCTTACAAATGTAACTTTGTAAATACTTGTAATTTTTCAATATTTTATCATGTATCACTTCCCAAACTCAAATCTTTTGAAAAACCTCAATTACAAAATCAAGTTTTTAGAAATATCTTCCAAGCTTACACTACAGGTTTATAATAGACAGGTACTGAATTCAACGTTTCAAAGTGGTTGAGTTAAGTTTGCTTGGTGTACTAAGTCTATGATAGTGGTTGTAATGTCAACTTATATCATAAGAAGGTTCGCATGATGAGACTGTTATGACTTCACCTCTTTAAGGCATGATAATTTTGAGTTGGTATCAAAAAATTATTCTTAAGAACCCACTTAAAGCGTAATTCTTAAGAATTTTCTTTGAAGTGTCATAAATAAAATCAATAGACATCATAGGTAACCATTGAGAGTGAGTTACGTATATGTCGTAAAATAGTTAGACTATAGGTTTATACTTGCTATAGATATATCAAGAAAAGATAAGACACACTAATAACACTTTTGAATTATAAGAGATGATAACTTTTATGTAGTAAACTTATAGAGTAGTAATGGGGAATTTATATTAGCTTAAGGGGAATCAAATTAAAATGGGAAAGAACCATTAATAGAGTGTCGATTGTGATTACCAAGGTTGTTGTTGAAGTTAACTGGTTAAGGAATGTTGGAAATGAAGGAAGTTTTAGATATGTTGAACTAATAGGTGTTAATTATGTATACATAGATATATCATATGAATTCCTAAAAATGTTCTCTAAATTAATTATCTGAAGATCTACTTCTTGTCTATGAAGTTGGATCTTAGATAAATTTAGGTTAACAAAGGGGTAATGTGTTGGAAATGTGAAATATATTGAATAGTTTGATTTGCATGTTCAATATTACAATCACGAATGGGTATAGAGATGCTGAACCATTTTGGTGATGTGTAGAAACGAGGGAGTTGGCAATGGAATCGACTAATTTGATGCCTTAAGAAGTATCTTACGAGTGAGTCAAAAGGTTGAGTAGATGAAAGCATGAATAACTACATATATAGAACTTAGGTTGGAAATTGATGCAAGGGATGAGCTTGAGATAATTCATAAGGCACGATCTAAGTAAAGAGTGTTGTAGAATTTGACTTCGAAGGTTAAGTAGAGGATTATGAGATGAGTGAGGGAGACTAAATAGTTGAAGAAAATCATAAGTAATCTTTAAATGATGGTTTTTGATAATGATGTTTGATAGGAATAAAATATATGGTGTATTGACTATTATTAAATGATAGGAATCAATCCCCTAAATTGATCACACGTAGTCGAGCTAGAGGACTCTAAGGACTCGCTTGAAGGATCTTACCTCTAGGTCATAGTTGAGATGGGGATTCCTATCCCGAGCTTGTTTACTGCCAACATGACTATTAAGTCCTTACATGTGTCAAATTCGCCGTTATTCAGTAGCAATGCTTTAACCTAGAAGACACCCTAATAATAGTTGAGGCAAGCTCTCGATTCAACCATAGGCATTCGTCCATGAATCGAGCTAACTTCTCTTTAGAAAAAGTAATTGTTCCCCAGCCTAGTCCAAATCAGATTGGCCCCTAATTGCTAACATTTCCTGTTTCACCTGCTTGTATCATATTCCTAACTTCCATTTGTTACGTAATACGATAACTTTCCAAAATGATTCTTTCTTTTCCGTATTGAATATTTTTTGCCTCTTTTACCCCTTTTAGTATGTTTCATGTAACATCATTGTAGAATACCCTTTTCTCCTTTCATGCATGTAAAGTAATCCTAATAGATGGGTATATAAAGCCCCATTTTCTTATATGCAACGACAACAAATTAATCAATACAAAATTATTCTCATTGAGCAACCTTAGTGTTCTCATTATCATGTCAACTCTTATATATTCCCTTTAGTAAGGAATAGTGGTGAGTAACCTTTTTGATCGGACTAGTGTTTCATATCTAGTGAATTGTAGGTTGAGTAGGATCAAGTGGTATATCATATCTATTCAGTAACTGCTTGGACTTTGCTAACTTTTTTCCCTATTTGCTTTTTTTTTTTTTTTCATTCCCTTCATTATAGTGCTTCTTTGTGTGTTCGACCTTGGAGACGCATCAGCTTTGTTAGTATCAGAGCACGATTTTAAGAGGGATTGTGTGAAGTTGTAGTAAAGTTTTTGTTTGTTTTGCTATTAGTGGCTATTATGTTCCTTCCATAGCTACTATAGTATATTCATGTGATAGTAAGTGTGGTTTCATTGTTACTCTATTTTTACTTTGTTTTTCATTATGAAAACAGGGTAAGTTTGTTTCTATTCTGTTTGAGTGACTATTGGGTACTAAAGTTACTCGTGAATTGTTAATCTATTTGGGAAGTATTGTACACTGTCAAATTCGAGTATTCAGGGTATTATTGGTGACCAGAGTAGTGGTGCACAACCTAGTCATGGTCATTATGGTAGTAACACCCTAAGGTTCGTTGATGGCAAACTTGATAAACTTACAAACCTTGTTAAGAGTCTAGTTACAGTAATACAAGTTAATAGGCAACTACCCCAGGATATGTTCTTGTAAAATCTACCTAACAATGTTCAAGAGAGGGGTTATGGCCAAGATAGTTGGGCCCATCACCTAGTTCAACCCCCTCGAGTAGGAGGAGCTATTAGATGAAGATTGGAGTTAGAGGAGATTGAGAAAGATGATGTGGAGTTTAAGGAAAAAGAAGAAGCTAACTATTATAAAGCATAAGGATAAGGACGCCGAGCTCCTTGAGGGCAAGGTAATGTTAAGGTTCAAATCCTACCCTTCAGTAGAAGTAGAGATGCTGATGAATACTTAGAGTAGGAAGAGAAGGTTGAGAAGATGTTTGAATGTTATGAGTATATAGATGCCATCAAAGTCTAACTTACTGCATTAGAGTTTACTAGGGATGCCACCATATGGTTAAAGAACTAGAATGCGGCCAAAGCCAGAGATGGAAGATGAAGTGTTAGAACCTGGGATGAGATGAAAAGGTTGTTAAGAGAAAGATTTGTACTCGAAACTTACTTGCAAGATGCATTTGTAAAGTTGCAAGAGCTTTGCCAAGGAAGTCGATTTGTTGATGACTATGTAAGAGAGTTCTAAATGCTTATGGTCTAAGCCAATGTCAAAGAACTAAAGGCTCGTATAGTATCGGGGTTCATTTCTAGGCTCAAGTAAGAGATTCACAATGTCGTGGAAATACATAGGTTTTATACCTTAGTAAAGGTGATCAAGATTGCACTAAGGGTCAAAAAGTAGAGGAGAAATGTTCCAAGTCAACCTAAGTCAACATTCTTTCAAACCCCAATACCGCGCCAACCTATTTAAGTTGACTCGAGGAAAGGAGTGATAGACCTGATGATAGCCGAGTAAGCTAGTAGGGTCGAGCCAATTTGAGGTTAGGCTGACTCCAATGACATATGAGAAAGGGCAGACGTCCAAACGAAAGACTAGCAAAGTGAAGTGCTTTAAATGCTTAAGCTTTAGACACATGACTGATAAGTGTCTGAACTGATGTATCATGGTCCTCCAAGGAGATGTAGTGGATAGCACCAATGAGAGTGAGCTTGAAGTGGAGAAAGATGTTTAAGAGGCAAAAGCCAAGGAGGAAGAGACGTGTATCTACCCTGACCTGAGAGAAGTGATGACCCTAGTTCTGAGGTGAGTATTGAGCTCCCTACCAAACTCTAAAGAAAACTAGAGGGAAAATCTGTTCCACACCAAATGTACCATTAAGGGACAATTATGCACCGTTATAGTGGATAGAGAAAGTTACACTAATGTAGTTGTATAGTCCTTTATGTAGAGGTTGGCTTTGCCAACCTCCAAGCATCTCCAACCATATAGGTTGCATTAGTGATGAATTGCTGACTATTAGTCCCACTACTTGCACATGGCTCTAAGGCCTCCAATCCCTCAGCCGACGAATCCTCTCTCGGCAACCTACTAATGACGAGAAACTTTACATGAAGGAAGGTGGTTAAACTCCTTGAGCTCTCCATATTGTCATACGTTGATCTATACCCTTGGTTGTGATGATGTCAACCATTCCCTTACTAAGGACCCTGTACCAAGTAATCCAACCAACTAATGCCTAAAGGTTCTTGTCAAGTGATGAGAGACTCACCTACCGGTTGAGTAGTTTTCTCTTAGCCTATTATCATTTCTCTCATCACCATCTTCTCGTCTCGGCCTCTTTATTGCCATAACATCTTGATCCCTCTTGCTTGCTATGTTTAGAGAATCTTCGCCGCTTGCAATGTTTAGAGAATCTTCACACAGGACCAATGTTACATTGTTACCAGTCTACCTCATATGACATTGTACTACTTTTCCATTTTTTTCTCTTGTCCTTTTTACCCTTTTTTGTATGTACTATGAATCCCCTTTTTGTATATTCTTTCTTGTAACTTCTTTATTTATAATGTTGCCCTAAGGACCTACTATAAATAGTCCCTTTCCATTGTAAGTAGAAAGATAACTTGATAAATAGACATTGAATATTCTGTTCTTATGAGACAATCCTCTCCAAGTCCATTTTTCATACACTCTTATCTAATCTTATCGAGTAGCTTAAGATTAGTGGCGAGTGAGCCTTGACATCAACTTATGCGTTATATTAAGTAAGGTGTCAAGTCGTGTTATATTCGTTGGTGTGTCATATCCTCTAAGTAGCTTCATGTTAGCTACTCCAGTTCATCCATGGACTAAATCCCTCTATTTTCTTAATTATTTTAAAGGACCCATTTAGTTTAGATCTGCTATGGTAAGTCCTAGTAATAACGAAGCTTATAAGCACACTATATAATCCTAGTATCAGAGCTTGAAGTTGGGAGCGAGAGTTGTGTAATGATAGTCAGTTTGTTGTTCGAGATACTTGTGTGTGTATTGAAGGCTTTCGTGTGAAGTGTATTTTATGAAGCTTTGTGTTGAGAATGATGAATCCTAGTGCATAGGGAGAGATTAACGATGCTGAAAGTGATGCTTATGGTTGTGTTTGAGTTACCTAACAAACACCACGTACTACTAATGAGCAGATATAAGATCTTACTACTATTATAGCCAACTTAGCTGTCTTAGTAAGCAAAGTCTTAAATACTAGACTACATGAGAGAGTTGCTAGGCAGGGCCGAGAGATGAGAGATAGGCCAACAAGACTGATGAACGAATAAGTTCTAAAGGCCTTTCTAGTGAACCAAACACCACCTCGACGTGCAGATAGAGTCACAAGAAGAAGGTTGGACTTAGACCAAGTGGAAGACTACGAAGAAGAAGAAAACTAGTATGTTAGGATTGATAAGCATGAGTTTAGAGTGCCAAGAGGTGCTGAACATCTTAAGGTGTAGATTTTGAGCTTCAACAGGTCTGGTAGTGCTAATGACTACTTGGATTAGGAAGAGAAGATTGAAAAGATATTCGATTTCTATGATTATGAAGATGCTGTCCACATTTGAGTAGTCGTATTAGAATTTTTTGTATATGCAGCAATGTTATGGAAGAAACTACAGGATGTTCACTTGAGGGCTTAATGTGATGTCCGAACATGGAACGAGATGAAAAGAGCTCTGAGATGTAGGTTACTTCCTAAACACTATGAATAAGATACTTTCCAATGACTTTAAGACTTAAGGTAAGGTAACAGATCAATAGACGACTATGTCCGAGAGTTTCAGTTGCTCACAATATGATGTGATTTGACAAACCTAAGACATGAACTATAGTACTATTCATCTCTAGACTACGAGTTAAGATTGGTGACATCGTAGAACTGTAGAGCCTCACAACTTTGGATGAAACCATCCGTATGGCATAAAGAGTTGAAAGGTAACAATGGAACCAGGTTAGTCGAATGTCAAGTAGCCAAACAATGCTGCCGAATAGGAGTAGCCTACCGAGCTAACTAAGGAATGATGGAGCATCAAACAATTCTAAGATAGAATGCCAACGACAAATGCTGAGGATAAATGCCGAGCTGACCAGAAGAAGGCCAAGGTAAGAGCAAGATCGAGGAGCCTAAGATCCGAAGAGACTAAGGTCAAAACTCAAGAAGGAAAACTTGAGAAAACAAATGTTTTAAATGCCTTAGCTATGGACACATGGCTAGTCAATGTTTGAACAGTCGAGTCATGACCATAAAGGGAGACAAGACCCAATTTGAAGTAGAAAGTGTAAGTGAAGGAGAGGAAGAAGTGGCAACCGATCAGATGCTGAAAGAATTTCAAGAAGACCCCGACATTAAGATACCTCTAAAGGGCAGAGTTGAGTATTGATTTGTTGTTTGACTATCTCTCAGTGCTTTTGTGGCTAATGAGAATGAGCAAAGAGAAAACCTCTTCCATACAAATTGCCAAGTGAATGGCAAGCTATGTATAGTGATCATTGACAGAGAAGTTGTACTAATGTCATCGTACAAGGGGTAGTTAAGGCCATGAAATTGCCAACCCTAAGTTATACAAGATTCACTAGCTGAACAAGAAAAGAGGACTATACGTTGTCGAGCAAGTTAAAGTGTTGATTACCATTGGTGATAAATACAGGGATGAGGTGCTATGTGATGTCCTTCCTATGTGTACTTATCACATATTACTCGATCGATTGTGGCTATATGATTTAAGAGTGTTACACAATGGGTATAAAAACACCTACATGTTCCAGAAGGACGGAAAGAAAATTATGTTGACACCTATGAGTCCTAAGGAAGTGCAAGAAGCCCAAGAAAAGGTTGCTAAACCTCTAAAACAGAAGTCCTTAATAATTTCCCAAACTCAGTTTGCATGAGAAGTCAAGGCCAAGGATTATGTGTTCCTTTTAGTTAGGAGATTCTTAGAGGTTAGAGAAGCAATGAACTTATATGCCGAAGTGCAGCAGCTACTTCAGGACTTTACCAACCTATTCCCTATCAAAATGCCTAAAGGTTTACCTCCCTTAAGAGATATTGAGCACTGCATTGATCTCCAACCAGGGGTTACCAATCTAAAGTAGGCAGCTAAATTAAAGAAACAAGTGGATGAGTTGGTAGATCATGGATATGTCCATGAGAGCATGAGTCCTTATACTATACCAGCTATGCTCGTACCGAAAAAGGATCGAATGTGGTAAATGTGCTTTGACATCCAAGCTATCAATAAGATCACTATGAAATATCGATACCTAATCCCGCGACTTGATGATATGCTTGATGAGTTACATGGTGCCTGCATCTTTTCTAAGATTGACCTGAAGAGTGGCTACCAATAGATATGAATGAGACTTAGGGATAAATGGAAGACAATTTTCAAGATAAGTGATGGTCCGTTCGAATGGTTGGTGATGCCATTTGGTCTAACTAAAGCATCGAGTACGTTTATGTGACTGATGACTCATGCACTCAGATCATTGATCAAAAAATGCATTGTCGTTTATTTCAATGATATTCTGGTCTACAATGCCAACCTCATTGTTCATGTCGAATATTTGAGATTAGTGTTTAACATACTTTGTGTCAAGAAATTATTTAGTAACCTGAAGAAATGCACATTCTGTCAAAGCAATGTTGTATTCCTTAGATATGTCATTTCAGGGAGGGGAGTTCAAGTTGATGAGGAAAAATCAGAGCTATTAACAAGTAGGCTATGCCGACTAGTGCTACTGAAGTCAGGAGCTTCCATGTTCTAGCCTCGTTCTATTGGAGATTTATTCGGAACTTCAGTTCCATAACTACCTCATTGAGTGAATTGACGAAGAAGAACGTTGAGTTTAGGTGGTCAGAAAAAGCTCGAAGGAGTTTTGAAGACGTAAAGTCTCTGTTGACATCTGCACCAGTACTCACCCTGATAAATTGTGAGAAAGTTTCTGAGGTTGAATATGATGCATCTAGTGTCGGCATTGGTGCTATCCTTATGCAGTAGCACCGACCCATTGCTTACTTCAATGAAAAACTCCGAGGTGCTACCCTAAATTACTTAGCCTATCATAAGGAGTTCTATGCCCTTAGCTGAACACTCTAAAACTGGCAGCATTATCTGTTGTCGAGAGAATTCATCATCTATTCAAATCATGAATCTCTTAAGCATCTTTGCCAGCAATAGAAGCTTTATCGGCATCATGCTAAATGGGTCGAGTTCTTAGAGACCTTTCGCTATGTCATTAGATATAAGAAGGGAAGTACCAACACAGTGGCTGATGTACTTTCTCGCTGTCATACCCTAATCATAACGTTACAAGCTAAGGTGCTTAGGTTTGACACTTTTCCTTATCAGTATGAGCATGACCTACATTTTGGCAAGTACAATACTAGAGGAGCTGCGAAAGGGTTTTACTTGAGTAAGGGGTTCTTGATGAATGGTAAGTAGATTTGCATGTTGAGTAGTTCTTTAAGGGAGCTACTCGTTCAAGAAGCTCATGCGGGGGGTTTGGCTGACCATTTTTGGGAAAAGAGGACGATTGAGATATTAAAGAAGTATTTTTACTGGCCTAGGATGATGAAGGATGTGCATCGAATACTTGAGAGGTGCAAGGTGTGTAAATATGTAAGGGGAAAGAGAGAGCTCTATGGAGAATATACACTCCTACCAATTCTAAAGTAGCTATGGACCGACCGATCTAAGCGTGGATTTTATGCTCGACCTTCCCCATAAGCTGAGAAGATACGACTCAATCATGGTGGTGGTCAATTGGTTCAACAAGATGGGCCACTTCATTTTTACCGGATGAGTAGTTTTCTCTCGACCTGTTACTATTTCTCTCATCACCCTCTTCTCGTCTCAGCCTCTTTAATGTCACAACATCTTGTTCCCTCTCGCTTACTATGTTCAAAGAATCTTCGTACAGGATCAATGTTGCATTACCACTGGTCTACCTCATATAACATTGTACTACTTTTCCATTTTTGTCTTTTGTCCTTTTTACCCTATTTCATATGTATTAGGAATCCCCTTTTTGTATATACTTTCTTGTAATTTCATTATTTGTAATGTTGCCCTAGAGACTTACTATAAATAGTACCTTTCCATTGTAATCCGAAAGATAACTTGACAAATAGATATTGAATATTCTGTTCTTATGAGACAACCCTCTCCAAGTTTATTTTTCTTATACTCTTATCTAATCTAGCCGAATAACTTAGGATTAGTGGCAGGTGAACCTTGACATCAACTTACGCATCATATCAAGTAAGGTATCAAGTCGTGTTGTGTTCATTGGTGTGTCGTATCCTTCGAAACAACTTCATGTCAACTACTCCAGTTCGTCCATAGACTAATTCCTTCTATTTTCTTCAATATTTCGAAGGATGCATTTAGTTTAGATCTGTTATGATAAATCCTACTATGATAAGAATCAACCTCCTGGGTCAATTACAAGAAGCAGAACTCAAGGACTTCATGGGCTCACATAGAAAATATTAGCTCTAAGCCATAGTTGAGATGGGGACTCCTACCCTAACCTGACCTCTTGTTGACTTGTCTATCATATCCTCACGTGTGTCCAATATGTTCCCGCTTAGCTAGAAGTCCTGACCTAGAAGGTAACCTACGAAAGGCTAGCCTAGTCAAGCTCTTCAACTGACCACTGGTGCTTGACTCTAATTCAGCTGACTTCCTATCCAAACTGATTGGCTCTCGACCTGATCCACATCAAGTCAGCCCTTGACTGTAACGCATTCCTACTTTCACCTACGTTATATCATATTCCTGTTGTCCAGCCACCAAGTGACATGTATCTTCTGATACAATGCTCTAGAATGATTCTTTCTTTTTTGTACTGAATAATCTTTGTCTCTTTTACCCTTTAAGTATGTCTTAGGTAACCTAGCATAGGATACCCTTTTATCTTTTCATACATGTAAAGCGATCCTAGTAAATGGGTATATAAACCCCTACTTTCTTATATATGAGCATCATTCAACTTTTCAATACAAAATTATTCATCTTAAGTAACCTTAGTATTCTCGTTATTATTTAACTCTTATTTATTCCCTTTAGCAAGGGGTAGTGGCAAATGACCCTTCAATTCGGATTGGTATATCATATCTGGTGGATTGTTAGTCGAGTAGGATCGAGTGGTGTATCATATCCATTTGATAGCTACCCGAACTTTGCTAGTTTCTTTTTTATTTCCTTTTTTCAGTTCGCTTCGTTATAGTGCCCCTCCATGTGTCCAACCCCGGAGACGTATCATAGTGATAACTAAGCTCTTAGGTACACTAATTAACTTCATGATAAGGGTACCTTGCACATGATTGAGCAAGTGACTGTACTGTTTAGTGTTGAGAATGTATACAAGGATGAAGTAGTTTGCAATGTCGTCCCCATGGGAACTTCACATTTACTGCTTAGACGACCTTACTTTGCTCGACAAACGTATTACTCACAATAGGTATAAGAACACTTATGCCTTTGTTAAGGATGGAAGGAAGATTGTATTGTAACCCATGACCCCTTCCCAAGTGAATGAGACCCATAATCATCTTATCTGAGCAAGTAAGAAGAAGGCCTTGGTGATGAGCTGAAGAGAGCATTGATTCACTAAGAAGGCTAATGAACCTATGTTCATGTTGGTTAGGAGATTGTTGGAGATGAGGGAATTAGAGAATGTTCCAAAAGAGATCTAAAGCTTGCTAAATGAGTTTTCCAAATTGTTTATAGAGAAACTATCTAGAGGACTACCTCTGGTCCGAGGTATAGAGCACTATATTGTCTATAGCTAAGCACTACCCTACCAAACTAACCTGCATACAAAATAAACCCTAAATAGGCTGTCGAGCTAAAGAAACAGGTGGATGAGCTCATAGAATGGGGATATGTCTAGGAGAGCATAAGCCCTTGTACTGTACCAACTCTACTCGTTTTGAAGAAGGATGGTTAATGGTACATATGCATTAATAGCCAAGCAATCAACCAAATTACAATTAAGTACAAATACCTGATACCGAGGCTTGATGACATGTTAGATAAGCTTTATGGTGCCAAGATATTTTCAAAAATTGACCTGCAAAGTAGCTACCACCAGATTTGTATGAGATCAGGAGATGAGTGGAAGACTACCTTCAAGAGTAGGCACAAACTCTACGAATGATTAGTTATGCCATTCAAACTTACTAATGCACCGAGTACATTCATGAGGTTAATGAACCATGTGATGCACCCTCTAATCAGTAGGTATGTGATTGTGTATTTTGTTGACATACTGGCATATAGTATCGACCTAAATAATTATGTTCAAAATTTGCACGAGTATTTAACATTTTGCAAACTGAGAAATTGTATGGGAATGTGAGGAAGAGTACATTTTACCAGAATGAGGTGGTTTTCTTAGGGTTTGTAGTATCTAGGGAAGGGATCTAAGCAAACGAGGAAATTATCTAAGCTATTTTAGAATGGCCGATGCCAAAGAATATCACCAAGGTTCGAAGTTTTCATGTCCTAACTTCTTTCTATAGGCGATTTATTAAGGACTTTAGTATAATAGCTGCCCCATTGACTGGGTTGATGAAGAAGATTGAAGGATTTAGGTAGGACAATCGAGCAAAACAGAGCTTTAAAGAGATTAAGGAAAAACTCACCTTGACACCTGTCCTATGGTTACCAGATTTTGATAAGCCCTTCGAATTAAAATGTGATACATTGAGAGTTAGAATTGGTATTGTCCTGATGTAGGAGCAACAACCCATCACCTACCATAGTGAGCAACTTAGTGGTCTAGCTTTAAATTATTATGTGTACGAGAAGGAGTTATGCTCCCTCTTCTAAGCCCTTACTACTGCCATGAGAGTTTGTTATTTACATTAACCATGAATCACTAAAGCATCTTAGGAGTTAAAACAAGCTTTCAAAGAGGCAAGCTAAGTGGTTGGAGTTTATGGAAGGGTTCTTATATATAATACGGCATAAGAAGGGAAGCGCAAATGTGGTCACCAACGCTTTGTCACGATGACAAACTCTACTAACCATTTTATAGACAAAATTATTAGGATTCTTACTCATTACTAAGCAATATACTACTGATCATCACTTTAGCCCCGTTATTGAACATTGCTGAAAAGGTATAGTCATTGGAGGATATTATCTTAAGGATAGCTATTTGTTCAAGGACCGTAGGCTATACATTCTAAACTGCTCCACGCGTAAGCTATTAATCAGAGAAGCTCATAGTCGAGGATTGTCTGGTCATTTCGAGGAGACCAAGATAGCCAATCTATTAAGGGAAAACTTTTACTAGCTTAGTCTGGCTAAGGATGTCCATAAGGTAGTAAGGTGTTGTGAGGTATGTAAGCGAGCTAAGGAAAAGAGAGAACCCTATGGACAGTACATGCCACTACTAACACTAACCTTACCTTAGGCCAACCTTAGCATTGACTTTGTCCTAGGCTTACCTCGGACTCTAGAGGATAAGATGGCGTACTTTATTCCGTACCATTAGACTAACGATGCTTTATATATTGCTGATTTAGTGAACAGGTTATTAGGCAATCTGCTCAAAGTTGTTATAGGGAAGAACTTGAGAGATTGGGTTCTATGCTTACCAGTTGTGGAGTTCACATACAACTTAACTATTCATAACACTACTAAGAAGACCCCATTTGAGGTTGTATATGTCCTGAATCTCGCTATTCCACTAAATATGATCAGTACCTTAGCAATTATTGAAGAAAGTCAATCTAAAGCTGATCGAGCCTAAGAATTGCATGAGCTACACTAGTTTATAACCAAGAAGATCACTAAGTTCAATTAGAGACAATGAGAAATTAGTAGCCGAAGCCATCGAACTATTTCATTCCACTAAGGAGACTTAGTATGGATACACCTTAACTGAAAATGACTCCCATACTTGAGACAAAACAAGCTATCTCCTCATGTTGATGGTTCGTTTAAGGTCTTAAAGACGATCAACTGCAATGCCTACCATATCGAGTTGCCTAATGACTATAGTGTTTCTTCTACCTTCAATGTGCATGATTTGATTCCCCACTAGCCAATAGAAGAAGACCCTATAAGCACCCCAGAAGAAAGAGTAAAGACTGCTCTATATTTGAGAACAAATCTTTCCAACCCCTAAGCAGATGATAGGAATCAACCCCCTAAACGAATCACATAGAGTCGAGCTAGAAGACTCCAAAGACTCACTCGGGTGATGCTAGCTTTAAGCCATAGCCAAGATGGGGATTCCTATCTTGAGTGGGTCTCCTGCCGACCTAACTATCAAGTCCTTACTTATGTTAGATCTGCCCTTGTTTAGCAGGGTTGCTTTAACCTAAAAGATAGCCCAACAATAGCCGAGGCGAGCTCCTAATCCAATCATAAGCATCCGATCCCAAATTGAGCTAACTTCTCTTCAGAAGAAGTAATTGGTCCCGAGCCTGGTCCAAGTCTGATCATTCCCTGATTGCTAGCATTTCCTGTTTCGCCTACTTGTATCATGTTCCTAACTTCCATTCTACACATAACATATGTCTCTTGGACACAACTTTCTAAAATAATTCTTTTTTTTTCTATACTAAATATTCTTTCTCTTTTACCCCTTTTAGTATGTTTCGTGTAACCTTATTATAGAATATCCTTTTGTCTTTTCATATATAGAAAGTAACCTTAGTGGATGGGTATATGAACCCCCATTTTCTTGTACGTAAGAACAACAAACTAATCAATACAGAATTATTCTTGTTGAGCAACCTTAGTGTTCTCATCATTATTTCAACTCTTATTGATTCCCTTTAGCAAGGAGTAGTGGCGAGTGACCCTTCAGTTTAGACCGGTGTGTCATATTCGACAGATTGTTGACCGAGTAGGTTCAAGTGGTCTATTATATTGATTCAGTAGCTACTTGAACTTTGCTAACTTTTTTCTCGATTTGTTTGTTTGTTTTTCTTTTGTTAGCTTCGTTATGGTGCTTCTTAGTGTATTCGACCCTAAAGACGTATCATTAAATTAGAGGAGTGTGCATGATACTAGGACGATAGCCTGCTTACATAATAATGTTAGTACCTTGTTTAGACTTTGCTTGCACTTGGAAAATGTGTTTAAGAATGGTCAATTGAAGATTCCTAAGAAGTTATGTATTTAATTTATTACTAAGACTAACATGACTTAGAAATTCACGCTAATATATATTCTTTTGAGAAATCATATAGAAACAAGTATATTTCCTTATAAGGCCGAAGCATATGTGTAATTAATTGAGATCTTTTTTGAGATTTAAGATTTAAAAGTTGAATTCATATTCTATGTTATTGAGTTAAGGTTTAATCCTAAAATGATAAGTATGTACACCTATAGTCAAAAGGATTATAAAACATATGAGTTTGAAGATTGTTGTTTAAGTACATATAAAAGTGAATAATAAGTGTTGCATTAAAATACATGGTAAGGTATAAGCACATAGTATAGTTATGATGCCTATATACGTATGTTGATCTTATACCTGATTAGTACTTTATTAAATAGAATCCTTATGTTAATTATGTACATATGCGTATAGGATATATGTATTAAATTGCAACTAATTATATAATTATGCTAATACATATGAAGGCAAGTAAACCAACATTATAGGTAGATAAATAGTGTAAGATACCAATAATTGCTAGATATACTAAATTAAAATGAAAATGGTTGGGAATGATGACTAAACTAAAATAATCCAATGTTTATGTAAATGGATAGGAAATATATATATATATATATATATACATATGAAATTAGTTATATTGATCTGAGTTGAAATGAGTATTCAAGTTTAGGAATTAACAATTTTAAAGGAAAATGTAGAATGTAAGTCAAAATAGGGGAATTTATTAAGATTATAAAGTATAACGTTGAATTAGAAAATGAGGTAGAACTTGGTTTAGAAAGTCAAGAGGTAAACCTAAATGAATGATTTATTGGAATAGAAAAAAAAAAGTAGCAAATGCTAAAGAAGAGGTATATGAAATTATAAATATTCTAATGACTTTCGAAGATATGATACTAAATGTAGGTACAGAAGCTAGAAGTAAAGTAGGAAGTTAAAAGGGGTAGATGAATTGAATTTTAATAGGGGAATTGTAATCTACAGTGATTATATGGTTATTGTTACAAAGTAGATGAATTTAAGGTAAAAAGCCTTATAGTACGTAATTGTTGTTTACTTGATAAGTTTAGTAGTTATAAAGCAACTAAAAGATAGGAATTCACTTGTTTATGGTGACCTATTTGATCTCTTAAGATATTATAATAGTCTATTATACATTTTAACTTTTAGTATGGAATGACTATATATGTAAGTTTACTAGCTTCATAAGATAAAATCATAAAGAAATTGATATATCTAAGAATTAAGTATGACATTGAATATAAGTAGACTAAATATATTTCTTTGTGATATAATTATTTTGTTATATGTAATTCAAGTATGGAATTATGTAAATTAATTTTCTTCTCATTAACTTTCATCATAAGTATAACCAATACGAACCTACTATGAGTAAAACATAAAGCATTTGTATCATGCATGTTAGGGGATACATTATTGATATTGGATATATAAGTTTATGGTGCTATTCTTATAAAGCACTATATGGATATGACAATGTCACTTGGTATGATAAATTAGAAATTTAACTTAATGCTAATATAGCAATGAAAGGGATAAATATACATAAGAAACAACCTAAAAGGAGATAAAGGCTATCATCCCCTACTTTGAAGGAGTTAACTAAGAGAAGAACCTATCTTAGTTACATAACACCTTAATCACACTATTAATTTGATAAATTATACTACCCAATATGGATAGACTCTTAAATTGTACATTGTGACAATCTTAAACCAAGGAGGAAATCACTAGTGATTAACTTTAGAAAATAATTCTATGGCAAAAGCCCCATACTAATTAGTTGTGATCTTGGTATAGTCATAATATGTTATGATTGAAATGATAGAAAATAGGGACTCTTGACTAAAATACAAGTCTTAATTCAAAGTAGTAACCATAAAGATGGATTAACTCAATTTTATAACCACTAACAAGGATGGGTAAGGAATAAATGGGTAGATTACGTACATTAAATGATAGTAATGAAAGGATTACCAAATAATCAATTAACTAACTTTATTTTTAAAGTAAGAGAATAACAAAAAAGGTAATGAAACACAAGAAAAATTTATAATCTCTAGCTAACTACTTTATGAAAAGAGAAAAACAATAATGGCAACACAAGGTATAATTGAAACACGACAAATCATTGGTCCTCTCTTTGATTGAGTTTTCATTTTTGTTCTATTTCAGTTATGCCATGTTCAACAAATCTAAGTTACATTAGTTAAAGATGTTTCATGAGTCTGCTTGGTCAAAGGTCATATTAGTGATAGGAATTAAGCCTCTAGACCAATCACTCGTAGTTAAGCTAGAGGACTCCAAGGACTTGCGTCAAAAATTCTAGCTCATAACCAAAGCCAAGACTAAGATTCCTATTCTAAACTGATCTCTTACCAACCTATCTATCAAATCCTTACATGCGTTAGGCATGCTCTTGCCTAGCAACAAAGTCTTATTCCTAAAGGTAGCCTAGCATTAGTCGAGCCAAGCTACTTAACCAACCATAGGTGTCTGACTCCCATTCAACTGACTTCTTTACTAGTTTGTTTGGCTCTCAACCTGATCCCTTGATTGCAACACTTTTCTACTTTCGCCTACTTTGTATCATATTTTTAATGACCATTTACCAAGCGACACATATTCCTTGAGCATAGTCTTCCTAAATGATTCCTTTTTTCCACACTGAATATTTTTTGTCTCTTTTACCACATTAATTATGTTTTATGTAACCTAATTGTAGAATACTCTTTTGTCTTTTCATACATATAAAGTAACCTTAGTGGATGGGTATATAAACCCTTACTTTCTTGTATGTAGACAATCAACTCATCAATACAGAATTATTCATGTTGAGCAACCTTAGTGTTCTCATTATCATTCAACTCTTATATATTCTCTTTAGTAAGGAGTAGTGGCGAGTGACCCTTCAGTTCAGACTAGTATGTCATATCTGACAGGTTATAGGATGTGTTGGATCTTATTGGTACATCATATCTAGCTACATAGCTCATGGATTTGCTAAAGCCCTCATTTTATTTTCTTGTTTTTGTTTGTTGTAGTACCTTTCCATATGTCCGACCCTAGATAGACATTAGCTTCACTAGTATCAAAGCAAGATTCCATAAGGGAGTATGTAAAGCTATAGTGAAGTTTGGGTTTACCTTACTATTAGTAGCTACTATGTTCCTTTCATAGCTGCTATAGTGTATTTGTATGTAAGTGTAGTTTCATTATTACTCTATTTTTCATTACGAAAACAAAGCAAGTTCACTATTGTTCTATTCAAGTGATTATTAGGTGTTAAGATTGTTAGTGAATTATTAATCTATTTAAAAAGTATTGTACCATGTCAGATTCGAGTGTTTAAGGTGATATTGGTGATCAAAGTAGTGGTGCTCAACCTGGTCATGGTTATAATGGTAGTAATACCCCAAGGTTGGTTGATAACAAACTTGACAAACTAACTAACCTTATTAAGAGTTTAGTCACAACAATACAAGTTAACAGACAACAACCTCATGGTATACAATACCATAACCCATAAGAAATTGCCCTTGAGAGACACCATGGCTAAGGCAAACAACCTAAACACCTAATTTAACAGCAGTAAGTTGGAGGAATAATAGATCGAGCTGCTAGATGAAGACTAAAGTTGGAGGAGATTGAGGAAGATGATGAGGAGCTGAATGTTAAGGAGTTTAGAAAGGAAGAAGAAGAAGAAGTTGACTATTATCAACCATAGGGAGGTGAACGTTGAGTCCCTCGAGGGCTAGATAATGTCAAGGTTCAAATCCTACCCTTCGATGGAGATGGAGATATAGATAAATACTTAAAGTAAGAAGAGTTGGTGTTTAAATGTTATGGTATACAGATGTCATCAAGGTTCAACTTGTTGCACTGGAGTTTACTAGGTATGCCACTATGTGGTGGAAAATTTTGAATGTGGCTAGAGTATGAGATGAAAGATGAGGTGTTAAAACTTAGGATGAGATGAAAAAGCTTTTTAAGAGGTAGATTTGTACTCGAGACCTATTTATAAGATATGTTTGCAAAGTTGTAAGAGCTTCGCCAAGGAAGCTGATATGTTGATGACTATGTTAAAGAGGTCAAGATGCTTATGATTAGGGCTAATGTAGAAGAACCTAATGCTCGCACTATGTCGAGGTTCATCTTTAGACTCCAACATGAAGTTAGCCACATCATAGAGGTATAGAGGTTTCATACCTTAGAAGAGGTGATAAAGATAGCACTGTGGGTCGAAAAACAAAGGAGAAGTGCTTTAAGTCGTCTTAGGCCAACATTTACCCAAGCCCCAGTTTTGTACCGACCTATTCAAGCCGGGTTGAAGAGGCCATATAAGGCTAAGGATAAGAATAACCCATTTGATAATAGCCGAGTAAGCTAGCAGGGTCGAGTTGGTCAACTAGGTCAAGCTGAGGTTAGGTCAACCCTAAGGATATATGAGAAAGGGCAGACCTCCAGATGGAAGACCAATGAGGTTAAATACTTTAAATGCTTGGGCTTCGGACATATGGCTGCTGAGTGTCTAAACCAATGCATCATGGTACTCCGAGGAGATGTAGTTGACAACATTGATGAGAGCAAGTCTGAGAAAGAAGAAGATGTTGGAAAACCTAAAGCCAAAGAGGAAGAGGAGACTTATGTTTATGTCAATCAAGGAGAAGTGATAACCTTAGTCTTAAGACGAATACTGAGTTCCTTACCGAACTCTAAGGAGGATTAAAGGGAGAATCTATTCCATACCATGTATACTGTCAAAGGCCAATTGTACATGAACATTATGGATGGGGGCAGTTATACTAATGTTGTTGCAGAGTCCTTTATGTAGAGGTTAGGTCTATTGACCTCAAAGAATCCTCAACCTTATAAGCTACATTGGCTTCATGATAAGGGTGATTTCAACGTAACTGAACAAGTGATTGTATCATTCAGTGTTAAAAGTGTATATAAGGATGAAGTAGTGTATGATGTCGTTCCTATGAGAGCTTCACAATTACTGCTTAGACTACCTTGATTATTCAACTAATGTGTTATTCATGACAGGTATAAGAACACTTATGCCTTTGTTAAGGATGGAAGGAAGATTATGTTACAACCCTTGACCTTATCCCAAGTAAATGAAACCCACAATTAGCTTACCCGAGCTAGTAAGAAGAATGCCTTAATGATGAGCTAAAGAGAGCTTTGAGTGCTAAAAAGGCTAAGGAACATGTGTTCCTGTTGATCAAAAGATTGTTAGAAATGAGAGATTTAGAAGATATCCCTAATGAAATCTAAAGCTTGCTAGATGAGTTTTTCGACCTGTTCCCAAAAGAACTGCTTAGAGAACTACCTCTAGTCTAAGGCATTGAGCACTATATTGATCTACAACTAGGCACCACCCTACCTAATCAACCTACATATAAAATGAACCTTAAGTAGGCTACTAAGTTGAAAGGATAGGTAGACGAACTCATAAAGCGAGGATACATTAGGGAGAGCATAAGCCGTTGTGTTGTACCAACTTTACTCATCCTTAAGAAGGATGGAACATGGCGTATGTACATTGATAGATAAGCAATCAACTGAATTACTGTCAAGTACAGATGCCCGATGTCAAGGCTCAAGACATGTTAGATGAGCTTTATGACACCAAGATATTTTCGAAGATTGACTTGTGAAGTAGCTATCTCTAAATTCACATGAGGCCGAGTGATGAATGAAAATTGCCTTCAAAACTAGGCATAGACTCTACAAATGATTGGTTATGCCATTCGAACTTACTAATGCGTTGAGCACATTCATGAGGCTAATAAACCATGTAATGCAACATCTAATTGGAAGATGTATAGTCATGTACTTTGATGACATATTGGTAAATAGTACCGACCTGAATGACTATGTTCAACATCTTCGTGAAGTATTTGACATTTTGCAAACTAAGAAGTCGTATGAAAATGTGAATTAGTGTACATTTTTCTTGAAAGAATGATCTTCCTAGGGTTTGTGGTGTCAGGGGAAGGACTCTAAGCAAATGAGGAGAAGATCTAAGTTGTTCTTAAGTAGCTAACGCCAAAGAATGCTATTGAAGTTCAAAGCTTTCATGGCCTAGCTTCTTTCTATAGGTGATTTATAAAAAACTTTAGTACTATAGTTACCTCCTTGACCAAGAAGTATGAAGGATTCACATAGCGCAATTGAGTTGAGCAAAGCTTTAGGGAGATTAAGGAAAAGCTCACCTCAATACCTGTCCTTTCACTACTAGATTTTGGCAAACCCTTCAAATTGGAATATTATGCATAAGGAGTAGGAATTGGCACTATCCTGATGTAGGAGTGACAACCCATCGCCTACCATAGCGAGAAGCTTAGTAGTCCTATCCTGAACTATTTTATCTATGAGAAAGAGTTGTACTTTCTTTACCAAGCCCTTACTGTTTGGCAACACTATTTGTTGCCACGAAAGTTTGTTATTTATACAAACCATAAGTTTCTAAAGCATCTACGCAGTCAGAACAAGCTTTCGAAAAGGCAATCTAAGTGGTTAGAGTTTATGGATGGGTTCTCATATGTCATCTAGCACAAGAAGAGAAATGCAAACGTAGTCACCAACGCTCTATCATAGCAAAAAACCTTGCTAACCACTTTGTAGACAAAACTATTAGGATTCTAGAACGGTGTAGGGATGGAATTACTGTTAAGGGGTATTATCTTAAGGAAGGCTATCTATTCAAGGACTGAAGGCTATGCATACCAAACTGTTCTATGCGTGAGCTATTAATTAGAGAAGCTTATAGTGGTAGCTTATCAGGTCACTTTAGGGAGACCAAAACACCCAATCTATTAAAGGAGAACTTTTACTGGCGAGACTTGGCTAAGGATGTCCATAAGGTACTTAGTAGTTGTAAAGCGTGCAAGCGTGCTAAGGGGAAGAGGGAACCCCATGGAGAATATACACTGCCACCAACACTAACCTTACCTTAGGTCAACTTCAATATGGACTTTGTCCTAGGGTTGCCCCTAACACCTAGAGGGAAAGATTCTATCCTTGTTGTAGTAGACCACTTCAGCAAGATAGCACACTTCATTTCATGGCATCAGATGCTTTATATATTGCTATTTTTTTTTTGCAAGAGGTTGTCCAACTACATAGGGTACTGAAGACTATTGTCTCATAACTGGATACAAAATTTTTTAGCTATTTTTGGAAGACTCTTTGGAGAAGACTTAGAACTAAACTTATATTCAACTCTAGTAGCCACTCCTAGATTGATGGCTAGATTGAAGTGGTAAACAAGACATTAGGCAATCTACTCAAAGTTATTGCAAGAAAGAACTTAAGGGATTGGGATCTATGCCTACCAGTTGTAAAGCTTGCATATAATCGAACTATCCATAACACTACTAGGAAGACCCCATTTGATGTCATTTATGGCATTAACCCCACTATTCCATTGGATATGATCGGCACCCCAATAGCTACTATAGAGTGTTAATCTAGAGTTGACCGAGCCTAAGAATTGCATGAGTTACACCAATCTGTAACCAAGAAGATCACCAAATTTAAGTAGAGACAGCAAGAAATTGGTAGTCGAAGCCATCGAACTATTTCTTTCTACCTGGGAGACTTAGTCTGGATATACCTCAGCCAAGAACAATTCCTACACTAAAGACAGAACAGGCTATCTCCTCGAGCTAATGGCCTATTCAAAGTCCTAAAGAAGATCAACTACAATACTTATTAGATCGAGTTACCTAGTGACTACATTGTTTCTTCCACCTTCAATGTGTTCGATTTGATCCCTCACCAACTAACAGAAGAAGACTTCACGTATGCCCTAAAAGAAGAAGCAAAAACCACTCTAGATTTAAGGGCAAATCTTTTTAACCCCTAAGCAGATGTTAGGAATCAAGTCCTTAGACCAATCATTCATAGCCAAGCTAGAGGACTCCAAGGACTTGTGCAGAAAATATTACCTCATAACAAAGCTAAGATAGAGATACTTATCCTAAACTGATCTCCTGCTGACCTATCTATCAGATCCTTACATGTGTTAGACGTGCTCCTATACAGCAGCAAAGTCTTATTCCCAAAGGCAACCTAGGATTAACCAAGCCGAGTTCCCCAATCGACCATAGGTGTTTAACTCCCATTCAACTGACATCTTTATCGGATTGATTGGCACCCAACCTGATCTAGATCAAGTCAGCCCTTGACTGCAATGCTTTTTTACTTCTACTTACCTTGTATCATATTTCTAATGACCAGCTAGCAACTGATACGTGTTCCCTAAACACAGCCTTCCAGAATGATTCATTCTTTTCCGTACTGAATATTCTTTGTCTCTTTTACCCCCTTTAGTATGTTTTATGTAACCTAATTGTAGAATACCCTTTTGTCTTTTCACACATGTAAAGTAACCCTAATGAATGGGTATATAAACCCTCACTTTCTTATATGCAAACAATCAACTCATCGATACAAAATTTTTCACATTAAGCAACCTTAATGCTCTCATTATCATTCAACTCTTATTTATTTCCTTTAGTAAGGAGTAATGGTAAGCGATCCATCAATTAGGACTGGTATGTCATATCCAGTGGATTGTAGGCCATATTAAATCTTGTTATTATGTCATATCTAGCTAGATAGCTTAGGGATTTGCTAAAACCTCCCATTTTATTTTCTTATTTTTGTTTGTTGTGGTGCCTCTCTATATATCTGGCCTTAGAGACACATCAACTAGTTTTTGTTAAGTCATTTCAAGTCCAGCTTATTTAAGTCATCTACTATCTCATTTGAATTCAAGATAGAGAACAGTTAAGAATTGCTTAACACACTATTGTTGACATTTATGTTAATGACACGAAATATAAAAATTAGTGCTTGGAACAACAACATAACAATCATGGAATGAGAAATGTAATTAGGACAAGAATGAAACAAATTTGTATTAGCTATAAAAGAAATAATTAGAATATGAATGACCATTGATAGAATCTAAAATTTTGTTTATGGAAAAAAGTTGTAATTGAATGTAAAACATTTACTACACTAAATTTGTGCAATAAGATAGAATATGGGGGATAAGATAGACAATGAATTAATAGGTAGGTGCTAAGGTGCTAATATAGTTTGAGCAAGAAACCATGTGACCCATAAGTTAAGGATATTAGGGAATAGTATAAGAAGGTTCAAAATCAAGAGATTCAAAATGTATTCGACACTATGAAAAAAAAAAAAGTAAAGGAATTAAATACATTTAATGCAACATGAGAAGAAATAATAGGTGTAACACAACAACTTGAATATTTGTCATAAGAGTTTAATAAATAAGAAACTTGTAATATAAGGATATAATTTAGTGGGGATAACTATTGATCAAATCTTAGACTACTATATAAAGTCAAATGATACAAAGATAAGAAAAGCAATGGTTCTCAAAACGATAGATGGATATTTATTTAAGAAAAGCTATGATATAGTAATATAAGTACGACTTGTGAAAGGAAACAATCATGAATGATAAACCATAATACTAAGATAAAATACCTAAGACTAATCTTAAATACCAAGATTGGATATGATCAAAATAACCAACTAAACTCAAATAATACTCAAGGTAAATGAAATTTTGGTATGTAACAAACCTTATACCAAAGATTATTTCAAAACTGAATCAGAAAATTTCTCCTTAGTAAAAACTTAGTATCTCCTAAACTTAGAAGTTGACTTAGAAACATATACAAAAAGTAACCATTCATGAGATCTCTTCAATAGACACTTGAACCTTGAATATTAAGTGTAGAAAACTTTATCAATTTGATGAATTTGGTCCAATTGATCCAATTACCTTTAGATTTGTAAAATTAGAGAAAACATCGTATGGATAA
Source organism: Lumnitzera littorea (assembly GCA_024138015.1). Classification (NCBI taxonomy): domain Eukaryota; kingdom Viridiplantae; phylum Streptophyta; class Magnoliopsida; order Myrtales; family Combretaceae; genus Lumnitzera; species Lumnitzera littorea. Next base: position 34,258,254 of record JAMXBB010000008.1, read on the forward strand.
ATAATTTATTGTTACAATCAATTTGAAAATTATGGAGTAGAGGAAAGAAAATGTAGAATGGGATACAAAGAATAATGATAAATTATAATAATGACCTTGGTACAATGTTACTAGCAAACACAAGAATTTAGTGCAATAGAAAATATGAGTCTATAGAAGAGCAGTAAAGAAGTAAAAAGTAAAGAGTTGACATAGGAGTTATAATAGAAATTAGCTCAAAGGTAAGGATAAAAATGAATTTAGCATCAAGAATAAGGATGAGAAGAAGATATCTTCCGCTAGTCCAGATACCATAATAGTAGCTTCAGATGTCATAATTTTGAAGACAAAATTTTTCTAAAAGGGGTAGAAATGTGAAATCTGTACTTATATGATTAGGTTCGATAATCGATTTAGGGCGTCAAAGAAGGTAATCCAATTAGGCTAGGAACTTCGAAGGGCTTAGAAATATTAGTCAAGGAATTCTTGTATGCTCTAAATTTGAAAATATAAAAAAGGATTAAAAATATAACTAACAGTAGAAATTTACTATATTATTATATAATTATTGGTAATGTATAAAGTAAATTTCGAAAATTAAGGAATATTTAAAGATAAATTATAGAGATAATATAATTAATATTTTACATAAAATAATATATAAAAGACAAATATATACATCGATTATAATTATTATGTCAATATATATATTCATAATTATTAAAAACACTCGAAAATTTGTAAATGATGTTAAATAAGAAAAGAAATTATAAGAATAATTAATAAAAAAAACTCCATACCATTAATGAATTATTTTCTTACATTTCAAACTTAGGGATCAATTGGGAAACAGTTGGGAATGGAGTTGGCTATGTGTCAACATTAAAGAAAATGAGGGAAAACATAGGATTAAAGTGGGTGAAAATTCCTAAGTTACACCAAATCATATAGTAAAAATACTAGGGTTTTTCTTGCTAGAAGATGAGGCTCGTAGGTGACTTAGAAAATTCTAAGGATGCAAAATAAGGAGGGAAAAGTAAGGAAAGAAATTAGGAAACATAGTGTGAAAAATAGGGGTTTTGTGAGTTCCCAAGGAAACCAATCACCTAGAAGCAAAGCTAGACTACCACCTGAAGGAGTGGCTAGTAGCTTAGCCAGTCGACAATCCCTCCCCTCCTTACGATGGCTAGAGATTGGATATCCAATGAGTTACTGCAATTCTCAATTTTATCTAAATTTTTGGGAAAAAAATCAAGTGATTACCAAAAATTTTGAAATTAGGTTTTCCTAAGTATTTTTACATGTGAAACTCAAATCTTCAATTAGATTTTCAAAATTTTAAGTGCAAATATGAGATCCTTAAGAAAAACATTTGCGCAACAATTTTTGATCGAGTTTTTAGAAAACTCATTAATGTAGTTTTAGCATAAAATTTTATGAGTATACTCCTAATATAGTTAACTTTGATGTTATGTAGTTGGTTTGTTAAAATCGAATCACTGGATAATAGGGAAAATCTTAATTTTGCAAAAACATTGTGCTAGACAAGTGGTTTTACAAAGGAGCTTTAGTAATTCTTTAGAAAACCATAGTACAACCTATAATTATCCACATATAATAGCTGAAAATAGTTATTTAAAAGTTTAGAAATTACAATTTTTAAGAGTAAGTAGGTTTTCAGTTGTCTAAGGATTAATTCTCTAAAGTTTTAATGCATATGTAAACTAGTTGATGATATAGTAAGTAAGGGTATAAATGATTGAAGTACAAAATGACACTCACTATTTTTGTAGGGTTTAAAGTTCTAGAAATGTAGGGTAAGTTGGAGTATATGTTAAATAGTAAGATGTAGTCATAGCAAGGGGTTAGAAACTATGTCATAAACTAAGTCAGAGTGTAACATAATGTTTAATATGTTAAATATACTAAAAATTGGATCGGAGTTAGAAAGTGGCTTATGTTTGGACTCTATGCTATTTTTAGAGACAAATTGTAAGTTAGAAACTTTCTAAATAAGAATCTAATCTAGGATAGTAGGTTAAAAACTTCATCAAAAATTGGGTGAGAATGTGATTTGATATTGAATATCTTTGATCACACTACGAGTCCAACAATAGGTGAGAGGAATCTACCCTTCAAACTCCTTACTGTAGCCAAGCTAGAGGACTACTGTGACTTACCTGATGAGTACTAACTCGAGAACCATTATTGGATGAGGATTCCATCGCTGACTAGGGATTACTTCACTTTATGTGATCCAAATGTCGAGCTTTGGCTATGTTCAATGCAATACCTGAGCTAATCAATACTAGGTCCTCTTTTGAGCTAAGTTGTTCAAGCATCCAATCAAAGTTGAGTGGTCTAATTGCTTGACCTGAAGTGGCTTGTATCAACACTTTACATTCAAGCTCCATCTTGCCATAGATCAAGTCGATCAAGTTTCCTATTCTTCTTCAAACTCTTACCAAGCTAATTCTTACTAGTACCAAGCAGTTGGAAAACTTTCATTTGTGAGAGCAGCTAAGCATCAATTAAACAACTACCCCTTGATAGGTGTCTTCTAACATAAGATCCTTGAATGATCCCTTTACTTTCCATACCTAGTACCATTTGTCATTTTTGCCTTTTTAAGCATGTTTTAGAAATCTGTTGTACATTATCCATCTTATCTTTTCCTTAATCATGTAACCTAGGCAAGGCTATATATACACCTCTTTTTTTTTTTTTTTGTATGTAGACAATGCATTACTTCATCATTAATATATAAATCTATCTTTGAGAGCACTTAGCCATGTCTTCTCTTTTTGTTAACTCTTATCTATTCCCTTTAGCAAGTAATAGTGGCAAGTGACCCTAATTCGCACTTATGCATCATATCAAGTGAATGTTAGGTTAAGTAGGATCAATTGGTGCATCATACCTAGTTGGTAGCTACTTAAGTTTGCTAAAACCCTTCTATTTTCCTTTGTTTCGATTTGTGATGTTGTGACCTCCGTGTATATGACCTTGGAGATGCATCAATAGGTCAGTAGATAACCTGTATATGAATTTTATACCTTCATCTAAGTCAAAAAATTAGTAAGAAGTCTCTTGGACAATAATCTAAATCAAAATGCTGGGTCAGAACCTAAGTTAAAAACACTGACAAAAAGTAGTTTGATGGAAGAGGTTAAATGTGGAAGCAACCGGAAGTTTGGTCAGAAGATGGCTAGAAATGGTTATTAGGTCACTTGGAGCCAAAGGTTAGGTTAGAAAGTCACATGCTTATAATCTCAAAAAATTTACGAGAGTCACAACTTAGGTTGGAAACTATTAGCAATAACCTATATCAGGTCAAAACTTACACTACATAATTAATACCAAATAAGACTTTAGAAAATTCACTTAACACAATTGAAGAACATACTTATACATTAGAATGAACACATATATTATGTATTGGATGGAAACTAAAAGATGTTACATTAAATTTTATGGATAACAGAGGAAGACAAGAGCGGCACATGAGGAGAATGAGAATTTTGGAGTGCTTTAAAGTACTTAAAGGCCTTAGTATGCTTTTGGCTTATGATTGTAATGTAGTCATTTGTGCATATGCTACGCATATGCCTAAATATTACTTTGCTACTGCTGTACAAGCTGAGCTCCATGCTGTGAATGTTTTGTATACTCTATATTGTTTGAATTATCTAAATTGGTTGATTACCCTAAATTAAATTAACTCAAACTTGACCTAACTTCTAACCTAACATTCACCTTAACTTACTAAGGGTAACAACTAGGATTCTTAAGCTAAACATAGACCCCTTCGATGAGGATAGCCGAAATAATCATTTTCCTACCCTTAGTCGAACTAAATGATAAGGGAAGATATCACGACAACATTAAGGGCTGTGGTTTGAAGATAGATTCAAGTGAAGGGTGCTTTTCATTGCACAAGCCCTAGTTTGGTTTTGATTTGTGAGTACGTAACATCAAACTCCTCAACTAATATTAGAGTAGGTACAGTTTCTCTAATCTCATGATGGATTAGACAATGTCATGCAAAGGTATTTACTTGTATATGAATGGTATCTAACTTGCTTTGTTGAAAACCTTAACTATATTGGCTTTGAACACATACTTCTATCTTTATCCTACTTACAAAGAAAGTTGCTACTTATTCCTCTATAGTGATATTATAGGTTCATAATCGACTTCAAGCATGCCATCTAAATCTAAAAAAATTGAATGTGAGATCGAGAAGTGAGGATAAAGAAGAATCGGCTAACCTATGTCCTCAACATCAGTTGTATTAACTTATAGTGAAACTACAAAGGTCTCCTTTATAGCCCTTTAGTTTTCCACTATGAATATATTAGTATTTTTATAAACCTATGGACTTTTGTAACCCTTATCTTAGATTTGTTACTATTTTCCTTACAAATAGAACTTTGTAAATATTTATAATCTTTTAATATTTTTCCATGTATCACTTTCCAAACTCAAATCTTTTGAAAAACCTCTATTACTAAATCAAATATTTACAAATATCTTCCATGCTTATACCATAGGTTTATAACATACAGGTACCAAATAGAATGCTTCAAAATGGTTAAGTTGAATTCGCTTTGTGTGAACTAAGTTTATGATAGTAGCCGTAAGATCAGTTTCTTACATAAGATGGTTCACATTACAGAACTGTTATGACTTTACCTCTTTGGACGTGACAACATATGTCCTTTTTAGTGTGTTTTTTTTCCTATCAATATTTTATTTTTTCTATGTTTTATATGTTTACACTACTTTGAAAAATTTAGTCATGTCAGAGTTTGTAATGGCAATTTGATTTTTACTTTTGGTGATATGTTAGGTTGATATTTTTAGCATTAAAATTATTTTAGTCAAGAATATGGTTCTTTTCATAATGGTGTGTTACTAAATCACGTAGTGACTAGAAAATAAAGTGGTTACTAAAATTATTTTAGCTTTTCTAAAGACATATCAAGGTATATTGTGAAGATTTAAGAAATTTCATTTTACATAAATGGGGATAGTGTAAGATGAAAATAAATAATGTAAAATTGGGATTTGGAGCTATTTCTAATTTCTTCTTTTTATTTTCTCTAAATAAATGACTTTAAAGTTTGATGATATTTCTAAATCTATTACATAATATTTGTGCATTGTCTCTAACGTTACATATATAAGTTCTTTCAATGAAGAATGTTTCATCATTTGCTATTATATGGGTTTCTTGAGTTGAGATTATATGAGATAACCTTCATGAGGAATGAGTGAATTGATGAATGTAATGAGTGAGTCAATTTCCAATTTCATCTCCCCCCATGCTACTAAAACAATATTAGCTTTCCATGGATAGTAAAGTTCATTTATCAGATTGTGCAAAAGAAGTGTATTTTTAACATTTAAATTAATTTAGTTTAATTTCAAAGTTTAAATGCTTACATCACTCATTTGTAAGAGGATATGAGAAGTAAATATAATAATGATTAAAGCCACCACAAAGATCAATAAAGCCATAGGCTATAATAACCCACCACATGTAGAACACCCTTATGATAACCATGACTACATGAAGGCAAGATCACACATTGATATTAGACTTATGAATTATATGGTTTTAACATAAAAAAAAATAAAAGAATGATTCTTCTTTTAATTTTCTAGTTATTTCTCAATAATTAAGTAAGGATTTGAAAGTGGGTCATTCTTTAATTTGACAATTGCACATTATAAGTTATCTAACTATGAAATTTGTTAGTATTTTGAAAAAAAATTTTATGAAATCGATTGTTGAGTAGATAATATGCATGCTGAGATGGTCAATTCGGGATTACTAACTAGCAAAATGATTGTTTATTATTAGATAAATTGGTTTTTCACAATTGTTAGGTGTTTCTTCTAATATTAACTTACATGAATTTCTATCACAATCTATATTTCAATACTTATTTTTCTATTTCATTATTAATTATTAGCTAAATTTTATTGCAAAGTGATAAATGTGTAATTTTTTGTCATAGTCATATGCAAACTTGCAATTTTATTGCAAACATTGCTTAGAAATTGATTCAATGCATGCTATGATCAATTATGTTAAAACATTGAAGAAGAAGGATAAAAAATAGAACTTAAATGGTTTATATGTGCTTCTTGGTTTTGATCTCAAGCATAGACCTATTTTAAAATACATTTCATTCCATGCTCCGAATCTTTTTTAACTATCATGCTTTTAAGTGTCTTCAAGTGCTTGAAACTAAACTATTCCCATCTCTAAGTAGATAATATCTAGTATAATTTATAATTTTGTTATTTGGTAATATGAAAGAGTAAATCCATTTATCTAGGGTGTAATACATGTTGGCCAATTTTAAAGAAAAAAATTATATAATTACAAATTATATAAAAAAAAATTACCAAAATACTGTTATTACTATTTGTACTAAACATTCATGCACTATGATTTTGTCACATCTCTAAAATGTAATATAGGTATAAACATATTAATATCACATTTCAAAGATACAATATAAATACAGATATACTAAGATCATATCTTCAAGATGCAACATAAATATTATACTTACATTTTGAAGGTATAACATTAGTACAATAGGTATATTGCATCTTCAAGATGAGATGTTACATCTTCAAGAGCCAATATAACAATAGTATTTTGGTAATATTTTTTATTTAATTTATATCTATGAAATATCTATTAATTTTGATGATAAACAAACAAATATCTTCGTTTATCTAACTTAGTTTTGGATTGCTTTTGAGTAAACTTATTATATCAACTTTAGTACATAAATAAATTTTTGAAAAGCTGAGCTTTTGCTTGCATCAAGAAGAGTAGTAACTTGAAGTGAACAATAATAAATCAACTAGAGTTTCCTAATTAAGTTATGAAGATAAATGATGTCCTAATCTCCCAATCCTACAACAATTCAATAGTATTTATTCTTAAAGACCAAGCCATGTCGTAGTCAAATAGTAATATGAGCTGACTCTCGCACACACCTAATCAAGCTACACACACATTGAGATAGTAGCAATACATGATATAGCAACCTTAATTTGACCTTAACATTTGATGAACAATCCAAACAATTTTTAGTTAGAGCTTCAACTTCAAAGTTAATAGAGTCAAGAAGCTAGTTAAGATTTTTACTTAAAAGGCTTGAACAACATTCTAAGAGCACCTACATGGCACTCTACAAGAATGAATAGTAATAACTCCATGCTATAATTAGACTAAGTTGAGCATCCATCTAAGCAATTTCAGCAGAACATAGCTGCAACCCAAAAACCAAGTGAAGTAGTTTCTCAAACATCAAGCCAAGACCCAAGTTAATCTTCAATTGAGCTTTGACCAACATTTCATACCCATTCAGCAACGCTCCATCTCCACTTATATTTTTCGCTAGATTTTCAAGATTCAATTAGAATTTATTAATGATTTGCAAAAGTTGGCAATGAAGAAATCTTTAAGCCTAGAAATTAAGATATACAATGGGCTTTCCTTGATATCTTAAATCAACTAATTCATCAAAATGAAACCTTAAAGCAACGTTTGAAATACCTCAATACCGAACAACTTTTATTCATAAACGATTTCTTTACCACATCATTGCTAATGCCATCACCCCATGGGGCTAACACCAACAACTTCACTGAAGATTTTTGGCTTATTGAATCTATTGCCTATCGAGAACGAATCAATGTTGGTATTGTCATAAGCTACTACCTCTATCGAATGCATGGGCCTAAGGATAGTCGGTTGGGATATGGACATATGATCACATATATGCTTAAGTCTAAATAGATTAACTTAGATTGTTACATGATGATTAAATCCAAGACATTAATGCTCATTATATTGATGACTAAGTTGAGCATCGAAAAAATTGAGAAAACTAAGGAGCAGTTCAAGGCTAAACATTAGCCACATCTACATCAGCAACAAGAATGAGAGAAAGATGAAGATCTGCTACTCGATGTACTCCTAGACTGGTAGGGTGAACAAGCATAATAACAATAGGCCTAGCCTAAACAAGGACAAGGATTCAACATGCAACATACATATAAACAACTAATTGAAATATTACAGCAACAAACATAACAAGGCAAAAGATTAGAAGAAATGTGGCGACAAAGCCAAATAATCGACCAAATGTAGGAGTAGTAATTGGCATACTATTGATACATTGGCTTTAATTTACAACCTCAACAACAACAACCTCCTCCCAATCCTGATGGTGACCAAGGACGACCATTTACTTTTCCATATATATCATTCAAAGATATTTGTGATTTTTTATTACTTATTTTCTTACTATTTTGTGTCATTGTAAATTTGTAAAATTTCCATTATTGCAACTTCCTTTTTTAACAAAATATGCTTTTTAATTTCTTTATATGTCCTTTTTAATTTAATGATATGTGCTCAACTATCGATTCAATTCTTTTATTTTGCCTCTTCATCTTTATTCCTTTTTTGATCTTATATTAATAGTGTTAAATTAGAACCTAATTAAATGTGACGTACTAATTCCTATATAATCAATTAAATATAATATATACTCAAATATGCCATTGCTAAACAATCAGTATAGCATATCCTAATATGCATTTATTATACATTACTTTTATGAATATTTGGCTTATGTTAATAAAATGTAATGTTTCATCTCATGTTAATAGAATCTCAAATTAGAACCTAATTAAATATAACATATTAATTCTTAAACAATCAATTAAATGCAGTGTGCTTTCTAATAGGTCATTATTAGACAATCAATATAGCATATAGTTATACCTTACATTTATGAATATTGGACATATGTTATATGTATTTCTTACACATGCATAGTTATGTTGTACATACGAACATTCAGATGTTATATATATATATATATTTATATATATATATGTGTGTGTGTGTGTATGTAATAGTTATACATATATATTTGTGTATTTGAATACCTTATATATGTACATGTGCTTTACAAACATAGTATATATTAGGTATACATAATTATACTTTTTCAATATTACATATCACATTAGTCAATACTATCAAAACTCAAATGTGACTATATCAACTACCTACCAAATTAGATTTTTTTTTCCTTATCTTATATTTTGTAACATAATGATCTATTCAATTATGTAACATAATTATATATTTGTTACACGTACATAATTATGTTATGGTTATATGTAAATACTTATATATATACCTGACATATGTATGTATGTATACATGCTTTATGATCATAACACGTATTACATATACATATATGTATTACATATGCATATAGATGCTTTATAAACGTATTACATATTACGTAAACATGTGTATATATGTATACATATATATGCTTTACTAACATAAAACATCGCATTATGTATAAACACACATATACATATATGTATTTGTGCTTTCAAATGTAATACATATTACGTATACGTATTTATTTGTTTCCTACGTAACATATCATATTAGCCATTACTCATTAGTTTCAAGTGTGATTATGTGAGCTATTTATGAAATTGTAATTTTTTTCTACATATTTTCATTTCACAATGTAATTGTTTAATTAATGTAGTGTATTAATATATATTAATAGTATAATATGTATGGATAAATGTTCAAAACTCCATAAAACATATAATCATAAACTAACCACACAATCAGCACACAAGTCAACACTTGAGAATAAATGGGTATAGGTACACGGGCCGCAAGTATACAAGTATGCTAGGCTCTCGGCATGAAAGAAGCATGAGAATGCTAGACTTAGCATGCAATTTTTTAGCAGATGGACACATGTAAACTACCTATTTACCATGCCTAAGGACAATAGCAATGAACAGATCCAATTTATTTTTAAAAGGTTGTTCAATGTTTATTTATTATATAAAGATAAGATAAATAGCTACATCATAGGCTTCTATCCCTCAAAATAGTATTACCTTAATATTTTTATTATTAGTTAAATTATAATTTATTATCATTTTATTTACTACAAATTATTATTAGTTAAATTATATCAAATAGAAAACATTATTATGTGTACTTATTTCTTCAAAGTTGTCATTACACTAAGTGCAAACTAGAGTTTATGCATAGAAAATTATTTATATTGTTAATTACAAGAACCTTTAAAAGTAATGGTTATATTGAATAAAAAACATTATTATACATTGTCTTGTAAATATTTACATAAGCACTAAATACAATTTGAACATATATATACTTAATTTTGGAATACAATAATGAATAAAGAAAATTCTCAAATTATAACTATAATTAACTTATATGTACAAATTGGCTTATATATATAGCTTATATTATCATATACTAACTTGAAGATATATCTTAATCAACTATGTTTATAATTGCATATAACAACAAAAATTTTAGAGAATACTTTACTTACATAGGCTTTACACTGAGAAGTGTATAAGGCTTAATTTGATTCATAGGCTTCAAGCTTAATAATTGAAATAGATTTAATTATTTAAACTAAGGTGATAGGGCTTGGGGGGTTAAGATCATATATTTTCGAGATAATTAAGGAAGATTTAGCAAAGTAGGCTTAGAGTAGGGGTCGTTGAATTGGTTCAATAGATCCAACCTTTTTTAGTTTAGCTTACACTAAAAGATAATAAAACCTTTTATTTCAGACTAAACCTATAAAAAAGCATCCACTTGAGATCCATTTATAAAAGGTTTCAATCTTAGCCATTATCAATACCTAATTTCCTTCCTCATTAGGTGAAGAGACAAATCCTAACTAACGTTGTTACTCTACTAGAATCATTGTCTTAAAGATCAAACACCTTAACATCTCAAAAACATTACCTCGTTCTTCAACTATTATGGAGTTTGATATCATCATATTCCTTCACCTCTTACCTAACGTGTTAAAGCTTATCAAGATTACCTACTCCTCTTTCCTATCCTATCTCACTTGATCATCCCATATGTACAAGTCAAGTCATTTCCTTAATCATGTATAGTGATCTGACTTACAACATGAACGTAACTCTTATAATTTGAACCCCACACATTTTTCCAGCAACTCTACTAAGGAGGAAAGGCTTAATACCCACATGATGATAATAATACCCTCAACATGGCATTAATATGTAAAGGGTTATTGGAATGAGGAGGATGTTTTCATCCTAGAACAACTCATTTACATTCAATGAACTACACTTTATTGAAGCAGCCTTATTCAATGAGAATAAATGGAGGACACTTGTAGAGAAACCTCTTAATGTATTGCTATCTATAAGGGAAAAACCTCTTAATTGAGCATCCAAGAGATAAAGGATGCATAGTTGTCCTAAAGGCACAAAAGGAATGCAAGTGAATCAATGATATTATAGAAATTAAAGGTGCTTCATAAGTTGAAAGTTATTGACACCCAAGAGCAACTATATTAGTTTTTTCTCCTCTTCTCTCATCACATGTAAATGAAGGGGCAATTACTTTTTATCAATGAAAGAAGTTTCTTTCTCCATAACTAATATTATCCTATGAGAATATGATTGTGTTTATTCTACTCCTCTATTGTCATCGTTACAGCTAAGTTAGAGACTAGTCTCCTAAGCGTGCAAGGCTAATCTTACAAAACAATTAATATCTCATTAGGGGCATTTGGACCCTCTTGATTCTTCAAAAGGAAATTGATAGTGAACATAACATCTAGTATACACGTTGTTATTGCTTAGTAAAGAGCTTTGACTTCTAAGCACGTGATGATGAAATTGGCTCATATGTGTGGCCTAGTAAGAGCATTACCTCCTAGGCACAAACAAGCTATGGTAATCTTGCATATTTATTATATTGTCTAGTTGATCCAAATGTTTCTTACCATCATGTTGTGGAGACAATCTCATTGATGAGCACATTTACATATTGACACTTCAATCCAAGTAATATTTTAGTAAGCTATATTACACAATCAAGTAGTGAGGAATACCTTCTTGACTAATGAGAAATAATTATCAATCCTAATCAATCAGTACCATTATCATTGCATATGCACAATTGAGCACTTTTGAAAAGGATCTTCTATATATTATCATTAGCAAGCAAAAATTCTTATCTCAATATGAGATAATGTGTAAGATCTCTTAGATTACTAAGTTTAAACAATCTCACAATTGTACCTATCCTAAACGAGACCCTCTTAGATCATTAAGTCTAAGTAGTCTCATAATCATATCTATTCTACAAGAGGCCCCTTAGTTCGAAGAGTTTAAGTAGTCTCAAAGTTATGTCAATCCAAAATTTGAAGCTCTTGATTGATTGACACTAACATGAATAGGTTAAGCCTTTGCTCCCTACTACATAGTGTTGTTAAAAAGAAAAAAAAAACATAGAGAGAGAGAGAGAGATAACAAGATAATCTTACTACTTTACACTAAACAACATCGCTACTTAGTTGATGCCTTGCTCCTAACTATGTGAAGTCTTTAAAAACAAAGTATGCTTAAACTTAAGTGAATGCCTTTTCTGACAATTTTTATCCTTTGTCATACTATCATTAGCAAATGCTTCTTATAGTTTATCAAGACTTTACATGTTGCTAAGGGGATAAAACCAATCACATCACATTATCTTCTAACTATCGCTCTTAAGAGTACAATGACAAGACATCTTTATAAATGGATTTCATTACTATTGATCTTCTATATTCAATCACAACTCATATTTACAAGAAAATAGAGTTAAATTGTATCATACAAGAAGATTATAATGGAAGGCTTAAGTCAGCATCCGCTCTTACAACTATTGCTATGAAGTTAAATCAATGTGATCCATCAGAGCTATTATTGCTTGTAAAGATTAAAGGACTATAGTATAACATTAGATTTCTAATGATGTAATGAAGGAATGAGGAATATTAAGACTCATTGATCTACATCATCACAACGTATTTTGGGAAGGAAAGTTATGGATGGATATGATATTTGAGGAGGCTATCCTTGCATGATTATTTCTACTCATGCCAGCCACTTCATATCATTGTTCGTAATGTTCGATTAGCATGCGTGCAATGCTTGATGCGTGCATAAGACTTGATATACATGTACTTGTAATGCTCATTGTACGCATATGCACAAGTCTCGACACACGTGTGCTCACATTGTTCAATGCACTGAACTTATGTGTGATACCCTCTTTTGCAATTTGAAGGACATGCATGAGTATATGAAAGGATATTCCATGTAGGAGTCTATCAATCAGGTCATTCAATAGGTATATCACCAATATTCATAGCTACTTACACTGGTCCTCTTTCAATGATAGTCATGTGGTGAAAGAAGATAGGGGAGTTCATTATTATTCAATTGGAAAAGGATATATATGTGTCTATTAAGAAAAGCTTCTCATCATCATAACCCTTTACATTGTTATTTCAACCATTAAACTTCATTTAACATGGGTATATCATCATTCAAGAAAGGAGTCCAAGATAAAGCCTATTGCCTCAATTATAGCAAGTTACATTTCAATTTAGCAAGTCCATGCTTCTAAGCCAGACACCCAACTGACTAATAGCATAAACCACTAAATCTCTCCTAGTCCCCTATCTCTATTCGATATGCATAATTCAACACTTGAAATCTCCTTCACAAAATACAAGTCTCTCTCTCTTAACCTTACCTTGCTAAATCTACCCCTTTCACATGACTCTCCCTTTTGACCTCTTACTGCATTATGCAATCCATACCTTACCCTTAATCTCCCTCAATTTGAACCTTCGCAACACCTATTTTTCTCTATCACGACCCAACAGTATCATTGTCATGATAGGTCGCCATGTACCATATAAAGGTCCATTATCAACCCCTTTACTAATCATAGGCCTTTCATAGAACACATAAGGCTCATTTCACTCTACGTTACCACTAGGCCTATAGATAAGTAATATAGAGCAATTTTAACTAAAACTGCTTCTATGTTATAGATTAGTTAATTGTGTGGGCTCGTAAGACCCATACTAAAAAAATATTACAAATAAATGCAGTTCATAATGAAACTGCATTAAATCTGTGTTGTGAGCAAAAACATGAAAGTATCTAAACGTCTATAAATCTATTACAAAATGTCCTCTTCGCTCTCTGATCATTCCAACCCATCCCTATACGAGACTTACCATAAGCATGCCTCGGCCCGAATTAATGAAGAGCTACTCCTGCATCACCAAAAATCTATAGGGGTGTAAGCTTAAGCTTAGCGAGATAAATGCCCTCGTTAGTATCACATTACAGAAATTTATTAGATGCATAATCATATGAATGCATGAACAATCAGTATCCCAAACAACACATGCAGTGACCTAGGAACTGCATACGACTCAAAATTACGCCCCCTGAAGTTAGGGTTTGGAGATAATTAACTGACCCAAACCAAAATCCAAGTTCTACACCTTGGGTTTTATTTCATTTGCACTATCGTACTTATGCCAAAACAAAACTCTCTCTCTCTCTCTCTCTCTATGTATATATATATATGTATACTTCCTTTACCGAAATCAAATCATATTTTTTAAAATCTCAAGTCTAGTGGTATGGTAGCCTCCGCAATCCACAAACACATGCCTCAAGCAAAAGCTACAAGACTCGGCCTCTCGCCGACGATTAGTGTCTCCCAATGCCTAGTAAGCCCATTAACTTAAGATATAGACTCAATATATATGATGACATAGCTAATGCCCAATCCTGCAAGAAACTCGTATTCTTGTGACTCCCTTCTCATCTTCTGTATAAAGCGGCAGTTGGTGTTATCTATATGCAATATGGGGTATGCATGATTCATTTTGATTTCTTAATCATATAAGTGATTAACTCGATTTTTAGGGTGATCAAACAATTTCATTCCATACAATTCACATGTATATATAATGTAAACAATTCCCATTATTAAATATAATTAACACATCATCATGTTCATACATATGCATTTCCCATATCCCACAAGCATCCAAATTTATATATAAGTTTAGGTGCATCTATTCTACAAGCAAAATCAAGTAAAGAGTCATCGAGAATTTACTCACTCTACAATGTGAATCGATCAAAGTAATCCGGAGGCAAGTCGTCTCCGTACACGGTGTCCCCTATTCATTGAAATAATATTTATAAGGGATTGAAATAAACTTAGAAAGCTAAGTAAATTTTTCTTAAGTTATACTCTTGATTAGTTTTCGTAATTTTTTTTCCCAGATTTTACTTAAAGTTCAATTGCGTATAACTTTTTCGTTTTAAATCCGATTTTTATGATCTTATAGTCAATCTTCATTGTTTTCAAGTGTACTTTAACGTGATGAGGTTAGATTTTCAAAATGAGGCTTACAATTCTGTCCATGGGTCAGAACAGGAGCATTCCTTATGTATTGGAGTGCTTTTGGGCCTTGTATGGTAAATGAGCTTTTTTTTTTTATAACTTGAGAAATCCTTTGGGCTTGATCTTAATATTTTATCCTAAGCTTAAAATACTCCTTGAGATCAGATTTACAACTTTGATTTATATTCCTAAGGCTAACAACCACTTCATGAGCCCTTTAGTAGACTTAAGTTATCAAATGGGCTTATTTTTTGTTCAAACTAAAGTTAGTGACTTTGGTGGGCTTATGGGGCCTTAGGTAGATTTCTTATGGGCTTCAAAACAACCTCTCTTGATACTTTAAGGTGCTGGTCAAAATTTTATTAAAGGCCCAACTTAGAGTTCTAGGCTTGTTTTGAAAGTTTTAGGCTCGGTTTTGAGTTTTAGGCTTTATATGCTTACCATACTTTCTTTAGTTGATCTTTTCACTTTGTTCATATTTTTAAGCTTCTTTTTCCTACGTTCCAGATCTGTTCATAATGGTTCCAAGGGGTCCTCACTTGGTTTTTCAACTTGTTTCATCATTTGCTTAAGTTTAGGTGATAGATTATGCACTTAACTACTTGTGTCCAAATCTTAACTTAACTTTTCTTCCACAAGATGATTCTGTAACTCATGTTCGAAACAAAGAAATAGAAGATCTTACATTTAATACAACTTACATATCATAGCTCATATCATACAAAGTTGGTTCCTTTATAAAACTTCATGTGATGGATTTTTCCTTAACTTAAGTGTAGATTTGAGCATGTTTAACTTAATGAAAACAAAATCAACATCCAAATGACTATGGAACCCTCACATCCAGCATGCTCATCCTCCATTCAAGTTTTTGTTTCAAGAATTTCTCAACTTAAAATCTTCCATTCAAAGTGTTGAACAAGTGTCTTTACAAAATACTAACTTTACATGCTCATGTTTCAACTTCATGTAAGGGTTTCATGAGTTTGTTTCTTCAAAACGGTTTTTAGTGTTATAACAACTCAAACCTTACTTATATCTTCAAGAAATCAAAGTCTCCTAACATAAATACTAACCCACTAATCACAAGAAATACTTACTCGTCCTTAAAGCAACATATGGTGGTTGTGCACAAAGGTTCCACTTAAGCTCTTAACTTTGCTTCCTCTTTTGCCACCTTTTGGAACTCGAATCGTTTGGTCTTTTAGAATGGGGTTTGTGGAAGGTTCTAATGGTCTTAAAAGGTCTTAGATGGTGAAAGAAAATGACACAAGAACAAAAGGAGAAGTTACCGTGAGTGAAGTTGGAAAAATGGAAGAAAAGTTGATTTTGTGGGGTAAGGTGGTTTCTCCCTTTTATGTTTGTTTTAAAGGAGCGAAAGAAGATGTGAAAGTGAAATTGAAAGTGAGAGAAGTAATAGGAAAAGTGGCTGGTTAGAATTGAGAGAGAATAAGTGTTTAAATGTCTTTGTAGCATACACAAAAGTCAACAATTGCAACTATTGATGATGTAAGCATTAAGGGGTGAATAGTGATGTATAAGAGAAAGTGATTGATGATTGAATGACAAGTGCATGGCCCCCCTTTCTTCCTTACTTAGATCTGTCATTTAAAGTCTTTTTAGGCCATGGAGTAGTCTTGTCTCATTTAATGAAGTTAGGTATATGAAATCTTGTGAAAAATTGTCCATATGTAGTATAAGTAAAGGGGTGATAAGGAAAATGCCTTATCACTAAATTTTGATAAGTTATCAATTGATAAATGATTCTAGCTCTTAATTGATTTATCAATTGATAAGTTATCTAAAGTAATTGATTGATCTACTTATTGAAGTGTAAGGCTTAAGCATGAAGATAAGGGCATGGTCTTATAGAAAATTGTTTTTAGGTTTTCATCTCTAATTGTTTTGTAATTTATGATTTAATTTTTATAGAATTGTGAAAATTTTCTAAAGTTGAATGAAATTATTCAAATTAAATTATCGATTAATTACTTAGGGTTAAAATTCCTTAATGGTTTTAGGGTTTAGGGTTTTAAATGACTTTAGAGCTCGCAGTTCTTCAAGCTCGGGTTTTATCGATAATTGGCTTTTGAATTAGAAAAATTTAATTCGTTTCTAAATATAAACTTAAGTTTTTGGTTTAGTTGATTTTTGGGAATGTTTGGAAAATACTCTAAATTAAATCTTACGCCTACTAAAAGCAGGGTATACATTCTCCCACTCCAGATGTCTTTCTCTCCCGTTGCACTATTTGTATGAACTTGTTCAATCCAGACCCTTTTGGCCTCTCCTCTAATCTCCTTCTCTCTCACTCTCTCTTACATTGCAACAAGAAGGAATCGAGTTGTGAAACATTGGAAGCTAAGGTATATGGTTAGGACTTTAACAAAAAGGTGCTCAATTTTTAGTTGTATGAGAGCTTGAATTTAGAGATGTGCTTTCGGTAGAAATTAAGGGCTACTTATTGCACTGCTGATAGCGCCTATGAACTCGCATGATGTTGACTCAAATTACTAACATGATTCAATTTTGTTCACTATGAAGTTCATCGATACACATGCCCCATTCGATCAAATGGCTCATAGAAGCTTAGTTTCATTGAACACTATTGTTAGTGTACATCTCAACAATGGATATTAGCCCTAAGTATGGTTTCTTCTTTTCTCTTTCATTCAAGAATTTGAATGTTGCTATTGTTAGGGACACTCATTCCAATATACTCACTCGCATGATTTAGCTATGAATAATGTTGATTGCTACTACATGCAGGGTTTATCTATAAGTTTATATGGAAGAATGAGGTTATTCAAGGTCCAAATTTGTTCAAACTTATTGTTTTACTCAAACTAATCAATGTGGTTACTACTTTAACTATTGAGATGAAAGAGATAGTTGGCAACTAGGACTTGGTTGTTTTGGCAACAACATTGATAGTTTTCTATTCAAACTTCAAGGAAGTTAAAAAGGGCAATTCATAGGGTTCACCGAGCAGTTTGGATAGTTAGAGGCCTTGTAGGTGAAGGTATGGTTCATGTCAAAAATTTTGTAGTAACAGAGGAACATCATTGGTGAGACTAAATTGTGTAAGTGTTAAGAGTTTATTTTAGTCGATGCATCAATAGTGAATTGAGCACTAGCCTAAAGCGGAGGGAAGGTAACAAACTTTACGATTCACAAAATCAACGTGCAATATTAACAAAATGAAAGAATTAAGGGAAACCAAATACCCGATCTGATGAACATACATACAAAAGGCAAGGTATACATAAGAATTTCAAGAAAATTGAGAATAGAAAAGTAAGAAGAAGAAAAAGAAGTCTATCGAGTCACCTGGTTAATGGCTTTTAGTGATTTCTTACTCATACTCTTCTCTTTTACCTTTCGGGAGAAGTTGCTACTCCAAGAATTAAAAAAAAAAAAACAATTGGAAAATCGAAACGAAATAAAAATAAGAGCAAAACCCCTAATCCATATTTACTACTATATTATCTCATCTTTAGAAAGGTCCCATTGCTGTTTAGTAAAAAAAAAAAAAATGTATATTAGGTCTGGAACAGAAATGACAGTCTCACACACACAAGGATTTTCTATCAAAAGGAATTCAGGGAAAGAGGATGGAGGGAGAGGACTCGACTCCTAACAAAGTCGCTTTGTTTGATGTTTTGTCTAGGCCCGAGTCAAACAGTAGGGCAAAATTCATTTCCCCGCTTCAAGATGTAACTTACCCTATATTTTTATATAGTAACAATACATAGGATGGAAAGAAACCAATCAAAGTGCAGTTATAAGGAGATTTAAACATGAAGATAGAATTATGAAGCAAGTTGTGCTCTCTAGAGTAATTCTAGAGCTTGAGTTTGAAAAGGGAGAAGCTAATGAGCAAACCATGACAATCATCAAGATCTAAACCAGTACATTAGAAATAAACAACTGTATATTGATTGAGGTTCAAACAAGTCTATACACAATTTATGGAAAAGACAGTTTAGAAGGATATATTGATGACTGCGGAAGAAAAAAAAAACTGTAAGAAAGGTGAGAAATGAGATGCTTTACTTGCTCTCTACTGTCAAAAAACTTCTTTGCTGGTCTTCCTTAAACTCCATTTTGTTGTTGGCCCTCTTTAAGCACTTTTGCCAGAACTTCCAATTCGAGCAGTAGAAAAGCTTAACTGAGTCTATTGAAAGGCTGGCAGAAAAAAAAAAAAAAAAGGAGAGAGAGAGAGAGAGAAGAAGCACAAGATTAGTTAAAAAGAAAATAATAGTAAAGTAAAAGAACAAGAGGCTAGAAATATGGATTTAAAAAAAAAAAGAGACAAAGAGAATGAAGAAGAAATGAAGAGGGAGAAGCATGAAGGACAAAAGACAAACATCATTCACTAGACGCACAATCAAGTTTTATCACCAAGGTAACAAACGGTGCAATGCAATTATAAAGGCTCCAACAACAATTGCTAGTCTTATGACAACTCCACACGTTCTGATTTTCTTCACCACTTCATGGTCTTTAATGGTTCCAAGCTTCAGTCTCCTCCAACCGCTTTGATAGTCTTCATCTTTAATATGGGTTATTGTCAAAGTTGCTGATTCTTCAATTACTATGGGTTCTTCTTCTTGGCCCTGTTTGATTTTCAACTTCCATCTGCTTTTGATGACTATCGCTTTAATGGAGTACAACTGTTTTTCTTCATTATGGTCTTGACGGCCTTCAAATAATCTTCAACACCGGTAGTCGCAACTTCAAACGACTTTGATGGGAAACATTGTTCAACGGTTGATGTCTATGAATGGTTCTAGTGAGTTTAAAAAAAAATAATAATAATGAAGAATGAGAAGGAAGTAATGAAGCGAGAAAAGAAATTGAAGGAGAATGTGTATGGGGTAGAAGAACGTTAAATAGAAGAAAAAGTTTATGAGCTAAATGTAATCAATATCAAAAAACAAAAGGAAGCATTTAAGTGTTTGTAAATAGGAAATTAATGAGTAATACAGAAAAGAAAGAAGTGGGCCAATTGTGAGAGCTAGAATCTATGTATAAGAAGAAGAAGAAGAAGAAGAAGAAGAAGAAGAAGAAGGGGAAGTGAATAAAAGAAGGAAGACTTGATGTGTACTCCAGAGGAAATGTCAAAAAGAAAAAAGCTGGTAATGAATATGAAAGCTTGTTATATGGTGGAATGAAAAAGGATGTGAATGAAAATCGCAAGACGGTCGATTGTGTTTGGAGCTAGGATTGCGATGGCGAAGTTGACTAAGAGAAGAAAAGGGGGGACAAAGAATAAAGGATTCTGTCTGTTACGAAGTGAAAACAAAAGGAAAGCATGTGGGGGACGAGGATTGTTGGTATATGTTGAAGCATTGGACGTATATAAGGATGGGTTTATGAAAGTTTGGAAATGTGATGAATAGCACAAAATCGACATCCCTATATCTTATAGCATGGTAAATGAAATGGAGTTGGATAAGGATTGATGTGAAGGGATGTCTCGTAGCTACATGAAGATTTTGTGAATGGATGAAGATCTGATCATGTGCTGTTATCGAGGTGGGATGGTCCAAAAATGGGGAGCGTTTTAAATTGTGTAGCATTTTCGTTCTATAAAAGGACAAATCCTTGGTATTTATAGAAGGCAAATCGTAACAATAATTATTTCGTCATATCCTGTATACCAACGAGAAGATAACACCTACACATATGCTTGTACCATGAAGGATATTCCCATTACAAAATCATAGTAGTCATCCTTATGGGAATCATGACAACTTCATTTAGTCCAATCGTACAAAATTGATTGCACTATAGTACTCCTCACACTACATGATACCATAGAGAAAAGCCATTTTATGTAGTTGACCAGGTGTCAATTTACTTACGTGTGAGTTACTCTGGTAATTATTTTTTTACGAGCAAGAGAAACCACATATGGCAGTGGCTTAAAAAAAATGGTGACATATTACCATAGCTATTCACAAGCGTGATGGTGATTGTACAATGAATAATTTCCAAAATTTGATGTATATCAAGATGCCATCCTACAGAATTGAATTAAGGAGTGGAAATGGGCACACTTGGAGAGTTGTTTGCTATGTCTCGGGCACTTTAAACTTAGGAAAGGCTCACCGAGATTTCATGGTCTAGTAATAATAATAATAATAAAAAAAAAAAAAGAAGAAGAAGAAAAACACAATTGATTCGAACAATTAGAATGGCCACCTGTCCAAGTTTACAAGGATGTTCAATAAAATGAAGATATCTTGTATTAAGTCTAAAGTTCGACAATTACGCTATAAGTCGATGATTAAGTCATAGGTTCAAATTAAGGTAAGCCATATTTTATTCATGCTTTCTACGCTATTCAATTGCATGAGGAGACATGATTCGAGGTCAATGGTGTAGATCAAGTCATGGTTTAAATCAAATCATTTTCTATACAAATTGAAGATGGGCCTAACTGGTTAAGGAACTCGAATGTCGAAACTAACAAATAGGGACAATTCGTGGGATGAAGAATTGTTATAAAACGAATAATGAAGGAAAATTAGCTCATGCAATCTACAAAAGAGAATTTGTCATGCGTATAGTGTTGAGGGCAATATAATTGGCTCCCATATTATACATTATCAAGAAAAATATCAAGAAAAATGAAATGGCGAAAGAAGCAATGTTTTCAACATGAATAATTACACTATAAATAATGGAAGGATGTTCAAGTATAGTATGGAAGCAACTTAATAGCTTGTGAGGGGAGTTATGCACAAGGGCTAATTTTGAAGGATGAACAACTCACTAAAGCTATGTAAGGAAGGTGACTCATCATAGATAAAGTGATTGGTTATTGAAGGAATCCTATCAACATATCACCTTGAAGGTAATATATTTGCTCATTTAGTTGAGGCAATGAATGCAATTCAATTGTGCTGCAAACTCACGCACTAAGAAGGTTCTTGAGTTAGTTTTGTAGCATCGATGCAAGGCTTTGCTTTATGAGTCATCAAGGAAACGAAAATTCTTAGATACATGTAAATGCACCTGTAGTAGTGCAGTTGTTCTACAGCATACATGCACCAAGTAACGACCTATCCTCTTGAAAGGCTCATTCAATGCTTAAACCCCTTCAACAAGACTTTGGTTAAGGAGCAAAATATAAAGAGCTAAATCTGATTTGTGGGCTTCAAGCCTAATAATCAAAATGGATTTGAATTTTTAAGCTAAGGTGATAGGATATGGAGAGTTAAGATCATATATTTTCGGAATGATCAAGAAAAATTTGGCTCGAAAAGCTTAGAATAAAACCCATTGGATCGATCTACCTAATATAACTTTTCTTAATTTGGCTCACACTAAAAGATTATAAAGTCGTTTATTCAAGTCTAAACTTATAAAAAAAGCCCACTTAAGATCCATTTATAAAAGATTTCAACCCTAATCATTGATAAATGTTATAATCCAATGGATCAAATCAACTACAATTTCCTATAAATACCTCATTCCTTTTCTCATATAAGGAAGAGACAAATTTCAACTAACACTATTACTTTGCTAGATTCATGTCTCAAACATCAAATACCTAAATATTTTAAGAACACTACCCCGATCTTCATCCATTCTAGAATTTGATATCATCGTGCTCCTCAACCTATTATCTTACATATTAGAGCCTACTAAGATTATCTACTCTTCCTCTCTATCTTACCTTACTTGATCATCATGTATATGCAGGTTAAGTCATTTCCTTAGTCACGTGTAACACGATCTGACACGCAATACGCACGTGATTCTTGCAATTTGAACCCCACACAAGAAGCATATCAATATATATACATATATTGAATAAATTCCCTTAGAATAACTTTTTAAACATAGATACTTATTTGTAAGTGTCTACATAATAATTTCATGTTATTAAATACAAAATCTTGAATTATAATAATATATTGCTTGTAAACAAAACATGGCTTTTTGAATGTTAGCGTTTCATATTACTCAAGATTTCTATTATCAATGACTCCTAAATCTACATAAAATTATAATTAGGGAGATACTTTTCTCAATGGCCTAGGGCACCTACAGCTTTCCTTATTTTGCAAGTTTTTGGGACGTCGACGTGTACATTGATTGAGAGTAAATTTTTATTATTAAGTTTGATTTCATTTTCATTTGTCCTTTTTCTTCTTCAATTTTGACAATATTATGTAATAATCACGTTAAAATAATTTTATTATTCAAAGATTTTACTTGCTGAATGAGTTTGTATTTCAATACTATAGGATAATTGTAAAGTGGGGGTCTGTGTTTATCGTATACATAACCCAGTACATGCTAGCTTCTGATAATGAGGTTATTTACTTAATATGAGTGCCTACTCTTAACTTGGATAAATAAGCTAGCGGCTGGCTTAACAGTTAAAGCGCTAATCCCCTAAGTTGTTTAGTAGTTAATGCAATTTAAGAGTTTATATTAGTTTAACTATACGTTACAAAGAATTTAATTTAAGAAATATTGAATAATATAAACAATTTAGCGGTGTAAAAACATCACTGTACATTTACGAAAGGTGGTGTTGCTGGTTTTTCTTTAAAACAAAGGTGAATGTACTATATTTAATATTTACAATGAGTTGCTATAGATAATAAATACAGAAGAAATATTATGTTTGTGAGATGGTCCCACAGGCTCATTGGAATCAGATTTAATTTATAGAAGAAATATTTAAAACGAGGCATTTTCTCGCATGCCGACTTCTTTCTTAATTTGGCAAACAGTGATTCCATCTGTGTACGAGTTGTCATATCGAGAACACTAATTGGCAATAAGATTGGAATCAGATTTAATTTATAGAAGATAACTTCGACATGAAGGGTATGATTATAATTAGTGTTGTCAAATTCAAAATGTGAGGTTAATCTAAAAATAAAGAGTGGTTAAGGATTGACAGTCAAATTGGAGTCGAACCAAAATCGAATTAGGGTTAATAAAAATATTATAATATAATTCATATTTATTTATATAATTTATATAAAAAATATCACCTATATCCTTAAAAATTAGAAGTTGAGAACTCTTCATAGATTAATTTTTTATTTTCCTTTGTTCTACATTTAATTTTTTAGTAAATTAGTATATTTTTATAAAATATGAAAGAAAATAATATATTTTAATTTTAAAAAAACCTGTGGGTTCTTATTATAGCCAGGTTCAACAGATTAGGTCAACTAAATTCGACTAAAGTCATTATCAATGAGGGTCGACAAGATGACTCTAATCGACTTTATGGATTGGTCAAATTGAAGCGAGCTCAACTAAATAGGTTAACTCAGATTTGACAAAAATAATTATAAATGTTGAAGGTTCCACCAACAAAGTATAAATCAAGCATATATTCTTTCTCTTTTCCTAGTCCTACTTGCATGTAGACACGACCTTGCAACTGGCATTAGGTATGCATGGTAAGTAGACAAGGTATGCAAGTACAAGCCCTATTGGTCCTATTTCGTAGGCTACTCAAGCACAAGATTTAAAAAAAAAAAAAAACGTAGAAGACACGAGCACATGTAATCTTGGACTCTAGCACACTAGGCACAATAATGATGGTAGGATGACTAAGCATGAGCACGTGAGCACATGGGAAGCATGTTGGCTTTTTGTTTTGAAAAATTTAAATAAAAATGATATTTTAAGCAGTTTTAATTAAATATAGTATTTAATATTTTAATTTATTTATTTAATTAGTTCTATTTTTGTTGGAATTACCTATAAGAAATTTAGTTTTTAATAAATTTATTAAATAAGAAAAAAATTAATAATTATTAATTTATTTATATCATTTCATTTAACAAATTTACTATAATTTGAATAAGTAATTGAGTAAGAATTAAATGAATGATTTAATACATTTAATTTATTTAGGTAGATTTATTTTAAATGAAAAATTGAATTTAATTTATTTATGTTATGCCATTTGTTTGAATCCAATTAACTAGTTAAATATAAGCGCTAAATGGATTATTGGAACAAATTAACTTAAATAATTTAATTGTACTAATTTCATTTAGGCACATGTACATCAAAAGTACAGAATAGTTCCTTGTAGCAAAATGACATGAGATTACAATTACATGAGCATAAAGCCAAAGTGTTAAAGGATAGACTATAGCTAAAGACTTAACATGCTACAATCATAAATATACTTTGATAAAGACCTTGCTTATCTACCTTAGGATCTAAGATATCTTCATCTAGACTCTAAAGCAATTGTCTTTGCCTACAAGAGATAATCATAAAGGTTAAAGAGTAATCAATAACTAATTACATGGTTAATATTAATTAAATTAGTTTAATAATTACTATTTGATTAATGTAACTAATCTTTCAATGTATTTTGAGATAGGTGGTTAAATTATGCTTGAGTAATATTAATTTAATAGTAAATAAGTAAGCTAGCATATTTGAAAGCTCAAAACTTCTACATAATATATAAGAACCAAAACCAACAACCCTTCTAGAAGTGAATAAACATATAACCCGATCAATGGTCCTTGTTGATAAGCTTTGTGGTACTGACCTAACCCAACTGCTAAAGCTGAGATCATCTACTTGCGGACTCATTCTGTCTACCAAGCCGAATAACATTATTTCTTATAGATAGAGTGTTAAGAAACATAAGGTCAAGACAACAACCGATCCTCACCTATGCTTAACCATTCACTTACTTAGTATCATGCATGCCAATAGGCCGAAGTATCATATTTCTAAGAGTTAGATTCACTCAACTAAAGTCTGTTGTTAACTTAGTGGTTGGGAGATCACTTTACCAAGTGTTGGATTCACTCGACACAGACCAAAGAAACTATTGCTAACTAACTTTAAAACTCGGCAATTATAGGTTGACCTCTCTAGTGTCTTAGCCAAGCATTACGAGACTACTTCCAAAGTATGCCAAATGACCATATGCATAGTTTTATATTTTTATACATGTTTATCTTTATTTTATTTATGGGCCCAATTATTTAGGGTTTAAGGCTTTGTACATTATTTATAGTTTTGCCACTAGGGTTTAAGATATACTATAAATAGCAACATTTGTAACAATACAAATATATAGAAGATTAATGAAAAAAAATCCCCCTTTTAAGTCGTTTCTCTCGAAAAGTTCTCTCTTTCTTACTAGCTCTTATCAATCTCTTTAGCAAAGATTACAGCGAGCAACCCTATTACTTAAACTGGTACGTAACATTCAACGAGTCTTAGGTCTATGTGTAGTTCTACGGTATGTTATATTTGTAGAGTTAATGTGCGGGATTACTAAACCATCGACTCCCATTTACTTTTCGTTCCTTCGGCAGGATTGAACCTACCCCTACTGCCAGCCTTGTCTATCCTTGGCTCAGTCTACATCATCTTGGTATCAAAGCTCAAGGTTCTAGATCGGGTCGAGAGTTTTAGTCATTGTATCTATTCTATTTTGTGTTTGAGGAAGTGCTTGCTTATTGGGTTTGTTTGGGATATCGAGCATTTGTTTGCTGGATATTAGTTTAGTTTCAATTAAATTTCCTTCGGGTGTGTTAATGAAAATTTGGATTGCAATTCCTTTGCATCGTAAGTCCCATATTGAATATATATATTGAAGAAAAGGTTAAGAATTTCAATTTAGGTTGTTTGCCGAGATATCTCTTCTTCAAGTTATTCAATGTGTTGTCTTGCTTTAGTATTTCGATTGTAGCCGAAAAAGTACTATTGTATGTATCGAAGCTTGCTACTATAATAAGTTGTTGTGATGTGTTACTACTGTACTAGCAGTACCATTGTGGCTAAGTGCTGAACTGTTATACTACTCTGAGCTGTTGCTCCAAAGTGCCGAACTATTGTACTCTAAATAAGCATTAGAGCTGCTAGTCCACAAAAGCAATCCGAGCTACTGTCAAATTGAACTTATGCCAAACTATTGAGTATGTTGGTCTAAGTGACGAGCTGGATTGAAGTGCAAGTTGAGATAATTATTGTTGAGTTGTTAATACTTGCAATCCGAGCACTAGTACCCTCTTAAGCTATACTATTGTCCATCGGTTGCTGAGTAACTCTCTCTCTCATAAGCTTAAGTACTACGCTATTGAATTGAATATCCTCAACATAGCATATAAAGCTGGATACAGATATGAATATTATTATGGATACGTGATATCACAAATTCTAGAGTTTGATGAATATGGCACTCCGAATGAATATTTGAGTTGGGAATTTCAAGTCAATCAGGTTTTTGAAGATTATTCTTACTCCAAGCATAAGAGAGCCTATGCTATAAAGATTTCGATGATTGACTTTGCAGCTACTTGGTCAATGAGAATGATAAACAAAGAATTGATAGGGGAAACATTGAGATCATTACATGGGATGAGATAAAACATTTGATACGAAGAAAATTCATACTTGGAGATTATCATGACAGATTGTATGAGAGAAAACTCTCCTATGAAGCTAACCTCTCCGAAGTGTAGGATTAGCTAAAGGAGATTAAAAGATGGCTTAAAGCATTCTAGGATGAAATAAGACAATGAAGGAATGCCAAATTATAGAGTATTGAAGGAGGAGTTAAGGAGGTGGAGGTTATTGAAGAAGTGAGTAGTAAAGAGGAAGAGGACCAAGTTGAGTTGGAGTTAAACCTTTGTATTCTTGATGTGCCCCCATTATCGACCATCTAAACTAATGAGCATGACCGTAGGTAAGAGGAGAAAGAAGAATCGATTTCTAAGGAAGTAGAGGGAATACCGATTTCAACAAATGAGGAGAGTGTGAGATTCGAGCTAGCTGAGCTTGAAGAGTTAGATGTAATCATGATTAATGGGTCATCTAACTTCTTATCGGCACCAGAACCACATACCCATAATCTTTTGTATGCCTTAGAGATTGTGTTACTTTCAATACTTAATAGTTACTAAGACTACCAAGATGTGGTTGATTGGATTCATGATGAATGGAAGGAATCGAGGATGAAGCCAGCACTAATCATAGACTCAAACTATCTCTATATCACTCTCTCTGGTTATTATAGGATAGTATTTAATCCCGGTAGGGTTTGAAGTTGTCAATTACCAAGTTTCAGGTAGAAACTTCTCTAAGGGAGAGGAAATGATAGGCTTCAGGATATCAACCCAACCCGACTGCCAAAGCTGAGATCATCTACTTATCAAGTCATTCTGTCTACCAAACCGAATAACACTATTTCTTATAGATAGAGTGCTGAGAAGCAAAAGGCTAAGACAACAACCAATCTTCACCTATGCCTGACCATTCACTTACTTGGCATCATACTTGCTGATAAGCTGAGGTATCATGATTCTAGGAGTTGGATTCACTTAACTAATGTCTATCGTCGACTTAGTGGCTAAGAGATCACTTTACCGAGTGTTGGATCCACTAAATACAGCCTAAAGAAACTATTTCTACCTAACTTAAGAACTCGGCAATTATGGGTCGACCTCTCTAGTGTCTTAGCTAAGCATTGTGAGACTACTTCCATGGCATGCCGAATGACCACATGTTGACTTCTCCTTATGAAATGCACAGTTTTATATTTTTATACATGTTTGTCTTTATTTTATTTATGGGCTCAATTTTTTAAGGTCTAAGGCCATGTACATTATTTACAATTTTACCACTAGGGTTTAGGATATACTATAAATAGCAATATTTGTAACAATACAAATATATAGAAGATTAATGAAACACTACAACACCCCTCCCCCCTCTTTTGAGTCTTTTCTATAGAAAAGTTTTCTCTCTCTTACCAACTTTTATCAATTCCTCAAGTAAAGATTGTGGCGGATAACCTTATTACTAGAACCGCTACGTCACATCTGGTGAATCTTAGGTCCATATGTGGTTTTACAATGCATCACATCCATAGAGTTAGTGCATGGAATTGCTAAACCATCGACTCTTATTTACTTTTTGTTCCTTCGGTAGGATTAAACCCACCCCTACGGTTGACCTTGTCTGTCCTTAGCCTGATCCGTATCACTTGTCTACCTCATCCTCTTTATCTATCTACCTCATTTCCACTACCCTAACATCGAACAGTATTGCAGCCTAATCTTCTTCTTCACAATCAAAAACTCATTCGATACCCCCTTAGCTCCTTTTCAAGCATCCCTTCAATCTTTTAGGCATATAGTCACTTTAATGATCTTAGCTTTGAGTTGAAGACAGCAAGGGCTAAGAACTCACCCACCTAAGCTGAAAGTTGATTTAGATGACATAGTTGAAGTTAGAGATGCCAAAATATCCCTTATTACAAATGATAATATTGGCACCATTTGGGATTTCACCGCCCATCATACAAAGACATCTACATCAATCTCATTTTCTCTCAATTGTTGCACTTAGTAGAGTGGTAGTTTACTAAAAGTTTAATTGGTGACGTTACTAGTGGTCCCTATACTTTGGCTTATCTAGGTGATTTGTCTACTCCTTTCTGAAGCTGAAGCATGAGAACTGTTAGCATGACTATTAGAACAAGAGGCTTAGGCTGATGGTTGCATCATAGCCTTATGATATGGGAACAAGGCTTTAACCATACTCTCAACTTTTGTATTAAGCATAATAGCTTCATTTATGGTATCTTTCATGCCAATGTTCTAATAAAATTTCTTGAGTAGATTATAAGTACCATGTAGCATATATCATGGGTCTAACATTAATGAAACATAAAATAGAAGACAAAAGTGGAAAAGTTAGGCAAGTAATGTGGCCTTCATGGCAACAACTGTAAAGAGGAGCAATGACTCTTCTATAAAATTTGACAACACAAACAATGCCAATAGGATTTGGTAATACGACATTACTTGTAAGATAATACCAGCCAAATAGATAATTTGTTGTCTATACAAAGGTGTTGAGTAGCATGTACATCCTATTCGTTTTCTTCTAATCTACCATGCGAATCTATCCAAGCTTGGACTATTAGGGCATCTTATAATGTGCATGGGAGTTATCAAATGCAGTTAGGGCCTTCCAAACCTACATTAATAATCAGTTGTGTGTTAAGTATCGTACTAATCTAAACATAACTTTAAAT
Source organism: Lumnitzera littorea (assembly GCA_024138015.1). Classification (NCBI taxonomy): domain Eukaryota; kingdom Viridiplantae; phylum Streptophyta; class Magnoliopsida; order Myrtales; family Combretaceae; genus Lumnitzera; species Lumnitzera littorea. The sequence goes on from JAMXBB010000008.1 coordinate 34,288,676, forward strand.
ATGCATTAGACACTACAAATGTAATAGTAATATGAAATTATGCTAAATCTTAAGGATTTACCCAACATTTCATGCATAGAGTTCCAACATGCCATGTAGTCACTAGGTGGGATGTATAAGTTGTAGTTCTCATGCCAACAACAATCTACATGCTCTTAGTGTTCTACTTGCTATGGTGTATGTAATTGATTACAAACTGAATCTTAGTAATGTGATCTGCTATATCATAGGCAGCCATGCCATCTTATACTACAAGATTTAAAATGTAACGTAAACATTAGATATGGAATAACTTTCCATCACATATCAGGTTTAGCTACCACTTTAATTGTCTTATTGATGTTGTATTTGCAAATGTGTTCTCAAATCGAATACTAAAGAGCCTTTAATTTCATAGCCTCGTATATTATCCAAGTTATTAGATACAATTGTAGGACCTTTGTGAGCTTTCCAAAGCAACATAAATTTAATAATTTGCTTATGCATCATCTAATTATCATTCAATTATGTAACTGCTCCTTTAAGGTTTCTCATTTATGCATAAAAAGTTTGTTCACTTCATTTTGCAAGGTTTGCCACCATGCATGCCTATAATTCAATTGTAATGAGCCAGTTGCTCATTCTCCGAAATTTTCTTGCCTTAGGACATTTAACAAGATACTAATTGTTGCCATTATTTAAATAAGATTCCATTTAGCATTTTTTTGGTTGAAACTGAAAGGTGCTTCACCTCCAATGATCGCCAACGAAGTTCATACTAAGAGGGCATTTGGCACCTTTATCAACATTCCATTTCTCTTCTAGTACATGTTTAAATTTTGAGTAAGGTAGCACACTCCAAATATCAACCTACAAGATAAAGGCTTGTTGCAAGTCATACACTTAGCAATTTCTTATCCAAATAAAATAATGAACTAATTCCAAACGTTACTCATACGTCTTCTCCTTCTTTCACCAGAACCCTTAAGCTTGTTAAACTCGTGTTGCCAATTATTCTTCCTCACATAAGTGTTTGCAAGGGGTTGACTATGAAGTCCTAGCCACAACAAAATAAATGTAAATAAAATATGTATTGTCTTTATTTCCCAAATAATATCTCCAAAAAAAAAAAATATCCTTTATACTTCTCTTGAGCAATTGTACAAGATGCCTACGTTCACTAAAGAACAAAATCTATAAAAGGCCTCTTTTCCCCCTTTAAAATACCCACAACACCTTTAACTTACCCATATGTACTTTAAAAAGAAGCTCTAGCATTCTTTTTTGTTTCTTCATTTTCTCAATTTATATATAACCTACTTAACACCATGGAATCCTCTAGCAGGAGACATCACATCAAGTCTAAAAAGAGATTGACTCATTCTCCTTCTACTTCCCATTCTCTATCCACAACTCCTCTTTTTTTACCTCTATGATTTTGATATCCTCTTACCTACAAGCAAGCATCACTGTCAGTTTATTAGTGAATACCATAAGCAAAATGTTATTATTACTTAATCCTACAATTTCAAAGAAATGAATGATGTAAGCAATTTTCAAGAGTTATTTCAGCTAATTGGCCAATGCACTTTGTTGGACCTAAAGGATCAAACATATCACAACTTATCTATATTTTCCATTCAAATGCAACCTACAATGTTATTTCTTATGATAACGTACAACATTAGCATATAACGAAGTGATAAGCTAACTAAATCTCCACCTATAAGCTTGGCCAGGTTTTTAGGATTTAGGCAAAATATATTAATGATTTGCTACAAGTTGGTGATGAAGAAATCTTTAATCTTAGAAATTAGGATATATAACAACCTTTTCTTAATGTCTTCAATCAACCACTTTGTCCCAATGAAACTCTAAAACAACATTTGAAATACTTCAACGCTTAACAATTTCTTGTATACTGACTGGTTCTTCACCACATCATAACCAATGCCATCACTTGACAAGCTAACACCAATAGCTTCACTAAAGACAATCATTGGCTCATTAATACTATTACCCATGGAGAGCAAATCAACATCTGCAATGTCATAAGCTACTACCTCTGTCTAGCATATGGGCTTAAGGATAGTCACTTAGGATATGGGCATTTGATAACCTATATGCTTAATTCTAAAGGATTGATGTAGATTATTATGTGATGACTAAATCTAAGACATTGAAGTTCAACATATTAATGACTAAGTTAAGCATTGAAAAAAAAAAATGAGGAAATTAGAGCATAGTTGAGGGCTAAATGTTAGTGGCATCTACACTAGCAAAAAAAATAAAAGGAAGGTAAAGATCTACTACTCCGCAAACTCCTAGAAGTGCAAGGTGAATAATCTCAACAATAGCAAGCCTAGCTCGAAAAAGGATAAGGATTCAACATGTGGGAGCAAAACAACTAATGGAAATCTGGCAGCGATAGACAAAATAAGGCAAAAGGTTAAAAGAAATATGGCAATAATAGATAGTGCGAAACCAAAGAATTGACCAAATGTAGGAGCAATAAACACTAACGTGGGAGTAGCAATAGGCATACTATCGACACATTGGCTTTAATTTATAACCTCAATAACAACCACCTCCTCCTAATCCCAATAGTGATCAAGGACAAGGATAAAGTCATTCATCAACTTCTTTATACATACCATTCAAAGATGTTTAGTTTTCTTATGTCATTGTAAATTTGTCAAATATTAGTTATTGCAACTTCCTTTTTTAACAAAATTTCCTTTGTAATTTATTTAAATAACCTTTTTATTTTATTGAAATGTGCTAGATTTCAAACTTAATTCTTTTGTTTCACCTTTTCATTTTCCTTTTTTGATCTTATATTAATAGAATATTAAATTAGAACCTAATTAAATCTAACACACTTGCAGACACCTAATTTTTGCTCCTTTATAGTCTTAATTTTTATTTTTACAAAAAGGGTCCTAATTCAAAAAATAAAAATAATAAAAATTTGAAAAAAAGATGAAAATACAAAAAAATTAAAAAAAGAAAAAATATATAAAGGTTTTTATAGGTAGAAAATTATTTTAGAGTCAATCGTTATAGTTTAGCTTAGTTGAAAAAATTATTTTAAGGAATCGGGTAATTTAAGTACAATTTAATTATACTGAATGTTGAGGCATAAGCCAACAGCCTAACGGATAAGTATTGGAGTATTTGATATGGATTTAATTTGAGGTCTTGGGTTTAAGTCTCAGCAGGCACCTATATCTTTATTTTTCTATCTTTACAAAAACGAGATGAAAACAAGATTCATAATTAATTAAATCATTTGAATTTAGTTTGATCTTATTAAATTAGATTTAAACTATTTTAGATCTAGTTTAATTGTTATCGAATCAGATACAATAGATATAACTAGATATGACTTGATTTGGACCTTAAAAACACACATACACATGCATATAAAAAGAAGAGACATAGTAGAAAAAAGGACGACCTTCACATAGCAATAATTTAGAGACAAAACATCAGAATCCAAACATGGATCACCCCATCCATGCGAGACCCCCCATAAAGCCAACCCACTGTTCAACATACAGCACATCCTCAATTATGCAATCAGCCCTAGTCACGGTCCTACAAGCAGCTGGTGATAATTCTACACTTACGCACGCTCCAGCCCATACATGATTATACACACAATTCTACGCTCGTAAGTAGGACAAACACCCTAACTACATGCCACATTCACTTGATCCAATTTCTCAAATTCGATAAAGTTGAAAGTCAACAATCCATCATTAGACGTTACTAATCCATTGTCCCCTAACTACGTAGAATCCACCTTCACGTCGAACACGAATCCAATTGAGTGCCAAAACCCTGACGTCCAAAGTCCCTGACACCATCTCAAGCTAACAGAAATCAATAATTGCCATCGATCTGAAGTCCCCTAACACACAATAAAGTAATAACAAAACACCAAGTACGTCCACGCTCCAATTTCTACGATCCATGAACACAAGCAGCTAACCGAAAAGCTTGAACACGTATATGTCCCCCTTAATTGATCATCAACCAACCTTCTTCAAGCAATTCAAAGTCCAACAACAGCTGTACAAGCCAACAATCTAATCCAAAGTTCACGCTCCAATTCGAAGCACACAACATAATCATCACTTGGATGCAATTCCAATCCTCTTTGACACAAGCTAAAGTCCTCTAATGCCACACGAAGTCACTTGCCTAAACAAACTTAACGCAACCAAGATCAACAACCATCACCAACATCCTACGCAAGCTGAAGCACACAGTCCCCAACTATGCCTATGCACACGAGCAAGCTACGCACGCTAAGCTACAGTCACTACAGACACTGCGTGACTTTAGTTGCAGATCTAGGCCGCGCGATGTCTCCCCCTCCACGCTGCTGTATCAACATCTGCAGTACATACGAGTTGCATTAGACACGAGGCACTGCTCCTTTACTGAACCGCCCAAATCAGGTTCGAATACTAGATTTTTTTTTTATTTTTGTTTGGTTGTTGTTATGTTTTAGTTACTTAGTTATTTAATAGTATATATAGAGTTAAGAAACTTTTTAATACTAGTTTATATATGTTGAGTATGTTACATAGTTTATTAATTTAAATTAGTTGTTGACAATAAAAATATAGTTGTAAATATATATATAGATATTAGCTTAAGAGAGTTTTTAGTATTGTTTTAGAATTCTTCACGTAGGAAAGTTTTCTTTTAAATAAAAATTAATAATGAAAAACCTTTTTTTTTTTTATTTTAGAACTTTTAGAGAGTTTTTTAAAATCACTCATGAGTTAAGACCCTTTTAGATTTTTTTTTTTAATAAACTAAATTGGTAACAATGTAAGTTCGGTCGGTTTTGAAAAATTAAAATAAATGAATACATTAAAAATTTTTTGGAAAGAACTACGATCGTTTGATCTCAGTTAGCAGGTATGTAGGAACCTTTAGGGCGACGATAAAATTTGTAGAAACTTAAGTTCTTTTTTCTTTTTATTTATTTTTAAATATTATAGTTAGAAGAATAATCCTAATTTCAGTAAATAGATAATGGTGCCAATTAGGGTTTAATAAGTTAGCCCTTGAATTTGGAACCCTCTAGTTTTTTATTCAAATTGAAATCAAAGACCGGTAGCCAAATCATAATCAATCTACCTAATTGGTTACAATTTCTTTTCTTTTCCCAACTTCGGTTGGGTGGCGACTTCAAAAATTATTTTTAATTAAAAAACCAGAATCTCTCAATTTCTTTAGTCAAGGATTAATATTAAATAGGTTAGGGTTTAGTATTAATCGAAAATGAGAAATCAATTTTTAAATAGAAAACCGAAAAATCAGACTCGACAGTTTAGCGACTCCACTAAGGACTGCTAGAGGGCTAGCCATTAAAAGTTGCCGAAAATAGAATTATTTAAAAAAAATAAATAAATAAATGAAATAATAAAAATAATAAAAAAACTTAGGTATGTTATTTATTTGTTTATTTTATTTATTTACTTTTTACTAACATTTTTTTTGTTGTTGCAGTTTATTTAAGGGGGTAATTTTAGGGGGTTTACTTTTATTTTGTTTTTTTGTGTCATAAATGTGTGGTAGATACAGTTAGAACCAGGTCGTCTTACGACCTTAAGAGGGAAGCCATTGTATAAGCTTCGGATGTTATGGGGTAACCACCTTTCGGGGCTAATCAAGCTATCTCACTTAAGTTTAAATATAACCAAAAAATCGTTACATTGAAAAACGTAGTGGTTACAGAACTTGTGAACCTTTAGAACCCACCCTTTTTGCATTATATGAAAACTTTTCTTTCAAAAAATCGTAAGAACCTATGATGTGGTAGACCTAAATGAGCAAGGTAGTTGTGAAGTTGTAGTTGTAGTTGTAATATTTTCTTGTAAATAATTTGTAATAATTTTCTGTAAAGTTTAAAATATGTGGTAATTGTAATTTTTATTTTTATTTTTATTTTTATTAGTCATGGCTATTTCTAGTCAAGAGCCTTTTGAAGACATTTATGTCTACCTACCGCATTAGCCTCAAAAACAACTTCAAGCATAGTTTTGACTCTTCAGTCTAGATAAGCAGGAGTTTATCAAGAATAGGATTGGGCCCATCCTCTCTTTGTAGAAGATCCCCATGAACATCACTCTAGTATGGGCCTTAATCCACCTATGGGAGCCCGAATCTACTAATTTCTTTATGGGCCTACATCAACTAAGCCCAACTTTAGAAGAATATTCTCAATTGTTGTGGGCTCCTACAATCACTGATGATATTTATGTCCTAAACTTGGAAGCTACAGCACCAAAGATCTTCAGCAAGTTGTTGGGAATTAGAAAAACCGAAATAAACTAGGTTCTAAATCAAGGAAAGACCATTCGATTAGAGGATGTCATGGATTGGTTTTCTACTGAATTGAAGCATAGAGAAAAACGCGAAGTTTGTTGTGCAAATTTAAAAGCATGGCACCAGTACCGGGTCAACGCTTTTATATTGGTGGTTTTCAATACTATTTTGTTCCCTAATGATAGACGTCGAGTCCACTTCAAAATTGCAGAATTTGTAACCCAATTCCTTAAAGGGAAATCATATGTCCCGACCCTTCTAGCCAAACAAATTCGGTCACTAAACCATCTCAATAAAAAGAAACGGGGAGATCTAAAAACTAATATGGTCTTACTGGTGGTCTGGTTTATTAGCCACATGAGAAGTTACCAACTTGATTTCAATCAGGTCAAGTTTACTTAGCAATGCTATCTCATCAAATCTTTTGAAGAAAGAATTGAGCTACCAAAAAATATAGCTAGCCGCTATTAGGTCCAATATTTTCAGAGTATAAAAGCAGAAGAGTTATTGTTAACACCTAGGTGGTTTGCAAGCAAGGAAATAATAAGAGGATGTTAAGACTTCAAGGCGGTCCCTCTGATCAACTTCAACCTCTACACCGGATACGTCCCAACCAATGGACTCATTGAGGACATGATCCCTAGACCATCATTAGAAGCTATCTCATTAGACTTCCATAACCCTGGCATGATGGTAGCTAATAAAGTAGCTAAGCTCCTGAACATCCGAGCTCTTTGGTGCACAAGAAAGACCACCCCTACCATTAAAGGGATAATAGTTAGGAGCCAGACAACCAAAGGATTTCTTTATCACCAACTAAAAGGATTGAAGGATATGGAAGACAATAACGAGAAGGGGGAAGTTCAAGTTGAAGCTGAACCCGAGAGGACGAGTAAAAGAGAGCAGGAGTTGGAAAACGGTTGCAAGTAGTATCATCAGAAGATAAAGGCATTGGAAGCACAACTGAAGAGGACCATTGGCAAAGAAGAGCAGGCTCTCAAGATCCGAAAGAGGAGAAAGATGCAGGATAAGCCTACCAGCCACTAAGAGAATAGATTTTAGATTTTAGGTTTTTTCTTAATATTTTCTTTAGAATTCTTTTTTGCAAACAAAATAAGAGGTGTAAAGCTTCACAATTGCAAAAATTAATAAAAGTTAGTTAGGTTTTGCCACATCAAAGGTTTCTTCCTAATTTTTAATTTTTCATTGTACACATGTGACATGGATCTTGCATCTATACGATTAACAACTTTGTCTTAGGAAAATGTAACATGTACTAACCCTTTGTTGAGTTGATCTTACAGTCAAGTAAAATTTCAAGATAGCTCCCAAGCGTCAAGTCTTTCAGAGAAGTCCGATTAGAATACATTCCCAGACCAGGATGGCTACTACTCAAGGAAATGACGGAGACCCTGAGATCAATGATCCCTCCAAGCTGAGGTTTCGTTCCATAGAAAGGGTTATGGAAAAGATGGCAGAACAAATGAGCTTCCTAGTAGACAGCATTGCTTTGCTGAGAGCCACAGCACCGGTTAATGAAGAAAGCTCTAAGACCCGGTATGGGAAGAATACACACGCTCCTAAAGTAGAGCACGAATATCAAAAAGACCCATTCAAGTCAGAAGGAGTTTACCCGAAAGACAACTTGACCTTTGAACCTAACATGTATGCGGCCCCAAGACTTGTTGACCAAGGGCTTAGTACGGATAGCTTGAAAGAGCTCGAAAAGAAATTGACATAATAGATAACTGAGAAGATGAAGGCACTTGTAAGGTATAATGGATTTGAATAGGTAAGGATTATAGAGTTTTCCGTGTATGACATGGGATCATACCTGGAGAAGTTTAAGGTACCAGAATTTGAAAAGTATAACGGGACGGGTTGCCCTAAGCTCCACAGCTGGTTATATGTCAGGAAGATGGGTAAGAATGTTCAGTATAATTCACTCATGGTACAAACATTCCAAGATAGTCTAACTAGACCAGCCTTGACTTGGTATGCCTAACTTGATTTGAATAAGATAAATACATGGGAGAAACTTGCTAAAGCATTTTATGAACAATATAAATTCAACGAAGAAGTAGCCCCAACTATAATGGACTTGGTTGCCTTATGGAAGAAGAATAATAAATCATTCAAAGAGTACGCTCAAAGATGGAGGTCCTTAGCTGCAAGAATCTCTACCCCTACGACCGAGAAGGAGCTTACATCAGCTTTCATTAACACCTTGGAGTGGCCCTACTTCTCGCATCTCATTGGGCAGGCCTCATCTAGTTTTGCTGAAGTAGTAGCGGCAAGGTGCAAGATTGAAAGTGTCGTCTCTTTCAGTAAGCTATAAGAGCCAGCAGATAGAAGACCACCAATGTCATCATCTCGTCCTAGACCAACCAGTAGCAAGCCTAAAGAATCTACAGTCGGTATGGTAAATTCAAATGCCAGACCCAATGCTTAAGTCGCTTTCAGGACAAATCCTCCTTCCACCAGCAACAGTTCAGAGACCAGTTTCAAACTAACAAGACTTATAGACAATTTACTAAGATACTGGTCCCTTTAAGTCAAGTCTTCAAGAAGTTGCGAAGGGATAATTTAATATGGTACGAACTTCCTAGCAATTGATACCGATCGAGAATCTTTGACCCTACAATAAAGTGTGAATACCACTGTTGACAAGTGGGGCATTCGACTAATGCATGCTAGAGACTGAGGAACAAGATTCAGGACTTGATAAATGAAGGGACAGTGCAGTTAGATTTTGTAGAAGCCCTGGTTCCTAACGTTAACAATAATCCCTTACCTAACCACGGACCGATGATTGGTATGATTTTTGATGACTGTGCTGTCAACGTCATTGATTCAGATAAGAAGCCTAAGGTTTTTGAGTTTTATACTAGCAACCTGACTCTAGAAGTGAAGAGGTACACATTCTACGTTCCGTTGCCACCAGAAAATTACAAGGCTGCTCCATTTAACTATCACCTAGTAAATCAGTAAAAACCAAGTCCTTTTGTAGGAGGCATTACTAGATCAGGAAAGATTTACCACCCAAGAGACGAGCATGGGAGGAAGGTCATATTAGGAGAATTGAACGATTAGACGGTGGCCAAACATGTTAAGGGGCTATCGGCCTTTACCAAAATGATCAAGTCGAGTGAGTATAAGATCATGGATCAACTCAGTATGACTCTTGCATAAATATCGTTAATGAGCTTGCTAATTGCATCTAAACCACACAAGGAGGCTTTGTTTCACACTTTAAATGAGGTGAAGGTCCTTTGAGAAATTCCTACTAAGAAGATGGGACTGGTTACTAATTCTGTTCTCACAATGGATCAGATTTCTTTTTCAGCTGAAGAATTAGGCAAGGAAGGGAACAAACATACAAAGCCACTCTTTATCATGGTAAGGAGTAATGACATAATTATCACCAAGCTACTCATTAACAACGAGTCATCGCTGAACATCTGCCTACTCGCCACCTTGGATTTGCTGGGCATCAACATGTTTACAATTAGGCTTTCTTCCACAACAGTTAGGGCCTTTGATGGTTCCAAAAGAGAGATTATAAGGGAAATTGATTTATCCATAAGTATTGGCCCTTAGCATTTTTCTATTCGATTCTAAGTCATGGACATTTCAAGATCTTTCAATCTACTCTTGGGAAGACCTTAGATTCATACAGCAGGGGCTATACCCTCGAGCTTGCACCAAAAGTTGAAGTTTATCTCAAATGGCTAGGTGATTACAATTCTGGGAGATCAAGATTATGAAATCTATAAGGAAACGGCTATACCCTACATAAGAAGCGAGGGATAAGAAGAGCTAGTTTTACAAATGTTTGAAGAAGTGAACATGATCACCAGTCAGAACAGAAAAGATGATAGAAGAATGGGATTCAAGGAAGGCCAGATCGTCACCTATGGCCTTAGCTACAATCCTACCTCGGTGGAAGAATTCCAAAAGAAACAAGCAAGGGGCAAGAGAGGTAACATATTATACCATGCCTCAATGACCTTTCCACCGCTAGTTGAGACGTTCATACAGGAAGAGACTCAAGCTTGGGAATCTGGCAAAAAAAGATTAACAAACTCGCCACACAAGTTCCAGCATCATTTAAATAACTGGTTCTCCATCCCGGCGAATAGCAACAGGTCTTCCATAGGGTAAAGGGGTGACCCATAGTTAGTATTTTCTGAATTTTTATTTTTAATAGTCATTGTTTCAAATGTATCGTCGAACCTTTCATTCAAAATTAGTTAGGTCTTTATCTCATTTGAGACATACTTCCATTTATTTAAAGAAATTTTAGTTTGTTTCTTTCTTATGTTGCGTTTCAGTTCTCTTTTGCATATATACACTTTTCTTCATGCATTCTCATTCAAATCCAATGAACCAAGCGAAAACCAAGAATACCTCTTGTAGGTAGAAGATGAGAATATCAATATTGCTTTCAACCCTACTAGGTTAGTTGTCGGGAGCGATGTCGATGACCATAGTAATATACAAGAGGAATGACAAAAACATGAACTGGGTAGAATCACTATTAATGAACTGATTGAGACAATTAACGTAGGGAACGAAGAAAATCCTATGAATCTAAAAATTAGGGCAAGTTTAAAGGAGAAACAAAAAATAGAAATGATTACGTTATTAGCCGAATATCAGGATGTGTTTGCTTAGTCATACGAAGATATGCTTGGGTTTGACCCATCAATTGTAGTCCATCGTTTACCTACACATGAAGACACTAAACCAAAAAAGCAAAAGTTAAGGAGATTTCGACCTGACGTCTTGCTAAAAATTAAAGAAGAAGTGAAGAAACTAGTAGAAGTTAGATTCATTGAAGTGTCAGATTACTCGGAATGGGTAGCTAATATTGTTCCAGTAATTAAGAAGAACGGGAAAGTCAAAGTGTGTATAGACTTTCGAGATCTCAACTAGGCAATGCCTAAAGATAATTTTCTATTGCCTCACATTTATGTCTTAGTGGATAACACGGCTGAAAATCATCTATTCTTTTTTATGGATGGTTTTTCGAGATATAATCAGATTCAGATGTCCAAAGAAGATAAGACAAAAACAACTTTCATTACGACTTGGGGAACGTTTTACTATAAGGTGATGCCGTTTAAGCTGAAGAATGTAGGTGCAACATATCAGAGGGCAATGGTTGCAATTTTTCATGATATGATGCATAAAGAAATAAAATTGTATGTTGATGATATGATTGCAAAATCCAAAGAGGAGGAAGATCACTTAGAAAACCTGAGGAAGCTATTTGATAGAATGAAGAAGTACTACTCGAAGTTGAATTCGGAGAAATGTACCTTTGGCGTGACGTCAGAAAAATTATTGGGATTCATAATAAGCCAAAGAGGTATTGAAGTCAATCCTGATAAAGCCAAAGCCATAATTAACATGCCTCCTCTACAAACACTCAAGGAAGTGCGAGGATTACTTGGGCATTTAAATTACATAGCCCGATTCATATAACAGTTAACGGACAAATGCCGCCCTCTTTTTAAGCTATTAAAGAAGAACGCAAAGATCAACTGGAATGAGGAATGCGAAGAGGCTTTCACGAAAATTAAAGAATACCTCATGAAACCTCCAGTGTCAGTAGTTCCTAAACCTGGAAAGCCGTTGTTTCTGTACCTAACCATAATGATTGAATCCATGAGATCTATGCTTGGTTAGAAAGATGAAGAAGGGAAAGAGGGAGTCATTTACTATCTAAGCAAGAAGTTCATAGAAGGGGAGCAAAAATACTCAGAGGTCAAAAGAACCTTTTATACATTAGTATAGGTCATGCATCGGCTTAGACAATATATGCTGTATTATTAGATTGAGTTGATAACACAACACGATCCTTTGAAATACTTAGCTGAAAAACCGGCTCTCATTGGTAGAGTTTCAAAGTGACAAATGTTGTTGACAAACTTTGACATTAAGTATGTGAGCCAAAGTTCAGTCAAGGGGCAAGCTTTGGCGGATCAATTAGTGAAGAATCCATGTAAGGATACCCCTCAAGTAGTACGGGTTGAGTTTCCCGATGAAAGTATCCTGGTAGCGAGAAAAGTTTCTGATTGTGAAGTAGCTGAAAAATCTTCAAGGTGGAAAATGTTCTTTGACAGAGTCGCTAATGTGTCTGGATGTGGAGTAAGGGCAATTTAGGTATCACCTCAAGGTACACAATTTCCAATGGTTATGAGACTAGCTTTCCTATGTACCAATAATATTGTAGAATTTGAGGTGTGTATTTTAGGACTCAAAATCGCATTGTTTAAGGAGATATGGGAATTACAAGTATATGGAGATTCTTTGTTGATCATAGGCCAAGCATGAGGTGAGTATAAGACGAAAGACCCTAAATTAATACCTTACTGCCAACACCTGGCCGAGTTAATAACCAAGTTCGAAAAAATTACATTCGTGTACGTACCAAGGGTTCAAAACCAATTCACTGATGCTCTTACTACTTTAGCATCAGTGATCCAGATATCGAGGGGAGTCGAGATTCAGCCACTTAAAATTGAAATTGAAGAAAAGCCCGCTTTTTGTTTGGCAATGAAAAGTTCATGTGACAAAAAGCCTTGGTATCATGATATCAAAATGTTTCTACAACATGGTATGTACCCCGAAGGAGTAGAGAGGAATGACAAAAAATTAATTTGAAGATTGGCGGCTCAGTACTTGATGAGTGATTTTACGCTGTAACGACGATCGTTTGATGGTACGCTTTTACGTTGTGTAGATGGGAAAGAGGTAGAAATGCTCATGAAGGAAGTGGCCCCCACATGAATGGCTACATGCTTGCCAAGAAAATCATGAGGATGGGATATTACTAGTTAACTATAGAAGCGAATTGTATCAGACATGTTAGACGCTGCCATTTGTGCCAGATTTATGCAAATAAGATAAATACTCCACCTCATGAATTGCATACACTATCAACACCATGGCCTTTTTCAATGTAAGGAATATATATCATTGGCCCGATTACTCCAAAGGCATGTAACGAGCACCGATTTATATTGGTAGCTATTGATTATTTCACTAAGTAGGTTAAAGCCTCATCCTACTCTAGTGTGACGAAGGGAGTAGTGGTTAAGTTTATTAGGAGAGACATATTGGCTCGGTATGGTACACTAGAAACAATTATTACTGACAACGATACGAATTTGAATAATAAATTGATGTCCGAGTTATGCTGACACTTCAGGATCATTTATAGAAATTCTACTCCTTATTGGCCCCAAATGAATGGAGCCGTAGAAGCGACCAATAAGAACATCAAAAGAATTATTGAGAAGATGGCCATTACATACCGAGATTGGCATAAGATGTTACCATTTGCACTCATGGCCTATCGAACTTCTATCAGAACATCAACAGGGGCAACCCCCTACTCATTGGTATACAGGAAGCTGTACTACCAGTAGAGGTCGAGATCCCATCCCTCGGAATATTGTCAAAAACTCAATTAGATGAGGCTAATTGGGTAAAGAAGTGTATTGAGCAGTTGAACCTAATTGATGAAAAGAGGCTGGCAACTTTGTGCCACAACATTTGCTATTAGCAATGAATGGTCAGGGCTTTCAACAAAAAAATAAGACCCCGAAGTTTTGAGCAAGGAGATATGGTGCTGAGGAAGACGTTGCCTAACACAACTGATTTGAGAGGGAAGTTTGCCCCAAACTATAAAGGGCCTTACATTATGAAGAAAGTATTGCCTGGAGGAGCTGTTATCTTATCTCAAATGGATGGTCCTGACTTGAAGGACCCAGTAAATGCTGACGTATTGAAGATGTATTATCCTTGAACATCAATGAAAGTTTTGTTCAGATTATGAAATGCAAACAATCTTACTATTATTGTGGTCTCATTTTCATTTTCTACATGCAAAGTTGGTATCCTTAGTAATCGTTAGCATAGGATAATATTCTTAGCATTTTTTCTCATTCTACTAAAAGACCCCACTTCTCGCTCTATCATCTACCCAAATAAACTTTACACACAAGAAGCATAAGAAAAATAAACACTTAACTTGAAGCGATGCCTATTGATAAAAATTCTTTTAATACTTTATTGTAGTTAACCCCCCAACAAAGGGAGACTTGTTTCCTATTTTTCAGGATAGGGCCATGTTTAGTAAGAGTAACATGTGGCACATAAGTAGAAACTTACTTGAGAACGGAAGTTTACACGAAAAGCTGATGGTTGGACTGGAAATTCAACAAAGGACATCATTGTTCGAGAAATGAATATGTTTTGCATTTGTTTCAGGTTTAAGTTACTTTCATAGAAAAAAAAAAAGAAAAAGAAAAAAGGATAAGAAAAGAAAAAAAGGGGTTAGAAAGAGGCAGAAGAAGAAAGAAGAAGAAGAGCAAGAACAAGAAAAGGCAATGGTAAAGGTCAGAATCGTTGGTTCTAATCAGACTGCTCAATAAGACATTGGACTACTTGGGAGCTATCATTGAAACCAAGTAAGTGATTCTAAGCTTGATAAAACATTGCATTAGCAATTGGTTTCCCCCTAAGGATGACAGCTTGTTTTCCAAAAACAATTTCTTAGCAAGTCAGCCAGCTCATAGAACATGGTCCCAATCCAAAGTTCCTTAGACTCCTAGTCACCTAACTCACAGAACGTTACTCGACTCAAAATTTCATCAATGGATTTAGAAAGCTCAAGGAGCACTATCCCAATTCAAAGTTTCCTTCTTTTTAGGTCTTAGCCAACTCAAAGGGTGCTTTGATCGCTTTAGTTAGTGGTTAGTCAGCTCATTAGGGCACGACCAAGTTTTCCTTATTTTTAGGTCTTAGCCAGCTCAAAGGGCGCTTTAACCGCCTTAGTTAGTTAGCTCATCAAGGCACAACCAAGTTTTCTTTGTTTTTAGGTCTTAGCTAACTCAAAGGGTGCTTTGATCGCCTTGGTTAGTCAGCTCATCGGGGCACAACCAAGTTTTCCTTGTTTTTAGGTCTTAGCCAGCTCAAAGGGTGCTTTGACCGCTTTGGTTAGTCAGCTCATCAAGATACAACCAAGTTTTCCTTATTTTTAGGTCTTAGCCAACTCAAAGGGCACTTTGACTGCCTTGGTAAGTCAGCTCATCAGGGCACGACCAAATTTTCCTTGTTTTTAGGTTTTAGCCAGCTCAAAGGGCAGTTTGACCGCTTTAGTTAGTCAGCTCATTAAGGCATGACCAAGTTTCTTCATTTTTAGGTTTTAGTCAACTCAAAGGGTGCTTTGACCACTTTGGTTAGTTAGCTTATCAAGGCATGACCAAGTTTTTCTTGTTTTTAAGTCTTAGCCAGCTCAAAGGGCACTTTGACCGCCTTGGTTAGTCAGTTCATTAGGGTACGACCAAGTTTTCCTTATTTTTAGGTCTTAGCCAGCTCAAAGGGTGCTTTGACCGCCTTGGTTAGTCAGCTCATCAGGGCATGACCAAGTTTTCCTTGTTTTTAAGTTTTAGCCAGCTCAAAGGCCGTTTTGACCACCTTGGTTAGTTAGCTCATTAGGGCATGACCAAGTTTCTTCATTTTTAGGTCTTAGCCAGCTCAAAGGGTGCTTTGACCGCTTTGGTTAGTTAGCCCATCAAGGCACGACCAAGTTTTCCTTATTTTTAAGTCTTAGCCAACTCAAAGAGCAATTTGACCGCCTTGGGTAGTCAGCTCATTAGGGCATGACTAAGTTTTCCTTATTTTTAGGTCTTAGTCAACTTAAAGGGGGCGCTTTGACCACATTGGTTAGTCAACTCATTAGGGCACAACCAAGTTTCTTCATTTTTAGGTCTTAACCAGCTCAAAGGGCGCTTTAACCACCTTAGTTACTTAGCTCATCAAGGCACGACCAAGTTTTCCTTGTTTTTAAGTCTTAGCCAGCACAAAGGGCGCTTTGACCGCTTTGGTTAGTCAACTCATCAAGGCACAACCAAGTTTTCCTTGTTTTTAGGTCTTAGCCAGCTCAAAGGGTGCTTTGGTCACCTTGGTTAGTTAGTTCATCAGGGTACGACCAAGTTTTCCTTCTTTTTAAGTTTTAGCCAGCTCAAATGATGCTTTGACCACCTTAGTTAGTGAACTCATTAGGACACAACCAAGTTTTGCTTGTTTTTAGGTCTTAGCCAACTCAAAGGGCGCTTTGACTGCCTTGGTTAGTCAACTCATTAGGGCACAACCAAGGTTTCCTCATTTTTGGGTCTTAGCCAGCTCAAAGGGCGCTTTAACTACCTTGGTTAGTCTACTCATCAGGGCACGACCAAGTGTTCGTTGTTTTTAGGTCTTAACCAGCTCAAAGGACACTTTAACCACCTTGGTTAATCAGCTTATTAGGGCACGACCAAGTTTTCATTCTTTAGGTCTTAACCAACTCAAAGAACGCTTTGATCGCCTTAGTTAGTCAACTCATTAGGTCACGACCAAGTTCTCATTATTCTTTTTAGGGATTCTTATCAGCCCACAAGGGTACTACCCTTGCTATTCTTTATTTCAAACTAATCGTTGTCAAGTGTCTTAACGCTCCTTAAGATAAAGTTATCCCGACACAAAAACGGTGTCTTTTTTGTTTTTGTGGCAAAGTTTTGCTTAAACTTTGCTACAAAAAGGGGTAGCTATAGATACCTAATTTTTGCTCCTCTGTAGTCGTAATTTTTATTTTTACAAAAAGGGTCCTAATTTAAAAAGTAAAAACAATAAAAATTTGAAGAAATGATGAAAATACAAAAAAATGAAAAAAGAAAAAATATATAAAGATTTTTATAGGAAGAAAATTATTTTAGAGTCAATCGTTTTAGTATAGTTTAGTTCAAAAAATTATTTTAGAGAATCGGGTAGTTTAAATACAATTTAATTGTATTGAATGTCAAGGCATAGGCCAACAGCCTAATAGATAGATAAGTATTGGAGTATTTGATATGGATTTAATTTGAGGTCTTGGGTTTGAGTCTCAACAGGCACTTATGTCTTTATTTTTCTATCTTTGTAAAAGCAAGATAAAAACGGGATTCATATCTAATTAAATCATTTGAATTTAGTTTGATATTATTAAATTAGATTTAAATTAATTTGGATCTAGTTTAATTGTTATCAAATCAAATACAATAGATATAACTAGATATGATTTGATGTGGACCTTAAAAACACACATACACATGCATATAAAAAGAAGAGATACAGCGGAAAAAAGGACGACCTTCACACAGCAATAATTCAATGACAAAACATCAGAATCCAAACACAGATCACCCCATCCATGCGAGAACCCCACAAAGCTAACCCACTGTTCAACATACAGCACATCTTCAACTGCGCAATTAGCCCCAATCACGGTCCCACAAGCAGTGAGTGATAATTCTACACTCACGCATGCTCCAGCCCACACATGATTATACACACAATTCTACGCCCGTAAGCAGGACAAACACCCTAACTGCATGCCACATTCGCTTGATCTAATTTCTCGAATTCCATAAAGTCGAGAGTCAACAATCCATCATTGGACGTTACCAATCCTTTGTCCCCTGACTATGTAGAATCCACCTTCACACCGAACAGGAATCCAATCGAGCGCTAATACCCTAACGTCCAAAGTCCTTGATGCCATCTCAAGCCAATAGAAATCAATAATTGCCATCGATCCGAAGTCCCGTGATGCATGATAAAGAAATAACAAAACACTAAGCACGTCCATGCTCCAATTTCTATGATCCATGAACACAAGCAGCTAATCGAAAAGCTTGAACACGTATATGTCCCCCTCAATTGATCATTGACCAACCTTCTTTAAGCAATTCAAAGTCTAACAATAGCTGTACAAGCCAACAATCTAATCCAAAGTTCACGATCCAATTTGAAGCACACAACATAATCATCAACTGGATGCAATTCCAATCCTCTTTGACACAAGCTAAAGTCCTCTAATGCCATACGAAGTCACTTGCCTAAAAAAACTTGACGCAACTAAGATCAACAACCATCGCCAACATCTTACGCAAGCTGAAGCATACATTCAACAGCCACGCCTATACGCACGAGCAAGCCATGCACACTAAGCCACTGTCACTACAAACACTGCGTGACTTTAGTTGCAGATCTAGGCCATGTGACGTCTCCCCCTCTACGTTGTTGTATCAATGTCTACAGTACATACAAGTTGCATTAGACACGAGGCACTGCTCCTTTACTGAACCACCCAAATCACGTTTGGATACTAGATTTTTTTTTATTTTTGTTTGGTTGTTGTTATGTTTTAGTTACTTAGTTATTTAATAGTATATATAGAGTTAGGAAACTTTTTAATACTAGTTTATATATGTTAAGTATGTTAAATAGTTTATTTATTTAAATTAGTTGATGACAATAAAAATATAGTTGTCAATATATATATAGATATTAGCTTAAGAGAGTTTTTAGTATTGTTTTAGAATTCTTCACGTAGGAAAGTTTTCTTTTAAATAAAAATTAATAATGAAAAAACCTTTTTTTTTTTTTTAATTTTAGAACTTATGGAGAGTTTTTTAAAATTACTCACGAGTTATGACCCTTTTAGATTTTATTTTAAATAAACTAAATTGGTAATAATGTAAATTCAATTGGTTTTTAAAAATTAAAATAAATCAACACATTAAATATTTTTTAGAAAGAACTACAATTGTCTAATCTCGACTAGCGAGTACGTAGATATCTTCGGGGTGACGATAAAATTTGTAGAAACTTAGATTCTTTTTTCTTTTTATTTTATTTATTTATTTATTTTTAAATATTATAATTAAAAGAATAATTCTAATTTTGGTAAATAGATAGCTGTACCCAGTAGGGTTTAATAAGTTAGCTCCCGAATTCGGAACCTTCTGGTTCTTTATTCAAATTGAAATCAAAGACTAGTAGCCAAATCGTAATCAATCTACCCAATTGGTTACGGTTTCTTTTCTTTTCCCGACTTTGGTCGGGTGGCGACTTAAAAAATTATTTTTAATAAAAAAACTGGAATTTCTCAATTTCTTTAATCGAGGATTAATATTAAATGGGTTAGGGTTTAGTATTAATCGGAAATGAGAAATCAATTTTTAAATAGAAAACCGAAAAATCAGAGTCAACAATACTAATTCCTTAACAATCAATTAAATGCAATATATTTCCATATATGCCATTGCTAAATAATCAATATAGCATATAAGTAATACATATTTGTTATACCTTACATTTATTAATATTTGAGATATGTTATACATATTTTTTACACATGCATAATTATGTACGTATATAAGCATCAATATTATATGTATATACATGTTATAGTTATATGCATAAATTTGTGTATTTGAATGTACATATGTACATATGCTTTACAAACATAGTATGTGTTATGTAATTATTCTTTTTCCATGTTACATATGATATTAGTTAATATTGTTAAAACTCAAATGTGATTCTTTCAACAACCTACTAAAATGGAATTTTTTTTTTTCATATTTTATTTTTTATAACATAATTATTAATTTATTATGCATACATAAATATTACGTTCATACGTATATGCTGTATGTACATACTCATAGATATATATATATATATATATACATGCCATACACATGTACATATATAAGCTTTAAAACCGTAACACGTATTACATTTATATATATATATATATGCATGTAATACATATATATATAGATATAATATATACATACATATAGATGCTTTACAAACATAATACATATTACATAAAATGCATATATAAGTATATGTATATATTGTAACGCCCTATAACTCAAAATGCTATAGTCTACTATGCATCCTTAGTTTCTATTAATATGTTAGGCGTTTAGGAACTTACAAGCTATCTAAGATCCATAGAGTACATAAAATCTTCCGACTTACAAATAATAGTCTGTTAATTCGCCAATACTAATTCTTCAGTCATTAATAAAAGATTAACATAAATTCTTGTTCAATTCATCCTACATTAGGATGTTATATTAATTGCCTAAACAATGAAAATATGACAACTTGATTAGAATTCTTATACTCTACAAGTAACATAAAATACAGAACTAATAGGAGTCACAGGCGACTCCACCTCACAGTTGGCAATAAAAATCGAATCCTAGCTCTTGTCCATGCCTTTCATCTATTCTACGTATGCCTCATCGATCCTAAAGTAGAAATTTCCATTCTCTTCTTAATTATGAACTTTACCAATACCATCATATCTTTCAGTAATATTACCATAACATGAACCTGCAACTGAAAAACAATAACCTCCATAGGGTAAGCTAACGCTTAGTACATGATACCACATACGAGCATAATCATACATATATCAAGTCAAGCACACACATGAGTATCAACATAAATGCAACAAACAATCAGTTTTAAGTCTTATCTTTTAAGTGCGTAAACATCATAGTCTCAATATCTTGAGACTTGGGGTTACTCATGACCTATATACCGACAATATATAAATACTATATAGGTATTAGTGTTAAGTCCTCCCTAATCACCCAAGTGTCAAAACCATCCTAGATTTACTTAGATCATTTCAATATAAGACTCCATTGGATACAGCGTGTAAAGATCACCAAGTGCCTCACCGGCGCCACTAGACCCTACCAATAAGTGGTCGAAGCAAAGCACAAGTAGCAAATAGTTAAGTTTGAGTTTCATTTAAGTTCGATTAATGCACACCAATCTAGTATACACAATCAATAAATATGTATCCCGTACCCGATACCTCTATCTCAACGAAGTTTAGCACTACGTAACTTTTAGCACCTGGTCACAAATGCAATACTAGATTTAAAACTCAATTCATTAATCTTAAACTCGACTCAACACTCTTCCACTTTAAATCAACCCTTTACCTCAATGTTTGAGTTTCTGAACTGCACTCTATGTATCTTTTCATATCCTTCCATATATTTTTCAACATCCCATAATATACACACACCACTCGATTGCACAAACAAACATAAATGCAACCACACAATACATACAAACACTGCATATCCTAACATCACTCAATGATACTACCAATATGAAATCCATACCATAACCGCATCACTATTGTTCCCTTCTACCTTATCAACCACTTTTGCTAACTTACACCAAAACCACAAACCAAGAGTTCTTTAAAGCAAAAGGGTAAGAACAATACCTAAATGTAATTCTTGATATGAAACACCCTAGACTTGAATTGTAAATGCATGAAGTTACAAAAACAGAAATCTTTATGGTTTTTACGACATATTCTTGAAGAAAAACGAATTTCTATGTTAGATAAACGAATAACTTATTTAAAATCATTGTATTTTTGCGTTCTCTTGAAGTTTCATTAGTTTTTCTCTTACCCAAACCTCTAGATTCGAATTTTGGCTTTGAATTTGAAAGGGGTTGAGTGGAAAACCATAAGTTTTCTATTCCTATAGAAAAGTAGCATGATAATTTGGTAGAGAAAAAGATATGAGATTTATTTAGGATAAGAAATAGTAAGAAGTCTGAATTTTTTTCCATGACCAAATTACCCTTGCTATCTCTTATAAATTACAGGTTATACCAATGTCTCTAAGTCTTTATTCTATTGTCCCATTCATTCCCTTATTTTATATTTTTAACTTCATTATTATTATTATATAACCCTTTTCTTTCTTTTTTTTTTACTGTGTTTTACATATATGCTTTACGAACATGAGACATCATATTACATAAACATACGCATATGTGAATATGTATTTATGCTTTACAAACAAAATACGTATTATGTATATATAATTACTCGTTTCCTACATGATATATCACATTGGCCGATGATTATTAATATCAAGTGTGATTGTGTGATTTGCCTATAAAATTTGAATATTGTTTTTATTATTTTATTTTTGTACAGTAATTATTTATTTAATTTATCATACTAATATATATTAATAGTATAATGCATGCAAATAAATATTTGAAACTCCAAAAAAATATATATATCATAAACTATTGAGCCCTTCTAAAGCTACGTGGGCGCCACACAGATAACACATGACTAAATGAGCAACATGCTGGTCTGTACATGAGAATAAATGGGCCATAGAGATGCGAGCACACTAAGCAAGACATGAAAAATGCGTAAGCACACCAGACACCTAGTTTTTGGACATCTAGAGGCATACGAGTTGCCTTTTTACCATGCTAACATAGGATTTGAAGTGAAGAGGCATATATTTTGAGTGCCCGACCTGCCCATGTCAGCAAGAAATTTCATACGAGAAAAGCAGGAAGCAACTAGATATAAAGTAACCTTGAGTCGTACGAAACATTTAATAGACAGGAAAATTGGGACCCACTTTCTTTCATTTCATTTTCTTCCTTTTAATCATTTTTCTTATGACACATGCGGATGGACTACGGAAGATCTTAGTCTTTTCAAATGTGGGCTGATAGAAAAGACCATGCCTCTGCACTTTCGAAAGGGATACAAAAGGGAAGAAAGAGCTCATGGGGGACTTTTTATTCACGTACAGTCCCCAACTCTTTTTTTCCCTAACCTTATCAAGCATTTATTTTCTCATTCCAATATAGGATTTCTAGTTAATGGGCACTAACAATTTTTTGTTCTAGCACATATTAACGGTGTTTTTAGGATAAAGGCGTCCAAGCAATGCTGATTTCTCGAGTTTATGAGAAGGAGGATTCCATGGAAAAACTTGTATCTAGATGCCTTTTTATTCTTGCACTTGTAATTTTTATTGCTTGGCTATACTCGAAAATATTATTTGATGAACTGAGATATTATTTTATGAGTATTGTAATGATGGATTTGACATGTTTATGTGATGAATGAATTACCTAATATTGATATTGAATATATGGTATGTTTAGCTATTATGTTTGTTATCTAGATGATCAATGCCTAATCACTACTCTTTGTTTAATTGATTTAGAGATACTCTATGAAACCTTGATTTTCGATCTACAATCCAAAATAGTAAGCTACTTTTATCTCATAAAACCTAGAAAATATAGTTGGGAGAAATAACAAAATAAACTTATTAAAAGAAGCTTAAGAAGCGAGTTTAATCATATAACTCAACCCTAATTACTTGATGTCGATGTGAGTTAAGGAAATCAATACGATTTAGGACTTTTGGAAAATATTATCCAAATTGAGTTAATTTGAATATGAGATTACAAAAGTTAAAAGAAAAGTCATAGTAAGGATAATTTTCCAAAATAAAGTATATAAAATATTTAATTTTAATAAAATATATTTTTATGAAGATCGTTCGATAATTATTGGAAACTCAAAGTTTGAGTTTCAAAAGACTATGATACCTTAGTGATAAATTGTTTAACTTATAAAAACAATATTGGGAGTCAAATAGTATATAGAGTAATTATGTAACTATACTATATATACGTTATATACCTAATATACATATATATTAGTATAATATAGTAAATAATAGATAATAAATACGTTAAATTATTACAAAAATATAAAACATTCCTGATTTACCTAGAAAAAGGTAGGGCATCAAGTTGGAACATCAGATGTGAGTAAAGGTGAGCTATCCATTATAGAGCAGGCCTCATTAACCCTTGTTAAATATGATTAGTTAGTATTATGACACTTAGAAATTTACTTTCCACTCCACCGACCAGAATGTTATAAAAGGAAGATTAGACTTCATTCCTTATCATTTTTGACATATTCAAAATTAGGAAACACTATCCAAAACTTTAGTTTAGCAAATTAACTAAAAATAGGAAAAATAATAACAAATATAGAGGACATACAATTCCAATAGTAATCTACAACCTGACACTATGTGACCACCACCGCTTGATAGAGCCTTCAATGGCTAGTTAGGCCAACCACCCTTTTCTGGCCAATGATGGCCAAAGCTTTAGTGATATGGTGATGTAATATTTACGTAATAAACTATCTTATTTACTAAAAATATCAAACAATATTAAAAAATTATGAAACTTAGTTTTCTTATGTATTTTTTTTTTTTTACGTAGAATCAGAAAAGTGACTTAGAATTTTAAAATTACAAGTGCTTATATGAGTTCCTTAAGAAACTATCTTATTCTAACAAATTTTTCATTAATTTTCAAAAATAGTAAACAACATTGGTTTAAGTTAATTTTAGTGTACATATTCCTCATATAATATATTTAATTTAAGTGAAAAGAATTTTTAAAAGACTATATGCTTCATAGTTATTAAAATTATTTTATTGAGTTTGCCATATTTTCATATGAAACAAATAATAGGTTTTTAATTAAATTTCTTAATGCATATGATTTATAATGATTTCTAGAGCTTAGTTATGATTTTGAAAGTATTTAGTTTATATCTTATAATTTTATTTGGTTATTTGACTAATATAAGCTAATTTTTAGTTAAATTGTGCTTAAAATCAATATTTTAGAAAATATATGTAATGGCCATATTCAAAAGTTATAATTATCACAACTTAAACCATATATTTTTTTAGTTTATATTATTTTTCTTGGATGTAATAGAGTATGGATACTAATGATTAAGTATTTTCCTATTTTTCATGTATATATTGTTAAATATAAGTAATAAGGTAATTTATACAATTAATACCTTAGCAAGAGGAGACCTAGTTAATATTTTATGTGATATGTTTACTATTAGTCTTAATTTGGCTTGATTGAAAAATGAAAATTTTATAAGTAAATATAGTGTTTTGGTCGAATATAGGGCTAAAACAAAGAAGAACTAGAGACTATACTTAGGGGCTTTTGTGTAAGTTAGGCTTAAGACTAAGCTAGGTAAAGTACTAGAGATTCTTAATTGGTAGAGTAGAGGATATAATTCATATATAATTCATTTATAAACTTTGAAGTTAGCTTGAATCAAAAGATAATTCAAAGGACAGTTCAGATGTTAAGTTAGAGGCTAAATTAGAGACTAAATTAGTGGTAACTTGGGACAAGTCTTCTCTTAATAAAACTAACTTAAAACTAACAACATCAATCTAGAATATATATATACATACACTATAGTTGACTATGGTACCTTGTATTCTTATTAGTTAAAGTAGCTGGAGAGAGGTTCATGTTAACGAGTAGTGTCGAAGCGATCAATAAGCCCAAGTAAGTAGATATTTGTGTGCCTCGAGTAAATGTATGTCTATTCCTAACTTTGCTCGCCTTATGACATTTGGCTTGGTTGAGCATGGTTGAATTTTTTGGAGTTTCTTTTATAACTTTTATTGGCTAAATGATGTTCTAAAATTGGATTTGGTAGTTGTGTTTGTGTTGCTTAACACTTAAAGGACATTTGTCAAGATTTACCCTAACCTAGGAAAAGCTTAGTAATAACCTTACCCCTTAAGGTGTTCATTTAATTAAACCTGATATTAAGGTCGTTAAAATGGCAATATAACAAACAAAAGGCTAGGCTAATAAATAGTGAGTAAGTTTACTTAGATTTGTTGGGTATTACTTAGTGTGTTTTGATGTATTCATAGCATAACATAAAAAGGATCTATAGGTTAAGTTTTCTCAAATCCGAAATTTTGCTAGGCTGAGTTTCATATGAAATGCTAGGTTTATCAAGTGAACCATTTGATTTATAATAGCTAGGTTTTCAAGCATATAGGAATAACATTGTATACATTGGGCCAACTATATGCTAAATTTTCTAACCACCCTACATGCATAAGCATGGCACTTGCTTAGTACATTGGTATTACTTGATTGGACTAAAGAATATTGTGATTAAGCTAACGGCTTATTATGTGGCTATGATATGGAATTGCTTGTATTGTATATTTGTTTATTTACTCTCACTTAACTTAATAGTAGGTAAAGAGATAAGTTGTCTTATTCTCAAGTTGCGGATGAGTAGATAGAGCATTACATTATAGAGGCAAAAGGACTTCAAAATACTAGTTAAAGAAGAGCTCATGGAAGAAGTCACTAGCTTTAGATATGATTTGAGTACGTAAGGGCAATTATTTGAGGAAGAAGTTGGTGATACCTTACCAAAGATTTAATATAATAGTTGTAGTAACAAGTGTGTATTTGTAAAGGAATTCTACGTTGTATAGAATTATACAATTGTGATACTTTAAGTATGGTTCACTTTTGTAAAAAAACTTTCGTTGTGGTTTGTTATGTTGAATAGGAAATGATGTGGAAATAAATGTTTTATGAAGCTAAATAATAGGTGGTCTATAGATTCTACCTTATATCTAACTTAGGGGTGGTAGTAACAAACCGTTTTTAGATACCAAAAGTTAGGAAAAAAATTTAAATAGACTCTTGCCAATTGAGGCATTACATACCTATAAGGTATTCAATAACTTGAACAAGCATATCTTATATTTTTGAACAACCTCGCCATATCGATATCTGAGTTTTGATGAAACTCATGAACTTACACATGCAATGTATTTAGAAATATGGTTCAAGTCATGGGAATGTACTTTATCCATTTTAGATAAATCATTGATTTTGGTAAATTAGAACTTTGTTATTGTAAGAGTTATACGAGTACTTATGAGTTTGTTTAAACACTGTAATGTGTTATCAAATTCATTTATCAACATAAAGCATTACATTAATTCATATGAAAATATAATTGCAAATCTCTAATCCTTTTTACATCTCTTGATCCTAGAACCCTTAATATGTTGGTAGGAATATGATGGTGCATGTTTGTTTAGTTTTATTTGATTTACTTCTACAAATTCAACATCTACGATTTGCTTAGATTAAGGAAAAGCTCATATAATCTTATATTTGGGAACATTAACTCCCTTCGAATCGACTTTAAATCTACCATTATACTACACTTATATGATCAATACATTTGTTGATTTGTTTCTCAAAAATCATTTTCTTAATAAAGTGTAAGTATAGGTAATTCATGACTTTAATAGTTAGTAAGCCCAAACTTTTATAGAAGCTTTCATATATGAAGTATTCTTATCAAGAAACTAAGCATCAAGCATAAAGATTACTAAAAAATTTCAATACAACTAAAAGAAATGCTCTTTCATTTACGGTTGATATCCAATATATTGTGATTTTCAAACCAAAGTTCTCTTTATCTTGTTTTATTTCTATAACTCTAACTAATCAAAATGATGTTCACATGGCATATTCAAAGTTAGGTAAGGCAATGGAGAATGGAATCAATTTCCACATATATATCAATCATCACCTATTTGAATGATGTATGCACTCACTTAGACCAATTTATTTATTTGTCACATCAACAACTTCTTTCTTAGTATTTTTTTTTTTTAAGTTGTAACCATGAGTATCAGTCATTCACTTGAACAATTATCCTATTAAAGAACTACATTTTATATTTTAAACTATGCAAATTAATTAAGTGATTAAGTTTAAATTATTACACTTTTATTTAATTACTTATTCTAAACCTAATAATATTAATGTGTCAAATAATTTTTTAATTAAAAAGAAAAATTAATTGACATTTAGTTCATGTATCATTTTAGTAGTAGCTCCTTTTTCATTTCATGGTATCTACATAATAATTATTTAATGAATTTTTATAGACATAAATGAATTTTTATGATAGAAAGATACAATGCCAAGACCCTTATAGCATAATGGCATTAATACTATTTTTTCAATGAGAATGACCGAGTTGGATTGTCCCTCTCCCCATAGTTGTAATACATATGGTATCGAGCATAGCAATAGTAGTAGCAGTAATAATAATGATGATGATGATAATAAATGAAAGACATAACATAAAATTTATTCTCTCTCTTGATCTTTGCATCATAGGGAGGGGCCAGAATACATATTAACATATCACAATTTTACTATGCATGATTTTTATATATATTAGGCTTACCTTTCTCATGTTGATATTTCAATTATAGGATATGAGAATGTTAGCAATTATCATAATTGAACAATCCTTTTTTCTTAGTATTTTCTACATTAGACAAATCTCTATACCATCTTTAAGCATGTTATTTTTCTAATTATCTTACTATGCAAAATTGTACTATAAGATTAATTATTGATATTCAACAGATGCTTTTACATTTATATACTTTAACTAATTGATACTAATTTTCTTTTCTATATTATGTTTCCCTTTTAAGAATTCCTATTTTGCATAATGTTACAAGTTTAAAGCACTAAGGGAATAATTTCTTCACGTATATACTAAGCAGATTGTTTAATTTTCATTAACAATTTGATAATTAACAATATAGAAAGGTAATGTTTCATTATCAATACTAATAACTACAATAGCACCAACTATTTATTTTGAAGATAGATATTGTAGGTTCATTATCGACTAGCGTAATATTAAAACACAAGAGGCTAACTATTAATGCTATTGTTCAAGAACCTTCATACAACATACATGGCATCATTATTATAGGTTATCGTTAGCCATAAACACAATATAACTCATCTAAAATAATATTAATAATTGTTTGAGGACAAAATATGTTTTGAATAGTGAAAGTCTACAATATGATATTGTGTCACACCTTGAACAAGTGGCGTCGTAATAGTCATGTCGTATAAACTAATCTAAAATAAGCATTAACCTTACAACTGTTACCATAGATGTTGCTTATACAAGGAAAACATGACTCAACCAACCTAAAGTATCTAGTAGGGTACCTATTATAAGTAGAACATGTGGTATTTCTTTCAAAATATTTAAATAAGAACACTTGTAGTACATGTTTTTAGTACTTGATTTTTATTGACATAACAATATCTACATTAAAAGACTTTAGTTTTCAGGAAATGTTTCAAAAGCTATAGGTTCTGAGACATATATATACAAATTTCATTAGAAAACTAGTGGTTGCCAAGGAAGACATGTTAGTTTTCTCAAAAAAAAAAAAAATTCTAAAATGATCCAATTTCAACAGTTTTCAAATTCTTCCTAATAAGAATCAACCTCTTGAACCAATCACCCAAAACTAAGCTAGAGGACTATTAGGACTTACTTTATGAGTATTAGCTCAAGAACCATTTAAGGACGAGGATTCTATCACCAACTAAGGATCACTCCACTTTATCTAATTTGAATGCCACACTTTGATTGTGTTCAATGAAATACCTGAGCTGCTAAGTACTAGGTCCTCTTCCGAGCCAAGTTGTTTAAGTATCTAGTCAAAGCTAAGCTATCCAATTGCTCAACCTAAAGAGGCTTTTATCGACACCGTGTGTTCAATCCCTAACCTACCTGGATCAAGTCAGCTAAGTTTCCTATTCTCCTTCAAGCCCCTTCGAAGATGATTCTTGCTAATGCCAAGTTGTTAAAAAGCTTACATTTACAAAAGTAGCCAAGCATTAGTTAACCAACCACCCTTTGATCCGTGTCTTTTGATATAAGATCCTAGAATGACCCCTTTACTTTCTATATCTAGCCTTGTTTGCCATTCTTTTCCCTTTTTAGGAATCTTTTGTGCATTATCCATTTTATCTTTTCCTCATCTATTGTAACACTAGTTAAGGTCATATAGTACCTTACTTCTTTTGTATGCAAACATCATACTTCCATTTTTGAATTATAGAATTTTCCCTAACAAGGTAACATTCCATTATCTTTTAGCAAGAGTTAATGACAAGTGACCTTAGTTCAACATTCATGTGTGATATTAAGTGTTTGGTTAGGCCAAGTAAGATTACTTGGTGTGTCATATCCAATTGATAGCTATTTGGATATGCTAAATCCCCTTGTTTTCTTTTTGTTTTTGTTCATTATGGTGCTCATCTATATGAACGACCCCGAAGATACATCAACTTCATTGGTATTAGAGCACGGATTCGAGAGGAAGTGTGTGATGTGTAGTAGAGTTTTGTTCATGTTTGCTAATAGTGGTTTTTATGTTCTTCGTTTGCTGCTATAGCATATTCATGTGGAGTATGCTGAAGTTGTGTTTGAGTGTATTTTAACTGGGTTTTGAAGTGGTGAGCTCAAAAGTAGTAGTTACGTAAGGTAAGAGTAGTAGTACTTAGCACTTTATTCTACAATGTTCCTCTACTACGAAAACAGAACAAGGTCCATTTTAGTATTACATTGTGTTGGGTTAGGAGTTGAAGTAGTCTAAACATGATAAAGAGATTTTGGGTTGTGAGTAAAAGGTTATGTTGAGTATTATACTATCCAAGTTGTCAAGAAGTATTGTACCATGTCAGATTCCAGTGTTTACAAAGTTGTTCTAACTAAGACAGTAGTGCTCGTGTTAGCTATAGTTAACATGATAGTAATACCCCAAGGTAAGTTGATGATAAACTTCATAGACTCACCAACCTTATTGAAAGTCCTATACATAGCTATGTAAGAAAATAAGCAACAACCATAAGGTGTCTCCAATCATGGCTAAGTAGAAAATGTGTATGAACAATGATATGGCCATGTTAGCCAAGCTAATCACCTAACTCAACTTCACCGAGTTAGAGGAGTAACAAATCGACTTACTCGACGAAGACTTGAGTTAGAGGAAATCGAGGAGGATGAAGAGGAAGTAGATGTAGATGCCGATGAAGAAGAAGAATGGGAGTACTATGAGGTAAAAGATCGAAGGCGTAAGCTCTTTAAGGACTTGACAATGTCAAAGTCCAAATCCCAACCTTTATTGGTAGTAGAGATGTAGATGAATACCTATAATAGGAAGAGAAGGTTAAGAAGGTGTTTGACTGTTAAGGGTATACTCAAGTAGTGAAGGTCCAACTTACTGCATTTAAATTTTCTAGATATGCCACAATATGGTAAAAGAAGTTGAATGTGGCTAGAGTGAGGGATGGAACACTAGGTGTATAAACTTAGGAAGAGATGAAGAGGTTATTGAGGGGAGATTCATACTTGAGACATATTTGTAAGATATATTCATTAAGTTGCAAGAGCTTCACTAGAGGAGTCGATCTATTGGTGAATATGTCAAAGAGTTCTAGATGTTAATGATCCTAGTAGATATAGATGAGCCTGAAGCTCATACAGTATCGAGATTCATTTCTGGACTTAAAGATGAGATCTATAACATTTTGTAAGTATAGAGATTCTATACCCTTAAGGAGGCCATTAAGATAACGTAAAGAGTTGAGAAGAAAAAGACAAATAATCCTATGCGAACTCTATTTCCATGCTAACCTACTCATACCGAGTTGAGAAGACTTATTTGAGCAAAAGAGAAGAATGACCGACCTAACGATAGCCAAGTTAGCTTGAAGAGTCAAGTTGATGAGAAGCCAACCCCAAGGACATACAAGAAAGGACAAACCTCATGATAGAAGATGAGTGAGGTGAAGTGATTTAAGTGCATGGGTTGTGGACACGGAGCTGTTGATAAAGGCATATTTTTCATGTTTAAATGTGCAAATTAGATAAAATTATTATTGATTTTATAGAAATCATGAAGAAATGATACATAATTATTTTCATTTGGACATTCTAGGAATTAGAGGATTAAAGAGTAGAATTATGGAGAATTTAGAGGAGTTTTACACAAATGAACGAAGTCTGAATCAACATGTTGCAATTTGGAACTCAAGGCTGCCAGCCTATCAATCAGCCTACAATGTACACTGGTGGCCTTTAAAGTCTACGCTGTTGGCCTTAAAGCTTATGTCACCACCTATTAGCCAGCCTTCAAGAAAAAGAAGCCTTATGTGAGCCAACCCCAATTTTTCTTATAAATAGACTTGTATTTCACCGTTTGAGAGATTTTTTTTTTTTTATATACACACACTTTCCTTAGACTTAGAGAGTCGTAGAACAATCATTAGATAGTTTTTAAAGAATTCTTCTATGGAATCGCTTAGATCATTGAGAAGATTTTGCTTTTGTTGTGGAGACCAAGTTTTGGAGTTACAATTGAAGTTAATCTTTTCCAGTTATAGAATTGGTGACATCTATTTTCATTATATTTATACAATTCTATGAATTATTCATGCTTTTAATTATGAATTTCCTTGCAATGTCAATTAGTAATTATGCTTTCATTTCAAATTTCATGGCTGGCTAAATTTATTTATAGGAATTAATGAAACCTTAGATAGTTAAGATGATGATTATGTTCGTGTTATAGGATTAATAGATATATGGATGATTCATGATTGCAATTTCTATGATTTCAATTATAATTATTTAATGGATTATAATTGTTAGAAACCCTAGTGATACATGAATTGATATAGTGTTTGTTATAAATTATTAGTTAATTTGATTTATTATTATAGAAGTAGTATTAATTAAATTAATTAGAAATTATCTAGAGATTAATGCGATGTTTGGTGATTGATTATTCACTAAGACATTAGGAATAATTGATTTAGGACATTAGACAATCATAGTATTAAGAGATATATGATTGTTATTTAGAGTTCACTGTTAATTGGAAATATAGCAACTGATTAATTAATTAGGGGTTTAAATCCTTAAGTTTAAGGCATAATAATTTCACTTGAATGACCATATAGCTATTAATCTATATAACATGATAACAATTTGATTTGTATAATTTAGGGTGGATTCTGTTTTTCCCATAATTCTCAATTGATTGCTTAGTTTTAGATATTTTATAGTGACTTTCCTTTTCGATAGCTTTAGTATAATTATTAGATCAGTTAATTTATTTTTAATTGCTTGAATATTGATAAGAGCTAGCATAAGATTAGTAATTTCTTAGTCCTTAAGGGATCAAAAACCTTACTTGCTTTATATTACTTGATTCCGACCCAGTATACGTACTGGAGTATTCACGATTTATTTTTTATATATAGTTTAAGCCTATTAAGTTTTTGGTGCCACTGCCGGACACTGGAAATATTAAACCTTTAGTTCCGTTGGTAATTTAGGTGCACTTGATGACATGTGTTATTTTTGTTCTCTTTGCAGGTGTTTTATGCGCGGGAGTAGAAGTGCTGAAATTTTACCATTAGATTATGAAATAAAGCGCACTTTGCATCAGTTAAGGCGAGAGAACAAAAGAAGAATAGGAGAGATGGCAGGTAACGAGGATAATAATCAAATTCAAGGACTTCCACGAGTACTATGAGACTATACAATACCCACGATGATGGGTTTAGCTATAAGGAGGCCCACTATTCAGGCTAACAACTTTGAGTTGAAGCCTTCCCTCATTTAGATGGTTCAAACGAATTGGTTTAGAGGATATTTTAATGAAAGTCCTAACAAGCATATTGTAAGGTTCCTTGAATACTACAATACAGTAAAGATGAACAACGTGACAAATGAGGTTATTAGATTACAGCTCTTTCCTATTTCACTAAGGGATAAAGCCAAAGCTTGGTTTCATTTACTACTACAAGAGTCTATCACCACCTGGGTTGATCTTTCAACGAAGTTCTTAAGGAGATTTTTCCCACCAGCTAGGACTGTAAAACTAAGGAACAACATCACCAACTTTACCAAGATTAGTGATGAGTCACTTTATGAGGCATAAGAGTGATTCAAGGAGGCGATCAGAAAATGCCTAAATCATGGCTTGCTAGATAATCTCTTAATTGAGATCTTTTATCTTAATCTAAATGAGACATTGAGGTCCCTAGTTGATGCTGCAACTGGAGGTACTCTAATGGGTAAGACCTATAATGAAGCAAGTGCACTAATAGAAGAGATGGCCTCCAATACACATAATTGGCAAAATGAGAGAAGCAAGTTAGGAGTGGCAGCAACCAATGATAATAACACCGTATCTCAATTAACAGCTCAAATTGTAACTCTCACTACTCAGGTAAGTAAACTTACCTCAACATAGTCTTTTAATGCTAATCCTATTTTTTTATTTTGTGAGTAACGTTTAGGACCACATTCAACTCGTGAGTACCTAACTGGGAATCACTTAGCTCCAACTAGTGAAGAATAGGTGAATTTCGTCAACAATTTTCAACCCGGTAAACAAGGACAATATTCGAATACATACAATCTTGGGTAGCGTAATTATTCAAATTTTTCATAGAGAAATGAGAACAATTCATTTCAACTACCACTTAGATTCTAGAAGCAAGGTCTTACTCAGAACGCTCTACCTCAGCAAAATTAGTCTAAAATGGAAGAGCTTATGTTGAGCTATATGCAAAAGATTGACACCATGTTACAGAATCAACAGGTGACTATTCGGAATTTAGAGAATTAGATTAATTAGATCTCTTAATAGTTGAGTAACAAACCATCAAGGTCTTTACCCATTAATACTAAAGAGAATCCTAGAGGTGTTAATGCTATTATGTTGAGGAATGGAAAAGTAGTGGAAACAGTTGATAGATGAGTTGAAGAAAAGGTGGAGATTCTAAAGGAAGAAAAAGGGAAGCAGGTGGAAGAGGAACCAAAGCCGAAGTCACCAGAAGTGAAACTGTATGTTCCTCTAGTCCCATTTCTAGGAAGACTGATGCAACAGCAACTAGATGCTCAATTTTCCAAATTCCTAAATTTCTTTAAGAAGTTGCAAATCAACATTCCTTTTGTAGAGGAACTTCAACATATGCCTTAATTTGTTAGATTCATGAAGGATTTGCTCACCAAGTAGAGAAAGGTTGATGGGAATGAACCAGTAATGCTTATAGGGGAGTACTCCATGATTCTTAGAAAACTTTATCCACCCTACCTAGAAAATAAAGAGATTAGGGGAGTTTTACTATTCCTTGCACTATAGGAAATTTTCACTTTGATAAGGTTCTTATTGATTCAAGTGCAAGTATAACTTTAATGCTCTTATCTATTTTCAGGAAGCTAGGACTTGGAGATTGCAAGGAGACTCATATCACCTTGCAACTTTCTGACAAGAGTATTAAATACCGAAGGGGTATTGTTAAGAATGTCCTAGTGAAGGTAAACAAATTTATCTTCCTAGTTGACTTTATAGTCTTAGAGATGGAAGAAGATAGAGAGGTACCAATGATCCTAGGCAGACCATTTCTTGTAACAGGTAAGATGTTGATAGACATGGAATAGGGTAAGCTTACTTTAAGAGTTATGGATGATCAAGTAACGTTTAATGTTTATGAAGCCATAAAGCATTTTGATGATTGCAAATCTTATTATACTATTGATATTTTTTATGAAGTTACCTATGAGACTATAGAAGAGAAAGTAGGAATGGATACCATGGAATCAGTTCTTAGGGATCTAGATGATTAGAGTGATGACGATGAGCCTAAAGAAGAAGGTAGGGAACAAGTGTCAGAAATTAAAGCTTGATACAATGAAAAGCTAGGCACTAGTGAGAAGAAGCTAATCCCATCATTAACACAACCTTGATGCTTGAACTTAAACCATTACTTAGTCATTTAAAATATGTTTATCTTGGAACAAATGATACTTTATCAATAATAATCTCCTCTTCTTTGATAGATGACTAAGAGAAACAACTTCTAGGAGTTCTAAGAGAGCATCAAGAAGCCATTGGGTGGACCATTGCCAATATTAAGGGGATTAGTCCCTTAATTTGCACTTACAAGATATTGCTTAAGGTGGAGTGTAAACCCATAGTATAACCACAGAGACGACTCAACCTACCTCTTATGGAGGTAGTAAAGAAAGAGGTACTCATATTGTTAGATGTAGGTATTATCTACCTTATCTTAGATAGTGCTAAAAAAAGGTGGTATGACCATGGTGAAAAATGAGGATAATGAGTTAATCCTTACTTGTATTGTGACTAGGTGGAGAGTTTGCATAGATTATAGAAAACTGAATAATGCCACTCATAAAGATTACTTCCCACTCCCTTTCATAGATTAAATGTTAGAAAAACTTTCAAGGCATAATTACTATTGGTTTTTAGATGGATATTCTAGTTACAATCAAATTCATATCAAACTTGAAGACCAGGAGAAAACTACCTTTACATGTCCTTATGGCACTTTTGCCTTTAGGAGAATGCCCTTTGGTCTTTATAATAAACCTACTGCTTTTCAAAGATGCATGATGTCTACATTTTCTAACATGTTAGAAGATTTTATTAAAATATTTATGGATGACTTCTTCGTCTTTGGGAAGTCATTTGAGTCATGTCTGACTAATTTAAGTCGTGTGCTTAAAAGGTACAAAGAGACTAATTTACTTCTTAACTAGCAAAAATGCCATTTTATGGTAAGAGAGGGAATAGTCTTAAGTTACAAGGTATTAAAAAAAGGAATTGAAGTTGACAGAGCCAAAGTGGAGATAATAGAGAAGCTACCACCACCCACTTCAGTTAAAGGAGTTAGGAGCTTCCTAAGGCATGTTGGCTTCTACAAGAGATTTATTAAGGACTTCTCTAAAATCTCTAGACCTCTTTGTAATTTACTTGAAAAGGATTTTAACTTTTTTTTTTATGACAATTGTTTGTAGGCATTCAATCTATTAAAGGAGAAGCTTATTTCGGCACCAGTGATTGTTGCACCTGATTAGGAGCTTCGTTTCGAGATGATGTGTAATGCCAGTGAATACACTATAGGAGTGGTGTCATGACCTTAAAGGGGGCCTAGTAGGATTGCATAAAATTTTCATATCATGTGTGCACCCATGATTTGAAAATTAATTTGCAAGTCAGAGTTTGCAAGATTCTAAATAATTAGTCACTAAAGTTTTTATTTATTTAACTTATGACCACATATATGTGACTATAGATATCCGATAAGTCACAGTTCATCAGAACTACAAAGAATCGGTATCCCCTACTAAACAATAAGATTAAGTAGTAAAGTTCTAAAACTCAAACTTACTAAAGTCACGAAATTTAAATATAGTATTAATAATCATATATATAGTAATTCAAATGAACCATATAGTCTATCCTTAGAGTTTAACTTTTATGCATCCCAATGTTGGCACTCAACTCTCAATTCTTAACCCATGCCCGATCATCTAGCAACCTGCAAGAGAAAACTATTGTGGGGTAAGCTACAAGAGTTTAGTGAGTTAACCCTGTACTATACCAGCAAACAAGTTATCAAATAGTTTATTACCAAACATATAAATGCATGAATAAGCAATATGCCAAACAATATATATGCAGTTGACCGGTACTACATATAACACCGGATTTAACGCCCTTCGAAGTAAAGGTTAGAGATACATCAGCACCAATCATAACCGAGCTCTAGCACTTGGGTTTTTACCCTTATATCATTATATAGGAATTCCCTGTTTCATAGAACAGGTTTCTACTTCCATCAGTCAATAGTATACAGATATCCAGGTCTAGCGGTGAACGGGCTCATGCAGTCTACACTCACACCCTATAGCGGTGGTCTCTAGACGTAACCCCTAGCCACCTACGGTTAGCATCTTCGGTGCCAATAGAACCCGTGAGCCAAGGGTAGGGTCTTATTATACCAATGCTTCTGCACTGTACTAATCAAATCATGTGAGAATCCATCCCTCCAAGGCCCTTCATTACCAACTACGTGAGGTGATGGCCGGAACATCATATGCAATGCTCGTATTCTATGCATGAACCATTTAATTTTTGTTGGGTTGAATATGATTAAGTCAATTTATGAGGTGATCAAACAATATCAACAAATCATTCAAGTTATGCAACAATCANAATACATATTCATGTATATATATATATATACCTCACGTGTACAACTATATATATATGGCCATATTTATTTCGTAAAAATATTACCAAATACATATTATGTATAGTCTTTTTACATACATACACATACCGTATGTTATACTTATATATGTACATGTCTACATACATATCTTTATACATACATATATATATTAATTTAATTACTTATGCATACATACATGTATTGGGAATGCAATATTTACTCAAATACAATATCAATACTACGTATATACATCTACATACCATATAATATGCACATATACTACTAAAATAATTATGTTTACCTAATTATTTTTTATTTTCCTTCTTCTTTTCTTCCTCTTTTCTTCCTTCTTCTTCTTCCTTTCTACTTATTCTTCTCCTTTCTCTTCACGGTTTTGTTTTGGGTTTCTACTTTGCTTTTCTTTTCTTTTGTTTTTTTTTTTCACTTTATATTTTCGGTTTTGAAATTTCCAGGATTTGGGCATAACATGTTTCTGATTTTTTTAGGTAAATAATATAAAAATAGAGAAGCTTATCCCCTTTATTAATTAGGATTAGATAATAAATGATTACTTTATCCTTTCCTCCTTAATTAGTTGACACATGTAAATGAATTTAAGCACATGGGCTGCTGAATTTTTCAGTTGCAATTTACGTGTAGACTAAGGGAAAAATAGGAGAAAAGAAGAAAAGAAAAGAAAAGAGATAAAATGAAAAAGAAAGAGAAGGAAAATAAAAATTAATAATAAATATATGTAATTTTTCGAAACATATAAATTATAACAAATCTCATCATAAATTAACTTTTAAATTTTTGTGAAATTTTATCAATTTAATTGGTACCCGTTATAATTATAATTTTTACAAGTTATAATAGTGATTTTGTTATAATTTTACGCAAATAGGTGTTTTAGTTGAAAATTGCAATCGACTATAATTTTATCACTATTGAATAATATTTAATTATTTTATAGGTTTATATTTATAATTTTAGGGTTTTGATCAAATTCGGGTTCGATTTTAATTAATGGTGTGTAAGTTAGTTTTAGGGTTTTAGTATGCAATTTAGGGTTTTAATCAATTTCTAAGGTTTTTACTACTTATAATATATTTAGATTTATGATTTATTAAATTTTTATTTTACTCGGCTTTAATGACTCTTCAAATCATCTATAGTATTAGGGCTCAATTCTACTATTAAATAGCTAAATTTACGGGGTTTACAAGTGGTACTTGTGAAAAGGAGAGGTAAGTTATTTCATGTTACATACTATGCGAGTAGAACCTTAAGTAGGGCACAGAGAAACTATGCTATGATAGAGAGAAAATTTTTAGCGGGTATTTTTTATTGTGATAATTTAGGCCTTATCTCATAGGTTCTAAGATCATAATATACACAGACCATACTGCTCTAAAATATTTGTTCACTAAAGTTGATGCTTAACCTAAGTTAATTCATTAGATCTTATTACTGCAAAAATTTGACCTTGAAATTAGAGATAAAGAGGGAATTGAAAATGTAATTATTAATCATTTATCTCGTTTACAATTGGAGTGTTTAGAGCCACCTATTAATGAAAAGTTCCTTGATGAACAATTTTATGTGGTAGAGATCCAGGGATTACCTTGGTACGTTGATATAGTTAATTACCTAGTTAGTAAAATCATACCATACGGTTTCTCATTTCAAAGGAAAAAGAAGTTTTTACATGATATGAAATCTTATTTCTAGGATGAACTATATCTATTTAAAAGTTGTGCTGACCAAGTAATTAGACATTATGTGCCTAAAACAGAACAACTTAGCATTATTCATTACTGTCATTCTAAAGTAGCAAGAGGCCACTATGGTGTGGAAAGAACTATAGCTAAAATTTTATCTTATGGATTTTACTAGCTTAGTTTGTTTAGTGATTGTATGAATTATGTTATGTCTTATGCTGAATGCTAAAGGATTAGGAATATTTCTATGAGACATGAATTACCACAAAATAATATTCTAGTAATTGAGCATTTTGATGTGTAGGGAATAGACTTCATGGGTCCTTTCCCTTTATTTTTTTCAAACAATTATATACTTCTGGCAATAGATTATGTGTTAAAATGGGTAGAAGCAGCTGCTTTATAAACTAACGATGCTAAAGTAGTAATTAAATTTTTGAAAAAGAACAATTTTTCCAAGTTTGGGGTACCTAAGGCTATTATAAGTGATGGGGGGTCACATTTTTGCAATTGGCAGTTTCAAAAGTTGTTAACAAAATATGAAGTCACTCATAAACTTGCCACCCTGTATCATCTACAAACTTGTGGACAAGTTGAGGTGTCAATAGGGAAATAAAGTGTATCTTAGGGAAATAAAGTGTGGAAAGATTGGTCTTTAAAACTTGATTATGCATTATGGGCTTATAGGACATCTTTTAAAACCCTTGTAGGAATATTCCCATATAAAATCGTTTATGGTAAATCATGTCACCTCCCTATAGAACTTGAGTACAAGGCCTATTGGGCTATAAAATACCTTAACTTTGATTTACAAGCTACAAGTGACAAGAGATTGCTCCAATTGAACCAGCTAGACGAGATTAGAAAAGAAGCTTATGAAAATGCTAAGATCTACATGGAGAGAGCTAAGCGACGGCATGATAGGAACATTCAACAATGGGAGTTTGTACCTGGTCAGAAAGTGTTATTATACAACTCTCAATTGAAGTTGTTCCCAAGTAAGGTAAAATCTTGATGGTCTGAGCCATTTGAAATAGCCAATGTTTTTCCTTATGGTACAATTGAGTTAAAGACAAGAGACAATCGTACTTTTAAAGTAAATGATCCTCTCCTCAAACATTACTTTGAAGGAGAAAACATAAACAGTGACGCCACTATGGTGGTAAGCAAGAACCCATAGTATGATCGGAAAAGATGGGCTAGCGACGATAAACTAAGCGCATCATGGGAGGCAACCCATGTCTAACCAAACCAATTTTTTTTTCTTATTCATTATTATTAATTATTTATTTATTTATTATTTAAAAAAAATTAGATCGGTCATTGGCATCAAGGCTACCTGCCTAAGGGAAAAAATATATAAAAAAAAGAAAAAATAGAAAAGCGCGAAAATTTAAACTTAAGGCCATCGACCTATTAACTAGCTTACTTATATACATCGGCAATGTACACTGCTGGCGTACAATGGAGAGAGCTAACATACTGTGCTTTTTAAAGCATGATCGTCAGTTTGCTCTCTCTCTCCTCACTCATTTTCTTACCGATTTCTCTATCTAGCTTCTCTCTCTCTCTAGTTTTCTATCCCTCTCCATTACTCTAACTCCCATACACACTTTCTTCATCACTCCATCTCACATTCACTCACTATCTTTACTTTTTCCATACCCATTTTCACTTTTCCATTTCAAATTTGTGCTATTAGCATCCACCATGCTGCCTAAGAAGATGTAACCTCAGCAAAAGAAACAAAAGACGGTAGTCACTTCGTCTTCCAGAAGTTCGGGTAGTGATTTTCTTTCACATCAGGAGTTTGCTAAAGAGAGAA
Organism: Lumnitzera littorea; assembly: GCA_024138015.1. Lineage (NCBI taxonomy): Eukaryota > Viridiplantae > Streptophyta > Magnoliopsida > Myrtales > Combretaceae > Lumnitzera > Lumnitzera littorea. The sequence continues at coordinate 34,330,097 of JAMXBB010000008.1, forward strand.
GGAGGAATTTACAATGAATGACATTCATGAATCAACAATATTTGAATTGAACTCTCTTGCAAGAGTATAGAATGGATGATAGAATCTAGCAGATGATTCTCGATAAAACATGGTTTTGATTATATGAGGTAAAAGAACCCACTTTTAGAAATATAGCCATTAATATTTTTGTCCACTTTGCAATTGGAGAGAAGTGGGCAAATGTCCACTTTCACATTTCAAGTTTATGGAGAAATTTATGTAATTGAATAGAGTCGAATTGGTTAATTTCTAGGTTTATATGATGAGGAGGAAGTCAATTTGCCCAACTCCTGGCCTAGGGATATAACTGTTGAGAGATTTTGGTTTCAATTGATTCATCCTAAGTGGGGTGATTTTGTACCTTCAAAGTCGCTCACCATGACTTTCTTAGCAGTAAAGCACCGGCTACTCCACCATAATCTTGTTCATACTTTTAGCTATAAAAAGACTAACCATAGCAAGGTAACCAGTTTTGACATGTTTTATCTATACAATATGATTTCTAGGTATCAGATAGATTTGGGAGTAGAAATAGCAAATTTTATCTATAGATAGATAAATGATATCAGGACATAGGTTCTCTTTTGTGGTAGGTATATTACAACATTATTGAAAGGTATGGGGCTTTTTTAAGAACCGGAGGGAGACGATGGTATTCTATGTAAGCTTATTTCTACTGCACCCTTTAGGGGTTAAGGACTGGTTAAGATAAATAAATAAGCCTCATCCTACTGATGAGGATAATATTCTTGAAAATCTTCCTACTGCTAGAGCGTCTACTTCATATCATCCTCCATTTGGTAGTTATGAGTAGTTGAGTACTGAAATTAGAGAAGTCTGGAATGAAATTAGGAAAGAAAGGAAGAAGAATAAGAAGTTTAGGACTATTATGATTAATATGTTGAAGTCTGCTATCTCATGTTTTCAGCCAGTAGCTATAGAGCAGCTTTATTATAAGACTTCTAATGTAGAGAATAACAGCACCAATCGAGCTAGTTAGATATTTATGCACATTTCTGATTTTTTTTTTTGTTATTTATTTTACTTTTTTTTATTTTGCTGTTCAGTTATTTTTGTTTAATACCCATATGTTTGGATAACTCTGGATCATTAACTCTACTATGTACTCTTGAATGCCCTTTTATGCTATCTTTGCTATTTCATGTTTCTTATGTTTGATGAGACAAGTTAGATCTAAATTTTATGCTAGCAATGATCTTATGCCTGGCATTTTCTTTGTTGCTAAAAATTTAAATCTAGGGGAGTACCAGTTTTTCATTTCTTATTGGTATGAATTTTTATTTCCTCTTGAATATTGAATAGAAGACAGTATGGACACTGTCTATTCTAAAGTAAGGGGAAGGAAATGGATTTTGAATTAGATTAAATATCAATTTTGATTTTGGTTTTTTTTACAAATAGTTATACTTTCCTATCAACTTGAACTTTATTCATTCATAAGTATCTGCCAATGGTTAGGCCAATTTTTTTCAAAATTTTGAATTTCTTGTTTGGAATCTAGAGATTATACAAAGAAAAAATTTATTGATAGCATTTGATTGTGATTTGAATAATTAACTCACTAAGGTGCCTTACTCACCAATGTTGAGATTTTTGTACACAGTTAAAATTAATTAGTCAAGTCCTTAAGTGAAAAGAGGTAAGTGAAGCTTTGAACTTGGTGATTCCTATAAAAGAAGTTTGAAAAATTTTAGTGGGCATTTAAAAAGTGATGAAATGAGAGCCTTTACTCCAATAGCCCAAGAAATTGAGTTAAAAGTATCCTAACTTAAATGTTACGGTGAGGAAGAGTTTTTAGGGTTCTCTTTAAAACCTAGTCACTTAGGTGATGAACCCAAGATGTGTTGACTGAATGCATTCATTATAATGAGAAGGGCGGAAAGGAAAAAGTTCAGTATCTAAACTAAAAATAAATAAATAAAAAATGGGGATGGAAAATGGAAATATGAATGCAATTCAAGAAATGAATTAAGACTTATAATAGAAAGGAGGAAAACTAAGGGATATAGTAAATACCATATGCTTTCACTACTTTGTTAACTTGTTTCTAGGAATAATTAGAGAGATAATATGCTTGCTAATAGTTATGAAGTTTAAATGAGTGTTTTTCCATCTAGGACTAAGTATCTACTTTTGAAATAGAAATCTTAAGTTAAATACTTGGATTAAAATTTGTTTTCTCTAGAATGGTTGATTAATTTCAATTGTAGTACTTTGATCACGTATTTCAGTTTGGTTCGAGCAGTGGGCATTATAAATTAGTGAGTTTGAAAGTGAGAAATATCAAATGTCTTGGATTAGAAATTGGAAAATTTGTATTTTCAATGATAAATTTCTTTAGTTCTATTTATTTTGACTAAGGACAAGTAAATGTTCAAGTGTAGGGGAGTTGATAAAGGCATATTTTTCATGTTTTAATGTGAAAATTAGATAGAATTATAATTGATTTTATAGAAATCATTAAGAAATGGTACTTAATTATTTTCATTTGAACATTTTAGGAATTAAAGGATTCAAGAGTGGAATTACGGAAAATTTAGATGAGTTTTACACAAATGAACGAAGTCTAAATCAACATGTTGCAATTTGGAACTTAAGGTTGCCATCCTATCAACTGGCCTATAATGTACACCGGTGGCCTTTGAAGTTTATGCCGCTAGCCTTGAAGCTTACACTACTAGCTTATCAATTGACTTTAATGAAAAAGAAGCCTTATGTGAGCTAACCCTAATTTTTCTTATAAATAGCCTTATGTTTCATTGTTTGAGAGATTATTTTTAACACACACACACACACTTTCCATAGACTTAGAGAGTTATAGAACGGTCATTAGATAGTTTTTGAACAATTCTTTTGTAGAATCGCTTGGATTGTTAAGAAGATTTTGATTTTGTTGTAGAGACCAAGTTTTGGAGTTGCAATTGAAGTTTATCTTTTCCAATTACAGAATTAGTGACATCTATTTTAATTATATTTATGCAATTCTATGAAATATTCATGCTTTTAATTATGAATTTCCTTGCAATGTCAATTAGTAGTTATGCTTTCATTTCAAATTTCGTGGCTAGCTAAATTTATTTGTAGAAACTGATGAAACCTTAGATAGCTAAGATGATAATTATGTTTGTGTTATAGGATTAACAGATATATGGAAGATTCATGATTGCAATTTTTATGATTTCAATTATAGTTGTTTAATGGATTATAATTGTTAGAAACCTCAGTGATACAGGAATTGATATAGTGTTTGTTAGAAATTATTAGTTAATTTGATTGATTATTGTAGAAGTAGTGTTAATTGAATTAATTAAAAATTATCTAGAGATTAATGCGATGTTTGGTGATTGATTATTCACTAAGACATTAGGAATAATTGATTTAGGACATTAGACATTCATAATATTAAGAGATATATGATTGTTATTTAGAGTCCACTGTTAGTTGGAGATACGGCAACTGACTAATTAATTAGGGGTTTAAATCCTTAAGTTTAAGGCATAATAATTTCACTTGAATGACCATATAGCTATTAATCTATATAACATGATAACAATTTGATTTGTATAATTTAGGGTAGATTTTGTTTTTCCCACAATTCTCAATTGATTACTTAGTCATAGATATTTTACAGTTACTTTCCTTTTCGATAGCTTTAGTATAATTATTAAATTAGTTAATTTATTTTTGATTGCCTGAATATTGATAAGAATTAGCACAGGATTAGTAATTTCTTAGTCCTTAAGGGATTGATAACCTTACTTGCTATGTATTACTTAATTCCGATCTAATATACTTGCTAAAGCATTCATGATCTATTTTTTATATATAGTTTAGGCGAATCAACTGCTAAGTATCCTAATTAACGTACTATGGTGCCTTAGGGTGATGTAGTGGAAAGTAGTGATAAGAGTGAGCCTAAGGAGGAAGAGAAAAATGTTGGGTAAATTGAAGCTGTGGAGGAAGAAAAGACCTGTGTCTATGCTGACCAAGGAGGGGTGATAATGTTAGTACTAAGATGTGTATTGAGCAACAAGGAAGACCAGCGACAAAATTTATTCCACACTAAGTGCGCCATCAAGGTTCAACTATGCAAAATTATAGTAGATGGAAGGAGTTGCACCAATATTATTGCTCAGACCCTTGTATAGAGGTTAAGATTACCAACCTTATAAGCTACACTGGCTACATAATAATGGTACTCTACATATTATAGAGCAAGTGGTTGTACTATTCTGTGTTGGGAACATATATAAGGACGAAGTGTTGTGTGATGTCATCCCTATGGAAGCTTCACACTTGCTATTAGGTAAACCTTAGTTGTTCAATCAATGTACTATTTACGATGGATGTAAGAACACTTATGCCTTTACAAAGGATGTGAAGAAGATTATGCTATAACCTATGACACCAAACCAAGTGAATAAGACACAAAATTAGCTCATTTGAGCAAGTAAGAAGAAGGCATTACTGATGAGTTGGAGAGGGCTCTAAGCTTTTAAGAAGTCCGATGAGTATATGTTGTTATTTATGAGGAGATTGCTAGAATTAAGGAATTTAGAAGATATACCTACAAAGGTTTAAAAGTTGATAGATGAATTTTTTGACTTATTCCTAGAATAGCTACCTAAAGGACTACCCCCAATCTGATCCATTGAATAATACATTGACTTATAGTTAAGTATTGCCTTACTGAACAAACCTGCTTATAGAATGAACCTTGAGTAGGCTACCATGCTGAAAAGACAAGAGAATGAGCTAATAAAGCATGGATATGTGAGAGAGAGCATGAGTTCTTATGCTAAGTCAACTCTACTTATCCCAAAAAAGGATGGTTCATGGTACATGTACATTAATAACCAAGCTATCAATTGCATTACTATTAAGTATATCTATCCCATACCAGGGCTTAATGACATGTTAGATGAGTTATATGGTGCTAAAATATTTTTGAAGAATGATTTGCAAAGTGGCTATCATCAAATTCATATGAGACTTGGTGACAAGTGGAGGATTGCATTTAGAATGAAGCATGGCCTTCATGAATGGTTAGTTATGCCATTTGGACTTACCAATGCACTGAACACATTTATGAGGCTCATGAACTATGTAATGCGCCCTTTAATCGAACAATGTGTGGTTATGCACTTTGACTACATATTAATGTACAATATTGACCTAGATGACCATTTGCAACATCTCTAAGATGTTTTTTACATTCTACAAGCTAAGAAATTCTATGGGAACATGAAGAAGTATACATTTTTCTAAGGTAATGTTGTCTTCCTTGGTTATGTGGTGTCAAGAGATAGAATTCGAGTTGTCTTAGAGTGGTCAATGCCAAAGAGCATTATTGAAGTATGATGCTGATGGGTTACTAACCTTCTTACTTGTATACGTCTTAGAGGCTTCCAGTCCCTCACCCAAAGAATCCTCTCTTGCCAACCTGTCAATGATGAGAAACTGTACATAAAAGGAGGGTGGCTGAATTCCCTAAAAGTTTCAAATGGTTCTGCTATGCTCTATTCTCTCTCTTATGCCTATGCTAATTATTCTCTAGCCGAGGGCCCTATACTGAATGATCAGACCTTTAGTTACTGAGTGCTTCTTGCCTAGTAACGAGACTTAGCCTCCTACTGGTTGAGTACTTTTCTCTTGGCCTCCTACCAATCCTTACGACATCCCGTTCTCGTCTTGGTCATCCTTGTTACCACAACATCTTAAGTCCACTTGGTCGCTATAACTAGAGAATCTCTTACACAAAACCAATGTTACATTGCCACTTATCCATCTCATCCAACATTGTACTAATTTTTCTCTTTTTGTCATTTGTCCTTTTTACCCCTTTTCATATGTACTAAGAATCTCTTTTTATGTATGCCTTTTTGTAGTTTTCTTTGATTGTAATATTGCCTTAAGAACCTACTTTAAATAGTCTATCTATTTGTAGCTGAAATCATTACATTGATTCTAGACATTAAATATACTTGCTCTTGTGAGACAACCCTCTTTAAATCCATTATCTTATACTATTATCTATTCTTGCCGAATAGCTCAAGATTAGTAGTGGGTAGACCTTGATAATTTGCTTGTATGTCATATCGAGTGAAGTGTTAAGTTATATTGTGTTCGTTGGTGGGTCATATCCTTTGAGCAGCTTCACGTCAACTACTATACTCCATTCGTCGACCTATTTACTCTATTTTCTACAATATTTCAAAGGACCGATTGGTTTCTCACTTCTTACGGTAAGCCTTAGTGATAATTGAGCTCCTAGGCATATCATATAATTCCTAGGTTGAATGCTTAAGATTGTGATCAAGTTCACTGTTAGATTGGTATTTTCTTTGTGTAGTGATTTTTTGCGTAAAGAGTGTCTTGAAGCTTATTCTTATTGAGAATGTTGAATCCTAACATTTAAGGAGAAATTAACAATACTAAGAGTAATGCTCAAAGATGCGGTCATATAACCCAACAGATACCTTATACTACCGATGAGCAAATACAAGACATCGCTGCTATTGTAGCCAATCTAGCTATCTCAATGCAAAGAGTCTTAGAGATAGGGTTGTAAGATAAGATTGCCACTAAATGGGGCCGAGAAATGAAGGATAAGCCGAGAAGGTAGATGAATGAATAGTGAGCACTAAGGCCCTTTCCTATGACCAAGCACTACCCAGTCGTGTTGATAAAGTCATGAGAAGGTAGTTAGAGTTAGATTAAGTAGACAAGGTTTAATGGGTCTTGTAGTGCTAACAACTACTCGGATTAAGAGGAGAAGATTAAAAAGGCATTCGACTTTTACGATTATGAAGATGATGTCCATATTCGAGGTAAAGATACAACCAGCCTAGTTGACCAGGATTATCAAGCCAAAGTAGCATGCCGAGTCAATCAGACTATAGCCATGCATCAAACAGTTCTAAGGTAAAATGCCGAAGACAAGTGTTCAGCTAACCAGAACAAGGCCAAGGTAAGGGTAAGGTCGAGGAACTTAAGGTCTAAAAAGATTAAGGTCAAAGTTTTGAAAGGAAGACCCAAGAAATCAAATGCTTTAAATGTCTTAGCTATGGACACATGGCTAGTCAATGTTCGAACCAACATGTCATGACAATCAAGGGAGACAAGCCTCAATTTGAAGTGGAGAGTGCTAGTGAAGGAAAGGGGGTATTTGAAGTTAGCCCAACATTAGAAGAGATTCAAGAAGACCTTAATGCCCTTACACCTCCTATGGTAGGGGCTGAATACTGTTTTGTTGTATGTCGATCTCTTAATACATTTGTAGCTGACGAGAATGTACAAAGCGAGAATCTATTCCATACAAATTGCTGAATGAATGGCAAATTATGCCCCTTAATCATTGATAGGGGAAGATGCACAAATGTTATAGCACAAGGAGTAGTGAAGGCTATGAAGTTGCCGACCCTTCCATTCCCCAAGCCATATAAGATTCATTGGCTTAACGATAAGGGAGGTTTACTAGTTATCGAGCAGGTTAAAGTACTGGTTGCCATTGGTGATAGGTACAAGGACGAGGTATTTTGTAACGTCCTACCCATGTCCGCTTCGCAAATCTTACGCGATCAACCCTAGTTGTTTTACTTGAAGGTATTACACAATAGGTATAGGAACACCTACATGTTCCAAAAGGATGAGAAGAAGGTTATACTAACCCCTATGAGACCTATAGAAGTGCAGGAGGCATAAGAGAAGGTTGTTTGATCACTATAGCGAAAATTTTTAATGATTTCTCGAGCTTAATTCACTCATCAAGTCAATGCCGAGAAGTGTGTGCTCCTTTTAGTAAGGAAACTCTTAGATTTGAGAGAAGTTGAGAACTTACTTATCAAGGTAAGGACTCTATTAGAAGAGTATGCTGACCTATTTCCTATCGATATGCTGAAAGGTTTACCACCCTTAAGAAGCATTGAACATTGCATTGATCTTTAACCTGGAGTTGCCCTATCAAACCAACCTACTAATAAGCTCAATCCTAGGTAGGCTGTTGAGTTGAAGAAACAAGTGAATGAGTTTATAGATTGTGGATATGTCCAAGAGAGCATAAGCCCATGTACCGTACCAGCCATACTAATACCAAAGAAAGATGGGCCATGGAGGATGTACATTGACAATTATGCCATACACCAAAATTACTATTAAATATCGATATCTAATCTTACAGTTGTATTATATGCTCAATGAGTTACATGATGCCCGCATCTTTTCAAAGATTGATTTGAAGAGTGGCTACCATGAAATGTGAATGAGACTTAGAGACAAATGGAAGATAGCCTTCAAGATAAGGGATGATCTATTCGAATGGGTGGTGATGTCGTTTAGTCTAATGAATGCATCGAGTACTTTTATGCAGCTCATGAGTCATGTACTGAGGGCACTGATTGGAAAATATATTGTGGTTTATTTTTATGACATTTTGGTCTACAGTACTGACCTCATCGCCCATGTTGAGCATTTAAGATCGGTATTTGACATCCTCTATGCCGAAAGATTATTTGGTAATTTGAAGAAATGTGTATTCTACCAAAGCAAGGCTGCATTTCTTGGGTATGCTGTTTTAAAGGAAGGAGTCCAAGTTGATGACAAGAAAGTCAAAGCTATTCTCGAGTGGCCCATATCGACTAATGCTACTAAAGTTAAGAGTTTCCATGGTCTAGCTTTGTTCTACTAGAGATTTATTTGAAACTTCAGCTCCATAATAGCACCATTAACTGAATTGACCTAAAAGAATTCTAAGTTTAGGTGGTCAAAGAAAGCTCATAAAAGTTTTGAAGATGTAAAATCTAAATTGACTTTTGCCTTAGTGCTCACCTTACCAGATTTTGAGAAGGTTTTTGAGGTTGAATGTAACGTATCGAGAGTCGGTATTGGTGCTATTCCTATGCAGTAATGCGGACCAATTGCCTACTTTAGCAAGAAACTTGAAGGAGTTGCTCTAAATTACTTAGACTATGATAAGGAGTTCTACACTCTTATCTGAACACTATAGAACTGGTAGCATTACCTATTATCGAGAGAATTGATCATCTACTCCAATCATGAATCTCTTAAACACCTCCGAGGGCAAGAGAAACTTTCTAGGTGTCATGCCAAATGAGTCAAGCTCTTAAAAACCTTTTGTTACGTCATTAGATATAAGAAGTAGAGCACAAACATCATGGCTAACGTTCATTCTCGTCATTATACCCTCATCACAATATTACAAGCTAAGGTACTTGGATTTGGCACTTTACCAGATCAGTATGAGCATGATTCGCATTTTAGGCCCCTAGTGGCTAAGTGTGATATTAGAGGCACTGCAAATTGGTTCTACTTAAATCAAGGGTTCCTAATGAAGGGCAAGCAAGTTTGTATACAGAGTGGTTTAGCAAGAGAACTACTTGTTCAAGAAGCTTATGTTGGGGGCTTAGTCGGCCATTTTAAGGAAAAGAAGACGGCAAAGATATTGAAAGAACATTTCTACTAGCCTAAGATAATGAAGGATATGCACCAAATTCTTGAGAGGTGTGAGGTGTGTAAACATGCAAAGGGAAGGAGAGAGTCGTATGAAGAGTATACACCCCTACCTATACCCGAGCAGCCGTAAACCGACCTAAGCATAGATTTCATGCTTGACCTTCCCTAAACACGGAGAAGACATGACTCAATTGTGGTTGTGGTCAATCGGTTAAGTAAGATAAGCTACTTCATTCCCTACCATAGAACTAATGATGCTTTATTCGTAGCTAACTTCTTTTTGTAGGAAATTGTACAATTACTTGAAGTGCTAAGAAGTATTGTCTCTGATCGTAGCTCAAAGTTTATAAGCTTTTTTTTTAGGACCCTATGGAAAAGCTCAACACTAAGCTCATGTTCAATAGTTCTTATTACACCCAGATAGATGACTAAACTGAAGTTGTAAACTGAATAGTTGGCAACCTCCTGTGAGTAGCTGCTGGGAAGAATTTACATCACTAGGATTTATGCTTACCTATCATTGAGTTTACCTATAACCACTCAGCTCACAACTCAATAGGAAAATCACCTTTTGAGGTTGTTTATGGACATAACCCAAATTTACTCTTGGATTTAATTATTAGTCCAACCAGACAAGAGAAAAAGTTAAACTAGCCTATAGCGAGTTGAGGAATTCTAGAAGCTGCATCTAAGGGTTATCGAACAATTGGCCAAAACTATTGCTTGATAGAAGGAACAAGGAAGCCGAGGAAGGAAACGAGTCATTTATACCCTCGGAGACCCTATTTAGGTCCATCTTACTAAGGAACGCTTCTATAGTAGGAGAACAAACAAACTATCTCCTCCAGCAAACGGACCTTACAAGATCCTTAAGCATATTAATGACAACACCTATTAGGTTGAGCTGTTTGAAGGATACGGCATGTTTACCACATTCAACATCACCGACCTAACTCCTTATGTACTAAACGCCGACAAAGATCATGATTTAAGGGCATATCTCGAACAACCTTAGAGAGCTAATGGGTTATTGACCTCTGGCCCACTTACTCGCTCATACCTCAAAGGCCTCCAATCCCTCACCAAAAGGATTCTCTTTCGTCAACCTGCCAATGACAAGAAACTATACACAAAAGGGTTGTGGCTAAATTCCTTAAGAGTTTCAGATGGTTATTCTATGCTCTGTTCTCTCTCTTGTGCCTATGCTAATTATTCTCTAGCCGATAGCTCTATGCCGAATGATCAGACCTTCAATTGCTGAGAGCTTCTTACCGAATAACAAAACATAGCCTCCTGTTGGTCGAGTACTTCTCTTTTGGCCTCCTACTAATCCTTACAACATCCTTTTCTTGTCTCAACCATCCTTGTTACCACAACATCTTAAGTCTACTCAACTATTGCAATTAGAGAATCTTTTGTACAAAAATAATGTTACGCTACCACCTGTCCATCTCATCTAACTTTGTACTATTTTTCTCCTTTTGTCATTTGTCCTTTTTACCCCTTTTCATATGTATTAGAAATCTCTTTTTATATATGCCTTTTTGTAATTTTCCTTAATTGTAATGTTGCCTTAGGGACTTACTATAAATAGTCCATTCTATTTGTAGCTAAAATCATCACGTTGATTCCAAACATTGAATATATTTGTTCTTATGAGACAACCCTCTTTAAGTCCATTTTCTTACACTCTTATCTAATCTTATTGAGTAGCTCAAGATTAGTGGTGAGTGGACCTTGACAATTTTCTTATAAGTTATGTCAAGTGAAGAGTTAAGTCATGTTATGTTTATTGATGGGTCACATCCTTCGAGTGGCTTCACGTTAGCTACTATATTCCATTCGTTAACCTACTCACTCTAGTGGCGAGTGGACCTTGACAATTTGCTTATAAGTTATGTCAAGTGAAGAGTTAAGTCGTGTTATGTTTATTGGTAGGTCACTTCCTTCGAGTGGCTTCACGTTAGCTACTATATTCCATTCGTTAACTTACTCACTCTATTTTCTTTGATATTTCAAATGACCCATTGGTTTCTCACTTCTTGCGGTAAGCCTTATTAATAATTAAGCTCCTAGGCATATTAGAAGATTTCATGGCTTAGCTTCTTTTTATAGAAGGCTTATGAGGAAGTTCAGTACTATTGCTGCTCCACTAATGGAGCTTACTAAGAAGAGTGAAGGATTCTACTAGAATGACTAAGTTGAGCAAAGTTTTAGGGAGATCAAGGAGAAGCTTACTATTAGTCCTATCTTAGTCTTACTAGACTTTAGCAAGCTATTCAAATTAGAACGCAACGCATCAGGAATTTGTATTGGCATAATACTAATGCAAGAGTATTGACTTATTGCTTATCACAGTGAAAGCTTAATGGTGCTGTATTGAATTATTCTATGCATAAGAAAGAGTTGTATGTCATGTTCGAGCTCTTACTATATGGCAACATTATCTACTACTTAAGAGTTTGTGATTTACACAGATCATAAGTCTTTAAAGCATCTTGGGAGTCAAAACAAACTTTTAAAAAGGCAAGTATAATGGTTAGAGTTTATGAAAGGATTCTCGTACATGATCAAGCATAAGAAAGGTAATGCTATTATGGTCGCTGATGCCTTATCATGTTAGCATGTCTTACTGGCAACCCTATAGACAAAGTTATTGGGATTTTCACTTATCACCAAGCAATATGCTTAAGACCTACACTTCGATCCTATTATTGAAAAGTGTCTAAGAGGAGTTGTTGTTTGAGGTTACTACCTAAAGGATGAGTATTTATTTAAAGAGAAGAGGCTATGCATATCAAACTATTCCACACATGAGCTGTTGGTTAGGAAAGCTCATAGTAGTGGATTATCTAACCATTTTAGAGAGACTAAAACAACCAACTTATTAAGGGAGAACTTCCATTGATATGGTTTGGCCAAGGATGTCTATAAGGTCATTAGTAGTTGTGACTGTGCAAAAGGGCGAAAGGAAGGAAGGAGCTACATGGAGGATATATGCCCTTACCAATGTTGACCTTACCTTAGGTCGACTTCAGTATTAACTTTGTCCTAGGATTTTCCCAAACATCTAGAGGGAGGGATTCATTCCCTATAGTTGTGGATCGCTTCAGTAAAATGGCACACTTCATTCCAAGCCATCGAACTAATGGTGCTTTATATATTACTGATTTATTTTTGCAGAAAGTTATTTGACTACATGGAGTTCCAAAGACAATTGTATCAAATCAGGATATTGATATCAGGTAAGTGCACCTATCAGTTTTAATATAGCGGATGTGAGTCCGAGTCGATCTCTCAGAGACTTCGAGTACTAATATTAACCTTAACTCTATTATCTAACCGGAAAATTATGAAGGGTTGAATTAATTAAAAATACTAAAATTAACAAACTAACCTAATTATGAGACTTGATTAAGCAATTTAGAAAGTGATAAAACTAAGAATGATTTCAAGAAGGTAATAACGTATTGAGGAATTATTTCCCCTAGTGTTTAACATGTGATCGCTTAAAATATATTTAATTCAATTTCTATTATTCTTGATCAGAGGTATTCACAATTAAAGTTAACACCTTTCTTAAGCATATTAACCCTAATCCTAAATTATTTACCAGAATATCTTCAGTTAGTAATATAATTTAGAATCACATTAATGTATAATAAATTCCCACACAAACAAACAACTTTCCGGAAGAAACATGTATCTTATCTCTAAGTACACATGTAATTCTCTCCAATTATGTCAAGATCTAATTATACATGTAATTTCTCAATCATCATGCATAATATCATATATTGATACTCTAGAAATATCAATTATCAATTAAATAACATAATTGAATCAAAAAAACATAGAAACTTTATTGAAAATTATAAATCAACCCAAGAGTCACATGAAACCCTAGGTTTCATAATCTTAAATACATGACTTCTAAACCATCGTAATCAAACTAAAAACGAGTTCCAACAAAAGCATAAAATAAAACATGAAAAACCCCTTTGGTTGATGAAAAATCTCTTCAATCTTGAAGTTGGTGTTGCTTTCGCCTTTTTCCTCTCCTTCTCTTCAAGTCTCTTCACTTTTGAATGTCCTATCTTCTGTGTGAAACCCTAGTATGTCCTTTTAGAATGTATTGTAAGGTTTCCGTTTTCATCACCAGATATGGCCTAGGACACAGTCGTGTCCCCAAGTCATGTAACTTTCTGACCTTGGCAAATTTTCCTAAATGGACACAGCTTGGGGACACGATTGTATCCTAGGCTGTATAACTTCAAAACTTCATAACTCATTCATTTGAACTCCAAATTGAGTGAAACTTGATTCCTTTTCTTCGTTTTCAATCCAAGAACGCGTTCAAACCTTGAAATCAAAATTTTACTCAATTAAGTATTAATTTCTTTAAAGAAAACCAAAGATGTAAGGGAAATACTATAAAATCATCATGTAAAATATGTTTAAAATAAGAGTTATTAGATATGAAATTTCTAAGCTATTTCTAGAAGACATATTGGAGAAGACTTAGGACTTGTGTTAAGCCCTAGTAGCTACCCCTAGACTGATAGCTAGACTAAAGTGGTGAATAGGATACTAAGCACCCTACTTCGAGCTATTGTAGGGAAGAATTTGGGACATTGGGACTTGTTCTTGCCTATTGTAAAGTTCACCTACATCTGAATGGTCTATAACACTACTAGGAAGACTCCTTTTGAGGTTGTTTATGGCCTCAACCTTACTATCCCTCTAAATATGATTGGCACTTCCACAATAACAGAAGAGAGCCAGTCTAAAGTTAATAAAGCCTAAGGATTACAAGAGCTTCATCGGTTTATGGCAAGGAAGATTGCCAAATTTTAATGAAAGGCAATATGAGATAGGTAGCCATAGCAACTGAACTATTTCTTTCAAACCAGGTGACTAAGTACAAATCCACCTTAGCCAAGATAGAATTCTACACTTGAGACAGACTAAAATATCTCCACAAGTTGATGGCCCATTCAAGGTCCTGAAGAAGATCAAGCTTAATGCTTACCAGATTGAGCTACCTAAGAACTATGGTGTTTCCTCTACCTTCAATGTATCTTACTTAATCTTATACCAACTAAATGAAGTCCCAGCAGAAGCCAGATAAGAGAAACCCTAAGAAGCTACTTCAAATTTGAGGACAAATGTTTTTCATACCTAAGTAGATGATAGGAATAAACCCTTCAAACTAATCACCCGTAGCTGAGCTAAAGGACTATGAGGACTTACCCAATGAGTACTAGCTTAAGAACCATTCAAGGATAAGGATTCCATCACTGACTAGGGATTACTCTACATTATCCTATTCGAATGCTATGCTTTGACCATGTTTAATAAAATACCTAAGCTACCAAGCACCAGGTCCTCCTTTAAGTAGAGTTGTTCAAGCATCAGATTAGAGTCATGCTATCCCATTGCTTAACCTAAAGAGACTTTAATCAACACGCTGTGTTCGAGCTCTAACCTATACCAGATTAAGTGCTAAGTTTCCTATTCTCTTTTGGAGCCCTTTCGAGTTGATTCCTACTAATGTTGAGCTATTAGAAAACTTACGTTTATGGAAGCAACCAAACATTAGTTAACCAACCACCCTTTGATACGTATCTTTTGACTTAAGATCCTAGAATGAATCATTTGCTTTTCATACCTAGTACTATTTGTCATTTTTTTCCTTCTTAAGAATATTTTAGGAATTTTTTGTGCATTATCCATTTTTTCTTTTCCTCATTTATTGTAATCCTAGTTGAGGTCATATAAATACCTTACTTCTTTTGTATGCAAACATCATACTTCCATAATTGAATTAAAGAATTTTCCCTTTTAAAGTAAACTGCGTATTCTCTATTATCCTTAGCTCTTATTTAGCTTTTGTAGCAAGAGATAGTGGTGAACGACCTTAGTTTGACTTTCGTGTGTCATATCGAATATTTTGATTAAGCTGAGTAGGATTAGTTAGTGTGTCATATCTAGCCAATAGCCATTTAGATTTGCTAAACCCCTTTGTTTTCTTCTTGTTCATTTTTATTGTAGTGCTTCTTTATATGTACAACCTCAAAGACACATCACTTCCTCACTTCCCAACCCTTGGCATACTAACCTATGGTTGAGTATATCATTGCATCTTTAATCCTTAATCAATAGCTATAACGTAATCTATAGGAATATAAGCACAATTAGCTTGGTAAGTGAGAAGGAGACCAAAGAGTACAAATTACAAATAAAAGCAAGGTTAATAATTTTAATGCAATGCAAATAGCCATATACAACATCACATAATGTCATCTAGTCCATTATAAGGTTAGAGAAATTGCATCCACTCCAACTTGGATTGAGAAGTTTCAATGTAATTCAAATCAAACTAAACTCAGGCTTGTGTATTAGAGAACGCTCTCTTCTCGAGACTACCTTAGAACCATGACGCCTAACCATGCTACGTCCTCCTCTCCTGTCATTTAGTTCGATTAAGGGTTAGGAAAAGACCATTTTAGCTATCCTCGTCAAAAGGACCAATATTTGGTTTAAAACACCTAATTGTTTTCCCAAATGGGTTATTATGAACTAGTTATATTAGAGGTCAAATCTTGATTAGTTTTACTTAAAGGTAGTTAAGCATGCTTTAAACAAACAAAACAACATGTAGTTATGCAAAGCAACACTCTAAAAACTTCAACTCCCACCACAAATCATATCATCAGTCATACATATAGCATGTGGACAAAAAACTAAGTTACAAACATAACAAACATAACAATTGTACTCTTAAGCCACCAAATACTTTGATATAGGAGCCCAATAAGCTATAATGCCTCAAACCCAACTTACCTCAGTCCAGTGACTCATTATCCTCAAGAATAGTGCTTGTTTTCACTAGTGATCCCTAAAAATTTAACATATGACTTTAGTTTTCAATCACCATATGAAGTAAGAATTTATTATTAATATTAGGTATGTTTATAATCTAAGCTAAGTGAGTTTTTTAATGACTTAATAAGTTTTAGTTAAGTGAGATAAGTTTTGACTTAGTTTTTGACAAAGGTTATGACCACTATCCTAAATTAGGTTCTTATCTAGGAAGTTTCTAATTTACATTTTGACCCAATATTCTTGGTGTAGTTAAAATATACAAAACTAGGTTACATTCTGACCTAGTTTCTAATAGAGTTTCTAACCTTGCTGTTACTTCTATATTTTACTACTTTACATATAATTCAACTTACCTTAAGTTATAAAACCATAATAAACCCATTTATACATCCTTTCACTTTGATATAAATTTATTAGAAACTTTCAAATTGAGCTCATGTACTACCAAATATCAACTAAAACTTAAAAATCATCAACTTAAAACTTAAAACAACTCACTTTTAGCTACTACATACAAATAGATGTAGATTGTAACATGGTTTTATAAAAATTCAACAAGCTTCCTTAGAAAATCATAACCATTAACACATGGTTTTCGTGAAAACCAAATTTTTCCAAAAATCCAACAATTCAATTTTGAAAATCTAGTCGCATAGCATCAAAGTATAACATTTCAAGAGTATATAAAAATTTAAGACAAAACTACATCAAATGGTTTTTCAAAAATGTAATAAAAAATCAGTGGTCAATATGTTTTTCTTAAGGACCTTATACTAGCACTCAAAATTTTGAAAATCTAGTTTGAGATTTGAATTTATCAAGCAAAAATACTTCAAAAAACCGTATTTAAAAAATTTTGAAGTTCATTTGATTTTTTTTTATTTTTAGATTTTAGTAAAAATTAAATTGAAGTCACTTGTCAAAACTTAAAGCATCGGCCACCATAAGGTAAGGGAACTATGTAGGCCAAGCAAAGGGTGGCCACTCCTTTAGGTGGTGACCTTGTTTCACTCTCAATTGGTGATTTTCCTCGAGAACTCTTCAACCCCCCATTCTACACTATTTTCCTTCTAAATTTTTCTTCCCTACTTCTTATCCCTTAAACTCTCTCTCAAGATTTTTCTAAATTTTCAAATGAGCAAAACATTTATCAAAAAGGAGCTTTACAATTTTATAATGGGGTTTAGAGGTGTTTCGATATTCCTTTCCCTAATAACATGTGTTTCCTACTTAGATAACGTGTCAAAACATGATATTTCCAATATTCTATAATCAAACCCAACAGACTTCTAGGTTTGCCACACAACATGAAGAATTTCTTGATTAACTTGGCTTTCTTGCAATTTTTTGATATTTTTCTTTATTTATTTAGTGAATTTTGCACATTTTTAGGTATCTTTAATAATTACATGTATAATTATATATTAATTGTACTCGATGCGTATACATGTTATGTTATGCACATTAATAATTTTATTACTCTTATGATTTATCTTCAGGAGTTGGTTAGTTAATGAAACCTAATCCACATATTTCCGGAACATATATAATAGTATAATAAATTTTCACTATCTTAGCTATACTTTTAATATTTTATTATATTTTTGAATTTCAAACCTACGAAGTTTCCTCGACTAATATTTCTAAATTCCTTGTAAATTTTGAATCTAATCAGGTTATCTTCTCGAATGCTCAAAGTCGACCGCCTAAAACGTAGACGCGTAAGTATAGGGCTTACATTTCCACCCCTCTTTAGAAAATATTTGTCTCAAAACTTCCAATTCAAATAACATATAATTAATAACTGCTTGCATCCTTATGAAATATTATTACTCACTTATCTCTTTAAAGAGCTCTAGGTAGTCATTCTTCATTGCCACGTTCAGTTCCGAAGTTATTTCTGCTCTCCACTACCCTACTAAACCTTTTCATATTCTATTTCATGATTTCTCAACTTTTGAATTTGATTCTCCAATATTTTAATTGGTTTCTCTTCAACAGTATAATATCTAGGTAGATCTATTAGATGTTTCACGAATTTCAGTAACATTGATACATGAAAAACATCATGATATCTTACTAAGCTTGGGGGTAAAGTAATTCAATATGCCAATTAACTTCCTTATGGTGCCGAATTATTTAAATACCTTAAAAGGACTTATGTTTACATATACATGATCTCTACCTATGAATTCCATAGGTTTTCGTTTTAAATCAACCCAACTTTTATAACGATCCTATGTGACTTTCATCCTTTGTCGTATTGCCTTTGCTTTTTCATTCATCTGGTTAATCATGTCAAGTCCTATCATCACATGTTCATTGCTTTCTTAGTATAGTGCAAAAATTCATTTCCTTCCATACAATTCTTCGTATAGGGCCCTTTATATAGTTGCTTGATAACTATTATTATAAGTGATTTCCATTGATAGTAGATATTAATCCCAATCACCACCGAAATCCAAATTACAACCCTCAACATATCTTCTAATATCTAAATCACTTGTTTTCATTTACCATCCATTTGAGGATGATAAGCTATATTGAACTGTAATTTAGTTCCCAAATATCAGTATAGGTTTTCCTAAAACTTAGATATAAGACAGCTATCTCTATCCGAAACAATACTTATTAGTACACCATGTAATCTAACAATCTCCCGTATATATAGTCAAGCTAACTTCTCCATTGAATCACTAATTCGACAAGGTAAGAAGTTAGCAATTTTTGTCAACCTATCCACACAACAATCTAAATCAAATCATGATCCACTCTTGTTCTCATAATTCCCACTACAAATCCATAGTAATATGATCTTGCTTCCATTGAGGTATTCTAGCGTTTGTAACAACCTACTAGGTCTTTAGTGTTCAACTTTCAGTTGCTGATATGTAGTACATCTCACTACATATTGTATGATATCCTTCTTTATACCTTTCCACCAAAATAATGCTTTTAGGTCATTGTACATTTTATTCCCACCAGTGTATAAGGAATAAGTTATAGTATGAACTTCATCCATGATCTCCATCTTTAGCTTTGACTCATGAGGTATACATACTCTATTCTTATATCTTAATACTCCTTTTTCATTAATTCAAAAATTTAGCACATCTCCTATCTTTAACTTTTCCTTAACTTGCTTTAAACTCAAATTCTTGTCTTGTTGAAAATAATTCTTTCTATTAAAGTTGGTTGCACTATTAGATTCATCAACTATACATAAGTCTCATGCCATTTGAATCCAATCTTTAATTTCTCAAGCTCTCAGATCAACTCCTATTGAGTCGTAAGAAGTGAAGCCAATTGTTCATAGTTCTTACGACCTAGCACATCCACTATTACATTAGTTTTACTAAGATGATAATTAATAGTTAGAACATAGTCTTTAATTAGTTGTAACCATCGCTTTTGCCATAAATTTAACTCATTTTGAGTGAAGAAATATTTAAAATGGTTGTGATCCTTATAAATTTAACAATGTTGGCCGTACAAATAATGTCTCTAAATCTTTAAAGTAAAGACCATAGTTGCTATTTTAAGATCATGTATCAGGTAATTTTTTTCATGAGGCCTTAGTTGCCTTGACGCAAATGCCACTACTTTACCATCTTGCATTAACTAACTTCCTAGTCTATTTCGAGAAGCATCACTATATACACAATATGGTTTATTTGGATTTGGCAAAGTAAGTACCAAAGCTGAAATTAGATAATCCTTTAACTTTTGAAAACATTTTTCACACTTATCGCTCTATTCAAATTTAACATCCTTCTACGTCAACCGAATTAAAAGTTTTACTATCTTAGAAAAGTTCTTTATAAATTGCCTATAGTAGCCTACCATTCCAAGGAAGCTTCTCACGTTTGAAATTGTAGTCGACTACTTCCACTCAGCTATAGCCTTAACATTCTTAAGATCCATTGATAACCCTTCACTTGACACTATATGTCCCAAGAATGAAATTTTATCCAACCAAAAGTCACATTTGATTAATTAAGCATACAACTTATTATCCCCCAACTTTTGTTAAGCTAGTTGCAAATGATCTGCATGCTTTTCTTTAGTTTTTGAATAAATTAAAATATCATCATTAAACACAATAACAAATTTGTCGAGATAACATTGATAAATTTAATTCATCAAATCCATAAATATTGTGGGTGCATTAGTTAGTTTTAATGACATCACTAAAAACTCATAGTGTTCGTATCTCATCTATAAAGCAATCTTCGATATATTCTCAAGCTTAATTCGTAACTGATGATATCTAGACCTCAAATGAATTCGTCAAAAAACAATAGCTCCATGCAACCGATGAAACAAATTGTCAATTCATGGTAATGGATACTTATTCTTAACAGTTACTTTATTTACCTCTTTATAATTAACAAACAACCTCGTTTATTTACCTCTTTATAATCGACAAACAATCTTATAGATCTATCCTTCTTCTTCACAAATAGTACTAGTGCTACCCATGGAGACACACTAGGTTAAATGAACCCCTTATCCTTCTTCTTCACAAATAGTACTGGTGCTATCCAAAATTGCTTCTTCAACTTCTGGAGCTCTTTTGGTGACATCTTACATAGTGCTTTTGATATTGGTTCAATTCTTGGAACCAACTCTATAGTATAGTCTAACTCCCAATGCAACTAGGTAAATCATTAGGAAAGATATCTAGAAATTCACACACTATAGGTATCTCAAATTCACTCGGCGTCTGTTTCTTCCATTCCACTACAAATATCCAACAAATACACCAATCTTCAATAATGTCATCGCTTTTCTCACTTACCTTAACCACTAACAATCTCATTCTACACTCTCTAGTTTTTCCTTGAAATATAACCTTGCCTTCATATAAGATTACACTCCTATTTCAATAGTCTACTTTAGCTTTATGTTTGCATAACCAATCAATTCCTACAATAACATCATAACCTTTTAATGAAAAAATTATCAATTTAATTGAAAACTCCTTCTCTTAGATTCGAATTTATCCAATATCTACTATTTTTCGTATCAATACCTACTCTCTAATAGATGTTCTCACTTTATAAGTTGCCTTAACTTCAATTGCATTATTTGTTCCTTAATGTGAACTCTTGACTAATAAATGAATGTGAGGCTCCAATGTTAAACAATGATATACAATTTGTCCATTTATAATTGCATTACCTGAAATAAGCACTACTACTATAGTTACTATTGTTCATTTAAGGTTATACAAAAGGTTATCTACTTCCTCGATTCCTAATATTCAATAACATTAAAGAATTCTCTACATTCAGTTTATAAGTGAAAATGGTCATTAAGTCACATACCTATCACTAGTCCTTGCTCAATTTCATCAATCTCTATATCATCATCAAAACCATTATTGAAATACTCCTCCATCCACTAGTCAAACCCCTTAATATCTTCTTCATACTTACTATTGCAAAAACTTGTACTAGTACTATAGTTGTCTTTACTCCACCAGAGTTCTTAGTTCCTTGCCCAACCTATCTACAATACCTCAAAAAGTGTCATGCCTTTCCTCACCTATAGCACTTCACAATTTTCATCTTTGAGTATTCTCTTGATATATGCTTTGGATTTCCACATAAATAACATTTGTCTTTCAATTGCATACATTGTTAAGGAAAGTGTTGAGCTCTACATTTTCAACATTTAATATTTCCTTCCTTATTATAGAAACTATATCTCATTTTAGATTATGCTAGGCCACTAGACATCACCACTAGCTTCTTCCCTTTTTGACCCAAACTACTACTAACACTTGGAGATAACCTCTTAAAAGTAAGTATAAATCAAATGACTCCCTTTAACTTCTTACTCCATTACTCTTGCATAGCCAATTAGTTATTCTCCAACTATTGTACTTTATCCACAACCTCATGGTAGGTAGTAAACCCATAATCCATTAACTTATACCTCATTATTAAGTCAAATTCATTAAGAAAAACCTCTTTCTTTAGCACTTGGTTCTACCAATAAGACTCAGGTGCATACTGTAACAATCTATTAAACTTATTTTCATACTGAGCTATAATCATAGCACCCTTCTTCAATTCCATCAACTACCTAGTCATTTGGTTTTACACACTTACAATAAAATATTCTTTCTTAAACTCTTCTCTAAATACTTGCCAAGTAATTGGTCCTATTATTGTTCTTGCTTCTGAGTTCCACCAAATACGTATACCCATTTTCAACAAGCCTGGAAAGCCTCAAAACTTCATTTAATTTATGTCAACTAATCATCCATTAAGGTAGGTTTTCCCATTTCAGCTTCAAAATACCAATTTGCTTTCATAAATTCTAAGAGTCTATTAGCTACTTGGGATCAATTTCCTCTTAGTTTAACCTTTGGCTACCTTCAATTTATAACATTCCACCTACTATAAATGTTGGATCAAAACTTCCCATTGCTAAATCATGGTGTTCATATTTGCAAGCATCTATCCAAACTATATTAGATCCATCATAATTGGAGGAGACGGTGGTAGCAGTAAGTCATTTCTAAGAGGTTCTTATGGTAAAGGAGGATTAAGGGGTAGGACAACATTCTTGGGTTACTTATCTGGATCTTTATTTCATGTTATTAGCCATAATTATAATTACAATAGCAAACTATTTACCTTTCACTCAAAACATATACAATTCAACAACTTGGATAAAGCTAAATTACTTCAAAATCCATATGGATAAAAAAATTCCCTCTTAAAGCATTATAAATATAAACCAATCCATAAATCTTCCATCATGACATCAATTTTCATACTCACCTATAACATCATATCCCTGCTTATATGATGATAATAATAAAACGTCACTTGTCATTCACTTCCTGTAATTCCTTCATATGAATTATGTACAATTAAAGTATTAAAAACAAAAATATACTTTTCTCTCATATAACTACATATACAGTACATTTATATTCTTGATAACCTTCACTTATATCCAAGAGGATTATAAACTTAACTCTATATGATCAAAAGATTACATATTTGATTCCTAAATACATCACTTCTATTTATAACTTAATTTCATTATATTCATGAGTCTATTTACATCCATTATATAAATTAAAAACTAAAATACATTTGGCATTTACAAAAGTTACACCAAAAGGTTAAAAATACATCAAAAGACAAGATCTAGATATATCAAAAATAGCTAGGTCATTACATCACGGCTCATGTCAAAAAGTGATAAAGCTATCGCAAATCATGCCATGTAACTAATCATCTATTGGCTCTACCAACTGCTCAAACCTTTTAAGGTTGTTGCCTCCTCAAAAGGAGCCCAATTAACTTGTCCTTCCTCTTTAACTTCTTCTTCTACTTCCTCAAAATCTAAGCTTAATGGCACAATTTCTAGTTTCTCAAGTATCATAATAACTTTATAAACTTCATCCTTATTCTCCATATTATCATCAATGACAATCACTACTAGCTTAACTTCATTAATTTCTAGAGTTTCAGGTTCTACCTCAGCCTCTTTCTCAATTTCTTCCTCTTTTGGATCCTCTTCCTCATCTACTCTTACATTTACCTATACATTTTGAAGTAGGTTTTCTTATAGCTCATTAGAGGATTCAGGTTCTTGAGATTACAAAGGTACTTCTATTCCAACATTTTCCACAAATGGAAATCTAGGGAACCAATCAATAAATCTAAGTGGATAGTCCTTAAGGATATGAGGAACACCTAAGGGTACTTAGTCAAAATCAATAGGATAGTTTTTATCTACTTCCATAATAGCTAGAAAATACAAAACTTGTCACGACCTAAGGAGGCTAGTCGTGATAGTCGCTGTATACCTTATAAAAGACTGTAGATTGAATTCCCTTACAATCAATGACCCTTTATACAATATACAAGGCTACAGTTACAGCTACAACTAACAACCAAGAGTTGCACAAGTGTAAGCAATATTATTTCATGATAATAATAAGAAATCAAGGAAATATAAAACACAATCTATTTATATAATAATTTACAGATAAGAAGTTTAAAGTACTTCATAACTCAAACTAGTATCATTTTATTTCATAATTAGATCTATAATCTAGATAAACTATCATAAGTACACTCTGATCACGTCTTACTCCCACATTAACCCCTTGATGAACAACTAACCTCAGGCATGCGGCGACCTGACTCTATGAACAACACAGCCTGTAAAAGAAGACTACAAGGGTATAAGCTAACTAGCTTAGTGAGATAATCCCCTCAACCATACTACAATCAAGTTATACATTAATTAAATTCAATCAAATGAATGCATGTCAATCAGTATGCCAAACATATATATGCAAGTGACTAGGTACTACATGCAACTCAGATTTAATGCCCTCCAAAGTCAGGGTTGGAGATACATTGGCACAGTTAGATTTAGGTATCATACTAGAACTTATCTCATAATGAAACTCCATGTTTCGTATTTAAAAATATAATGGTATATCCATCCTCAGTTTTATCAAAAACAAGTTTTACATATAATTATAAGTAAGTTTACGCAGCCCTCACTTACCCTTAAATAAAGGCCTCTAGACTCGACCCTTAGCCAGGTGGTTGGTGCCTCCAACGCCTAGTAATCTTGTGGGCTAAGGTAAGGTCATATTACACGTACACACCGTACGAAATCTATAACAATCAAATAATCAACCCATATATGGCCTCTCGCTACCTTCGTATAATGTGATGGCCAAAATTAGTTATGTGGTGTATGATTATGCGTATCTCAAGTTAACTTTTTATAGTTGAGTAAAATTAGGTCATATTATTCAGTGATCAATAAGATCACAAACAATCAGTTCTTAGCGAATCTACTATGCAACAATCAATATGTTATCATACTTTAAAGTAACTTCACCATTAACAAATAGTTATCATACATAAGCATAACCCATCCCCATACAAAATTCAATTATTAAGCATAATTCATATTTGCTAATTACAAACATAAGCAAGTATGGAATCATTAGGAAAAACTCACTCAGCCATGATTGACTTAAGAGTCGTAATAATCTGATGGCAGCACAGGGTCAAGGTCGAGATCACCTAAGAATAAGGAATATAAAAAATTATAAGTTTGAGAATTTAAAGCTAAACTAGTATCGTAATTTGTAATGTTTACTTTACTTAGTTACGCAAAATTGTCGATTCGAGCTTTTTATCGAATCGCATATAACATTTTCATTTTAACTCGGATTGTTATAAACTTATAGTCCATTTTGATAGTTTTCGAGTGTATCTTCTCGTAGCGAGGTCCATTTTGGACCCTGTGACTCACAATTTGAACTATGATATAAAAATATCACAAAATTTATTATTTTAATTTAAAAAGTTATAAAATATTAATTTCAGCTTTTTCTTACTATATTTATGATTTAATAATTATTTAAATTATATAATTGATAATTTTATTACTTTAAGCTTATTTTAACTTAGTTACTTATTTTTACCTATTTTTGAGATTTTAGACTTATTATATTATTTTTTTTAATTTATTTTTTTCTAATATTCCACGATATACATACATATATATAAATACTTGTATAACTATATATACAAAATTTCTTGTAATATGAAAATACTAGATATAAATTTACATACATAGACCTATTATTACACTTGTGCACATATATATTAAAGACTAGGTTTATATATATATACACACATATTCATGCCACATATATATATATACATATATACATATACATATATAAGAAAATAATAACTTACATGTGTACATGAATATGAAGCACATGTATATATATAATAATAATAATAATAATATATGTATACTTACGCTTATCTATATATATATTAAAATAAAGATTATATACATATATACATAAATATTTATTTTCACATGTACATATATATATATATATATGTTTAATTTGTGAAAATACTAAATGCATACTATATGTACTCTTATTTATGTATACATATATATATTTATTTATTTTATTATTGTTTTTTTTTTCTCTTTTGTGTATATGCATATGTATATATCCAATAGTGAAATTTCTAAATACCTATTATATGTAGTCTTATTTATACATACATATACCGTATATTTTACATAATAGTATATATACATATATACATGCCTACATACATATATTTATATACACATAAGGGATACATATGTATTTGTTTATCTACTTATGCATACATACATGTATATGTAATAGGATAATTAGTATATACATGCACATACTATTTAATATACATATATATAAGTAAATAAAATATACTTACCTAAATTTTGTTGGTAATATTCTAAATTTTCTTCTTCTTTTCCTCCTCCTTCTTCTTCTTCTTCTTCTTCTTAATTTTCTTCTTGTTCTTAGTTTTCCTTTTGTTTTGCTTTCTTTTCCTTCTTCTTTTGTGTTCGGTTTCTATTTATTTATTTATTTTTTCTAGATTTCCTTTTAGGCATGATGATCAACAATTAAGATTTAAGGAAACAATTAAAAACAAGAAAAATAATCTAACCGGATCTCTTCATTAAATTGGACAAGACACATTCTTTAATTATCTTGTCCTTATCTCTTAATTTGGTGACACTTGTAATCAAAATTTAATCACATGGGCTACTACAGTTGTAGTTGGAATTCATGTATGAAAAGGAAAAAAATAGAAGAGGAAAAGAAAAGAAGGAAAAAGAAGGAAAGGAAAATAGAAAAAATAGAAGAAAAAGGAAATTAGAAATAATTATATGTAATTTTTCTAAACATAAAAATCATAAAAATAATAATTATAAATTAATTTTGAAATTTTATGAAAATTTATCAATTTAATTGGTACCCGTTACAATTATAATTTTTACAAGTTATTTTAACGATTTTGTTAAAAATTTTATATGATTACGCTATTTAGTTGCTAATTGCAATCGACTATAATTATATCATTATTGAGTGATATTTAATTATTTTATAGGCTTAAAGTTATAGTTTTAGGGTTTGGATCAAGTTCAGGTTCGATTTCGAGTAATTATGCATAAATTGGATTTAGGGTTTCGGTACAGGATTTAAGGTTTCGATCAATTTCTAGGGTTTTTATTATCGGTATTATATTTGATTTACTAAATTTCACAAACTTTTATTGTTACTAGCCTTATCGACTCATGACACAGTTTAGGATACTTAGACTTAAATTAGGGTTTAGACTACTGATTTTCTAGGGTTTACAAAACTAGTATCGTCATAGACAAAATTCCTTTTTGCTATAAATGCCTCTTCTCAAAAGTTGCAATAGCAATGTACTCATTATACACAGGTCCCAATTCATTTTCTATCAACTTCCAATCATTCTTCATACTATAAACTATGCTTATAAGAAAATATAATCTCATTAATAGTATGAAATAACTTCCAATCAATCACATCTAATAACAACTCTTGCATTCGAACCCAATACTCAATAGGAGACTTATCACCATCCCAATTAAAATTTATCCAAGCACAAATAAGTCCATTTTTATAAATCTAAGACAATTAAGTCATTAGATTAGTTTCATATTTTATAATACTTATAATCAGTTTACTTGCTAAATTCTCATACATATAGCTTATATATAAACCTGCAAGTCTAAGTCTTTTATGATTAGATTGTTCCCCACTCTCAATGTATCTAAGATGTCTAATTGATTTCATTTACGATGCTTCAAAGCTTGGTTCTTAGATACTATACTCTAATACCAACTATAACTATCACACTCCGAATGAGAGAAGTCTAATTGTCTCACCATGTAAACTAATCTGTGATAGAAGCTGACTTCGCAATTACTATCATAAATGTACCCTACATAAGGTAAACATGACACAACTAGGCTAAAGCGTCCAATAGGGTACCTATTATAAGTAAAACCTTTGATATTTCTTTCAAAATATTTACACAAGAAAACCTATATTTCAATTATATTTATAAAACAATATTTACATCAAAATACTTTAGTTTTCAAGAAAAGTTTCAAAAGCCATAGGTTCTGACACACACATATATATATAGATTTCATTAGAAAATTAGTAGCCACTTAGTGAGACCAATTAGTTTTCTTAAAAGAACAAAATTTCCAAAATGATCCAGTTTCAACAGTCTTCATATTCTTCCTCACTTCCCAACCCCTTACGTACTAACCTACAATTGGTGTTTCATTGCATCTTTATTCTTTTGTCAATACCTACAACAAAATATATAAGGATGTGAGCAAAAATAGCTTAGTAATCAAGAAGGAGACCAAAGAGTACAAATCACAAGCACAAGCAAAGATTAATAATTTTAATGTAATGTAATGCAAATAGCCATATGCAACATCACACAATGTTTTCATGTCTATTTTGAGGTTAGAGAAATCACATTCACTTTAACCCGGATTGAGCAATTTCAACATGACTCAAATCATATTAAACTCAAGCTTGTGCAATGGAGGACACGCTCCTCCTAAGACTACCATTGAACTATGACCCTTAACATTTTCGTGACCTTTTCTCTTATCACTTAGTTCGACTAAGGATGGGAAACAAACCATTTTAGCCATCTTCATTAAAGGGGTTGATATTTAGTTTGACATACCTAATCATTTTTCCAAATGGGTTGTTATGAATGACCAGTTATATTAGAGATTAGATCTTGATTTGTTTCACTTTGGTCGAGCAAGTTTTAAACAATAAAAAAAATATGTACTCATGTAAAGCATCACTCCAAGGAGTTTAACTTCCATCATGAATCATATTACCAATCACACATATAACATGTGCACAAATAGCTAAGTTACAACCACAACAATTACACACTTAAGTGAGATAGTTTCTAACATAGTTTCTAATTAAAGTTCTGACATACTATCCTAAAATAGGTTCTTATCTATAGAGTTTATGAGTTACATTATGACTTTGGATCCTTAGTCTATTCAAAATATACAATGCCAGGTTACATTTTGATCTAGTTTCTAATAGAGATTCTAACCCTACTATTACTTATATATTTTACTACTTCAAATATAATTCAACTTACCTTGAGCTATAGAATAATATTAAACCTATGTATACATCATGTTAACAACTTAATTCTATAGTCACTCATTACACTTCTACACTACTCCTTTTACTTAGATATAAATTTATTAGAAACTTTAAAATTAAACTTATGTACTACCAAATATCAAGTAAAACTTAAACATCATCAACTTAAAACTTGAAATAACTCACTTTTAGCTACCACATGCAAATAGATGTAGATTGTAACATAGTTTTATAAAAATTCATCAGGCTTCCTTAGAAAATCATAACCACTAACACACTATCCAATGATTCAATTTTAAAAATCTAACCACATAGCATTGAAGTATGACATTTGAAGAGTATACTCATAAAAATTCAAGTCAAAACTACATCAAATGATATTTTGAAAATGCGATCGAAAATTACTAATTAGGACAGTTTTGTTAAGGAGCCTATATTAGCACTCAAATTTTTCAAAAATCTAGTAAAATTTGAATATCTCATGCAAAAATACTTGGGAGAACCAAGTTTCAAAAATTTTGAAGTTTGTTTACTATTTTTCCAAAATTTTAGTTGAAATCAAGGTAAAGTAGTCACTTACCAAAACTTAAAGCTCCAACCAACATAAAGGAGGGGAAGTGTGTTCGCCAATTGGTGGTTTTCCTTCGGAACTCTTCAACCCCCATTCTATACTATTTTTCATTTAGATTTTTCTTCCCTACTACCTTTCTCCTAAACTCTCTCTTAAGATTTTTCCAAACTTCCAAATGCATAAAACATTCATCAGGAAGGAGCTTTGCATTTTTACAATGCGGTTTAGAGGTTTTTCAAATTTCCTTTCCCTAATAACGTGTGCTTCCTACTTAGGTTAGGTGCCAAAACTCCTTATAAATTTCTAACCTAATCGAGTCACCTTCTCAAATGCTTGAAACCTAAACATGCAAGTATGAGGCTTACATATTGTACCTCACTTCTAACGATTTGAATACATTTATATATAACCTAATAAACATAGAGTTACAATGAAAGAGAAAAGGAATTGCTCTCTCTCTCTCTCTACCCCCCAACTCCTCCTCCCTTCCTCCCTCCTAAAGTTGTCGAAAATCTCACATACACTCACCATAGGTAACACCTAGTCCAGGTCTAACCAATAAGATCGCTGCAACATATGAATCTAAGCAAGATGCAAGTAACAACTAGCTTAGATCTTCATATTATACCTAAACAAATATACGTAAGTTATCACTCATTAATGTGAAATGAGTGATCAAGCATATAGATGTAAACAATATATATAGTGATTTGGAAACTATGTACAATAAGAATTTATACCCTTTGAAACCTCGAGTTAGAAAATAAGTTTTAACTTATTAACTGTAGGTACCAATCACTTCAAGCAATCAGCCTTATTTCTAATAAATTATTAAAGCAACTTTAACTGTGTTAGTGATTTAACCGATGTCTATAATGTATTTTCATTTCATATTCATTCGTGCCATCAAATCCTTTTTAAGTATTTAAGGTTCTAATTCACATAAAATTTGTTAATCAAACAAGAGTCACATGAGCAATGGTTTAGAATAACCAAAGAAACCAATCATTATATTTAAACCCATATATAAGCCATACAAATAATCACGATTATCATATTCTTACTAGATTATGTTTAACTCACAATTTTAAGGAAAATACATGCAGAAACTTAATAATCTACTAATAAAAATAAGTAAGAAATAGATAAAACCCAAGAAATGGGTATCGATTTTATAATATACAACTCTAAACAATTTTTGATGGAATACATGCATCCAATTACTCTAAAAATACAATGCTACACTAATTAAACTAATTATAGACAATCTACTAACACCAACAAAAAAAAAAAAAGAAAGAAAGAAAGAAAGAGCACGAATTGAAAAAGGTGCAAAAGTCTTTGTTTGACTTTAAACCTCTTCTATTTATACTAAGGAAAGCACATCTGAATGGCTTGGTAAGGCCATTAAGATGGCATAAGGATTTCATCTAGATGAGCTAATCAATTTTACTAATCTCTTAAGCACTAAGGACATCCAAATGCTAAGAAACTCTACTACATGTGCTGACTAGATTGCATGTGTAATGCTTTTGATCACTTCTAAGACTTTAGGGGTGTTCAAATGTGAAATGGGTGCACAAATTCAACATATAAGGATCAAAGGTAGTAGGGAAACTCAAGATGGTTGTCATTAGTTGTATACAAAATGAGATCAATTGTGATACAAAAGTAGATTTAGATAATGACTAAAGAGGTTAGGGACAATATGCGAAGATGGGATTGGATAACTGCTTCAAGCGACAATTATCACAATGAGATGAGTGGAAATTGAAGTATATGAAGCTTTCACGGATAAAGTT
Source organism: Lumnitzera littorea (assembly GCA_024138015.1). Classification (NCBI taxonomy): domain Eukaryota; kingdom Viridiplantae; phylum Streptophyta; class Magnoliopsida; order Myrtales; family Combretaceae; genus Lumnitzera; species Lumnitzera littorea. The sequence goes on from JAMXBB010000008.1 coordinate 34,361,925, forward strand.
GGCCTAAAGTTTGCTTTGAATAGAGAATGGTTGCAGATGTGTTAGTTGGTTGCTCGCAAGTGATAATGTCCATTGCAAATCTACATATGAGCTACTGGAAGACTTTTGGATTAATTTAAGATATTTAAACTCTACTGGCATTATCTTCTATTCATTTTATTGTTTATGTTAGTCGTGAAGTCAATGTGTACACATTGGGTTGTTACCCAAGCTAAACATGGGATGTGTTGTAGTTTTAGGATTAATCAAATACCATTCCATCTAGCTAGTTTGCTAATTTCTTATTACAATTTGAGACTACTAGATTATTAATGTAATTTCAATTATTTATTGAAAGTTTAGTTGGCAAAAAAAAAAAGAGAGAGAGAAGAAAAAAAAAAAGGCAAAAGGGAGTCATTTATATAGGAAGCCTTAATCTTCCGATCACTTATGATTCTAAGGGGCATCTAATAGCTATATTAGTCACTTAAATGCCCCTAATTTCCTAAATAAAATGAATTTTCATAATTTTCCTTTTAGCTAAAATGTACTTAGCACAAATAAATGAGTAAATCATCAAAGTTAAGCGGATGGGAGTCCTAATTTGTAAACAATAGAAAAGCCAAATAGGATAGGGATACTAAGGCCATAAAGCTATTACCTAATCCTAACTTGCCTTAGTAACAACCAATTCAATCCACAAAGTAGCTTTGCATTTAACAAATAAAAAAAAAATATCAAAAGAGTTGTTTAAGTTTAAAATATCCACAACCACATTGCTAGATTTCCAAACTATAACTTATTTAGCTAAGATCATGTTGAAGCAACCATCTTGACAATAATTTTCCACCATCTTCTTTTTTATGTTAAAACGCACTCTCTAACTACTAGAGCTTGAATAGAGTCTATGTCTTCACCATTCACTTGAAACAATGTCGATTAGAGGAGAGTTCTACATGAATTTCTTGTAACCAAGCCTATGCTACTTGTACAAAAGGAGCAATCTAAAACACCATTAGAATTCAACTTGATAAAATTACCTTCAAGAAGTTTCCAACAATTATGTTCTTTAACAATCAACATTAAATGAGCTTAGTTTTACTAAAAATTTATTCCTCTACACTATTGCATCCTTATATTCTCTATACACCTACTTCACCGCTATTAATACTTCAACAAGATTTAAGTTACTCAAAGAATGCTTTATTTCTCCCATTCCAAATTTTCCATATTGCTATCACAATCTTCATAAATAAGTCAATAACAGCTTGTTTGCTTTCATGTAGGTTATCTAGAATCTCCATAATCCATTTAGCCATTAGTGAAATAATGAATACTTTAATCCATAATTAGCTTAAGTCAAACAAGATGGATTTAACGCAATTACTATTAACTAATAGATGCTTCATAGTTTGCTCCTATGTATAGAACATACACCATGGATTTCTTTAATTTTCATGCAAAAAAGATTTGAGTTAGTTGCTAGATAATTTGAAAAAATTCTCCATAATGGTGCTTGTGCTTTAGTGTACAATTGAGAGAATAAATGAATTTACATAATTTCATTTAATTAATCAATGATGAGGATAGTTTATTTATATTGATTACAGACTCCTTCTATACTTAGTTATCATAATCATTTTCTATAGAATAGCTTCCACTGTTCTCCTTAGGCTAAATTAATTGTCTTGTACATTCTTGTAAGAAATTCATACTTTTTAAATAGTTTTCTCCTCCAAAGGGAAAAGGTGCTCCACTTAGAAAGATGTCAACAACCCCTTTCTTTATCCATAAGCTCCCTTACCCTCAAACTTCTTACATTGTCACTCAATACTCTATTACCTAATGTGTAACCCTCCAAAATGCATGCACCTTACAAAAATCTAACATTTTTCTCCATTCCCCAATTACCAACAAATGTCCTTTGATATAGCTTCCATTTCTTTCAAAATGCTAGGCTAACCCTAATAAGTAAGGCTAACAATTCGTGTCAACCCATCATATCTTGTAGCTATGTTTAAACAAATTCATGTCTTGAAAACTTAAACCTATATTCTAACATATTTATTAATCATATATAAAAACCTAAACCCATAACTTGACCCATTTAATAAACATGTCTCATAGTTTAAGTTTGATCTGTTTATTGACTAAAAAGTTGTAACTAAATCTATCAAATATTAACAAATCCATAAGTAAAACAACAATCACAAAATTAATATTTTGCAAATAAAAATAATATGATCTTAATATTTATACATGAAATTATTATCAGGAACTTAAAGGGAACCTAGTAGGATTGTTTAAAATTTTCAGAGCACGTGTGCACCCATGATATGAAAATTACCTTGTAAGTCAGAAATTGCAAGACTCTAAATGATTTATCACTAAGGTTACTTATTTTTAAATAATTAATTTATTGTAAAATATAATTAACTATGAATATCTGATATCCCACAATTCCTTAGAACAGTAAAGTATCGGTATCCTCTACCAAATAATAAGATAGGATATACCAACTTTATAAAATTACAATAAAATTTAATTATATGGAATTTTAACATACAAATATTTCCTACAAAGATGTTACACATCACCTATAAAGATCTCAGCCAATTCAAATACTAACATACTTATCCTTACCTTGCACTCAACACTCGAGACTTATTCTAATCCCAACATAAGTAAAAGGGGAATGAGCATAAAATAGCTCAATGAATTCGTTCCTTACCACTATCATTTAAGCAAGTTATCAAACATTATTAACACACATGCAAGCTATCTACACATAAAATAAATGCAGGCGAGATAAATGCAAGAGTTCGGAACTATGGAAGGTGTAGAATTACGTCGCCTACACTTCGATTATCTCCTATACTTAACCGTACAGGGCACTTCAACACTATGCAACACTCGACTATTACATTAGTTGAGAAAAAAGTTCTAATCCAAATAGGTAGATCCTAAATTAAGACTATCCACCATCCAAGGCCTCTCGGGTATAAATATGTGAGTCCTCTTGCTGCCAAAATTATCCAAGGCCTTATAGGCACAATAAAGTGAGTCCTTTTACTATCAATTAGAGATCCTATGCTAGATTTACCTTAGTGATAAAATATTATTTCTAGTACTACAAATCCTTATCAAAATCATACAAAATATGTTTAAGATTAGAAAAGCTTTTTCTAAAAATACTTTCCTCAAAATTTTGCAAAGCTAGCACTCTCCATCCATATATTTACTGAGTCATAAACATGTAACAAATAGAACAGGTTATTTTGATAAGATATTTATATTTATCAATTTTATAAAGGTCATCATACAGATGATGATATATAAGCAAAGTAGTCATTTAAATATACAGGCAACAACAAGCAGCAAAACGTCATACAAGTAACACACACAAATAAGTAGCAACTTATTAGAACTCCCACACTTAGATTATTGCTCATTCTAAAAGCCTTTGGAGTTTTCAGAACTCGATATTGAAATGCCTAAAAGATAGTAAGACTTATAAGTATTCTAAGAAATCAGACTCCTTAGTTAACTAAAAATCTATTGTAGTTTATCTAGTTTCTTAACATAACCCAAGGATGGCATATACAGGGTTTATCATACTTTAGTGGGATCAATAGTAACTATATTTATATATTTGTAAGTTATGATACTTTATGTATTTAGTTATTTATTTCTCCTTATTATTAGTTTACAAGTCAATTGCTTAGTTATCTTACTTATTCTATTCAACTTTATCTTACATCTTTAGTCGCGTGTAACTTTTTCATTTGATTTCCGATATTTATAAGCTTATAGTCATTCTTCATCGTTTTCGGACGTACATTCACACAGTAATATTCGTTTTGGATGTTAAGACTCGTGTTTTATGATATGGATTAAATTTATTGAAATTTTAATTATTGAAGCTTGAATATTCTTATTGTCTATTTTTATATCTTATTTTAGTACTTAATGATTTAATTAACCCTTACATTCTTATATTTAGATGATTTTACATTATTATTACTATTATATGTACCTAAATAAGGCTAACTCAAATTGAGATGTGTGTTATGGGCTTGGAGTAAGGTCGGCCCATATATGTATACATTTGTACATATTGTATATTTTATTATTTTACTATACTATCTTTTAGTAATTTAAGTAATTATGTTGTAATTTACTTATGTACAACTTTTATACTTATGTACTTATATATTCTATACGTATATTATGTGTATATATACCAATATACTTGTACATATACCTGTACATATACTAGTACACATACAATGGTATATGTATTTTCGTATACCTTCTATACTCTCTTAAGAAAACTTCCTAAAATCCATATTTTTGCATCTTATGGGCTTAATTAGTAAGTTATATGTATGTATACTTAATATACTCTTTATTTTTGGTTATATACATAAAAAATACTCTTGTATAAAAATCTTCCAACATATGTACATGTGTTCTTCTACACTTATCTCTATATATATAACTACACTTATACCATATATTTTACTAAAATTCATACATAAGTATCTCACATGTATCCACATGGTATATGTACTCATGCATTCTACTCTTATACCCAAGTATTTTTACACTTAGGTATATATATATATAAGAATCTTATTTATCTCAACATACATATACATATGACATATGAATTCTAAAACTAACCTAACATATACAACTAATTGCTAATTAAGATGAAAAACTATATAAAAACATACCTTTTGTCCTTTATATTATGTAAGGGAAGTGCTAGTATATAGTGTAGAAAAAGTTGTTGAAATATGTAGGTAAATTTTGAAAAGTGGAAGGGGATGAAAGGTAAGAGAGTGGCGGTTTGGGCATAGGGAAGAAAAGGGGTTTTTTTTTTGTGTAATTTTGTATTTTATAATGAAGACAAGTGGGGTCTAGATGGGGGAAAAAGTGGATGGCAAAAGGAAGCAAAATGGAAGAAGAAATCACATGAAAAATATGTAGAAATCTAAGGAATGTGAAAGAAAACTCTAGATGACAATGACATTTGTTGACTTTGTTAACTTTGTAAACATGTTGACTTGGTCAACTCTCTTAAAATTACATGTAATTTGTGTGTACATAATGAGATAATTAAGGATAATTGGGAGAAAAATTAAGGAAATGAAAGGAAATGTGGAGTTTATTAAAATAATTAGTAAAAATAGTTAATGAGATCTTACTCTAGGTATTTATATCTTATATATATCATTTGATATGCTACTTAGTGTAACTATCATGAAAAGTATCGTTTAGTATGTTAATATTGACTACATATGGTATAAACATCAACTAAACACTTAACTCTATATAATACTAACCTAGTTAGGTGATTAGAAGATGAATATGATCTATAATGCAATATCCTAACTTTTAATATATTAGATTAGTATTGTAAACATTTATAAATAATTGAAACTTATCTTGATTATTTGATAATGATTTTATATGATTTGACATATTACTAAGAGTATATTAGCAATTAGGGTTTTATCGCCTTTGTAGCCTTTTGATGTATGTATAAGCTTAAAATTTTTATTTTTAGGGTTTTTATGAGGTTTAGGTTTGATTTCTCATATGTATGTACGGATAAAATTTAGGGTGTTCCTACATGATTAAGGTTTTTGTCAAGTTCAAGTTCATACTTTTATAATTACATATACTTAAGATTTTAAGGTATTCCTTTGCAATTAGAAGTTCAATTAATAATTTAAGGTTTTTCATATTCGCTTTAGACTGTAATTTGAAATTTTAATCGGTTTTAAATCTCCTTAGCTCTATTGACTTTAGAAAATCATCTATAGTATGGGAGTTTGATTCTATACTTAGATAGCTAGATTTGCGGGCTTTGCAATTATAGTCCAACAAATGTTTGATAAAGTAAAGTCCAATCAAATAATGCGAATCTAAACATTGATTAACTATATATCATCTTAAAATTAAGTAAAACCATGTCTCAGTATAATATTACTATTAGTTTTAATTTCCCCAAAGAGGCGTAATAAAAAAATCTGCATATAAAAAGTATCGTATTAATAAAAAATAAATGATGTTTAAATATTTATAAATATAATTTAGTTTCTTACATTCTCTATAAAACCAATCCTTAATACATAAAAAAGCTTCCATAGTTTTCGACTTCATTGAGATGCTACGTTGATAAAAAAATTTAACAATGTATTAAATGTGAATTCCGAAACTATCGTTGATATCAATATGCTTGAGATATCAGATGCCATTTTTGTAATTTAAGGATATTAGGATTCATTAGTAATCCTATAACTCAAAATATTTAATTCTACCATTGTATGCCACTCATCATAGAAATATAGCTCTAATTCAGATTTATTAACACTTGTAAGTATTTGCATGCTTTTAAAAGGATTGAAGTTCTTAGATAAAGTAAAGATTAGAAGCATCATAACAAGTTAAATAAATTTAAATTCAATATAAGTATTGGTAAAAGGTAAAGTTACTTTTATGTCATTTGCTCATTCATCATTAATATAATCCTAAGCTCTTAACTTACTACATCCAATGTTTAGACAAGTACCCATGCCATCTTTCTTTACATATTCATCATAAAAGAGAAAATAGTGCACTTCTAACTTTTAAATTATTGGTTGTTTTAAAATCAAACAAGTTCACAAGTCAAACTTGAACCTATTTATAGGACCTACTTAATGAATGAGTTCCTAAACAAGTTTGAGGGTTAAACTAAAACTCGAATATGAATTTTACCATGTTTAAATGGGTTTGACTAGTTTCTATCTCGTGTCAATTTTCTTTTCGTACATAAACCCGTTTATAGTCATGTAGTGTCCAGTCTAAGTTCACGGGTCATGTCATAAATCGCCAATCATACCTACAAGCTTCCCTTCCACCCACCACCACCACCCCCCCACCCACCTTTTACCCAAAGAGCATCTGCATTGTATATGATCCTCTAAGCTTACTTCCACAATAAACCTAGGCCACCTAACTCTATAGATTTGGATAGATCCTTCCAACTCTTCTAATGAATTTCATTACCATAAGTAGATTCTTCTCAACAAAATTTGTAAATCAAGCCGTTCACTTCTCTTAACCATTTTAAAGGAAAAAGAAAAGAATTAATGGTGTAAGTGCAATCACAAAAATAACTGCCTTCAACGTAACCTCTTTAACCCCAATTAAAAGGAAATTATATGTCCAATACTGCACTTTTTAAGCTATGCTTTCCTTAATAGAAGCCAACACTTGAAATTTGAATCTTCCTCCATGAGTAATGATATTCAAATATTTTCCTAGTTGACTAGAAAATTAATGCTTAAATTAGGGCTAGCAATTCCTATTAATGTGTCGTGTCTTGTTTCTGTATCTAAATGAGTTCTTGTCTAAAAAACCTAGGCTATGACATGACTTGTCACCTAGTAATAAGAATCAAATCACCAAACCCTTGACTTGAGCTTAAGTATGAAGGCTGGAAAGCGTGGCTAAACGAATTCTTTCCTTAAGATCTACCACCAAAGAGTCCAAGCTACTACAATCTACTAACCTGATGTCTTAGCTAAGCCAAACCCTCTCGCACTCATCATTCATGTCTAGCTACCAACTTAAACTACTCTAGAACATTAGCTAAGCTCATTTGACCACCAACTCAACTGACCTAATTATGAGCCACACTAAATACATTTAAGGTGAAATCACCTTAGAAGAATTATTTACTCAGCTTAGCACAACTGACCCATTACCTTCACTTAATACCTTAACTCAACGGTCACCAACTTGAATGTACAGTTTGTCTTTTCTACTAAAAAGTCACTTATCTATAGAAAGCCACATATATAAGTATGCACATCATAGAATCCTCCATATAAGATACTCATTTTTATTGTATTTTCAATTGTACCCTTATTATTCCTTATACATCACTTCTTTTAGATAACACCTTTTTTAGTCCTTTCCATTTTAGGCAAGTTGCTCTAGTTTTTCTATTATAAATACCCATTGCACATATAGCCACATACACATTATTATCATCTTAAATCTGATATTGAATACTGTTCCTTTCATGAACTTAGTCATTGCTTGTTCACTTACTCACTTCACTCTTATCCTAACCCATAAGTAGGCTAAGTAGCCAGTACCCTCACCAGATCATCTCATGCATTATATCAAGTTATGTCGTGAGTCCTCGAAAGCTCTTTAGTGCATCATATCCTTAGAGTTGCTTGTGGGTTTACTTATTTTACTTTCCCTATTTTAACACATTTTTCAATTAGTCCCTCAAGCTTTATGTAAGCTTGGACTTACCTCTACTATCAATCTTTTCTATTCTTAGATCAAGTTCACATCACCTAACTTGTTTCTTATTCAAGTTAAACCCATTTATATTAGGGCTTACAATTCGTGATACCATGTTATATCCCGTTTATCATAAATTTGATATCATTTATTGATTAAAAAGTTATAATTAAATTTATAAAATATATATAGATATAAAGGAAAAAGATGGATGATAACATCTAAACTTTACAAAGATAAACAATATGGTATCTTCATACTTAATAAAAAGTTACAACTTAAACAAAAATTTTAGAAAAATTTAAGTTATATAATATCATTAAATTAAGCGGACCATGGAATAAATGAATATTAATACTACTACCAATGTTAATTTCAAAATTTATCGTATTATTTCTTAGATTTTCAAGAGAGACAACTAAAGAATCTATACATGAGTTAGTGATTTTTTCCCTATTTAAACTACGATGCAATAAGAAAAATATATAGCCAAAAAGATGTCATACCTTTAATTGAGATGTAAAACCCAAAAAATATATGATATATACTATAAACCCTACTACTTAAGGGACATGTAATTAAGAGTACTTCTTAATCATTTTCAAGGATTAACTAAACTAGGAATTTAGGTTTTAATTTGAAAAATGAACTTAGTTCTTCTAGTCAAAAGTTCATTATTGATAAAAACTTAAACATAAGAATAATAAACTTAAAGTTACCTAAAGCCTTAAACCTTAGTATAGTTAAGGACTTATGACCTTGAGTAAATAATTAAAAATATAATTTTAACAATTTTATTCAACTCTAGAAGCTTATAAAATTCTATAAGAAGCAAATCATAACCTACATATTTATTGAAGAACCAAACCCTAAAAGAATCATATATAAGATAACTTCCTTATTTCTTTTATAGGCTATGTTACACATTGATAGACAAACCAACCAATCAATTTAAATAACTTATTAATTGATAACCTATTAAAAGCTAGTGATAAGACCATTTCCATATATCACCATAAATTATACTATATAAGGATAAGTTATCACACCACTGTATCAATTCAATTTTAAAATACGTAACAAGACAAAATCCTTACCCCTATGACTCTACATGGCTAGTTTTAAAGGAAAGATTAGGGAGGTAATACCTTCTCAATCATCCATCAAACCAAGTATCTTTTACATCTACTATCCACCTCTCATTGCTTACATCATCAAATCATTACAAAGTAAGGCTTATGTAATAAATTTAGATGCCTTAAAAAGGGACTTTGTTTATGCATTACACACCCATTTTGAACTAGCACACACTCTCTCATTTCCTCTCATCTTTCATTCTCTCTTCTACACTTCAAACACACAAACTAAAAGAAGAAACCAAACCCCACAAACTTACCCTTCTTGCCACATATGTAAACCCCTAAAATTTTCAATCTAGCTTCTAAAATAGACTCGAGTATGTTAGATAATTTAGGAGTTGACAAGGCTAATGAAAGTGAAAACCCTAAAAGAATTAATCAATCGCATAAGAAACTTATCTACCCTAAATGTATCTAAATGCTAAAGATTTCATTCAAAAGTGATAAAAACCCTAAAATGATAACCTTAAAGACATGTGCACGGATTCATCATAATATACCCTAAAACCCTAATTGATAATATAACCCTCGTAAATTTTGCCAAACCATTAGTAAAAGGTTAGAGACGACTTTCATTCATGCATATAGGTTTTGAATTCTCAAGTAGTCTTTTAGAAACTAAGATAATAAATCATAGATTACATTTATCTCTTAAGTATATGGTTAAGATAGTATTACATAGAGTTAGAGATGTAGTTGAAGATTAAGTTAGTGAACCTTAATACCCTAATTAGTATTTTTCATACTAGTTACACTAAGTAGTTTACCAAATGATGTTTATAGGTTATAAATACTTAAAGTAAGACCTCATTAACTATATTTATTAATCAATTCACCAAATATCTCATTTCCTTAATTTCTCCCTTAATTTCCCTTAATTACTACATTATGTGTACAAAATTACACATGCTTAAGGAAAGTTGACCAAGTCAACACATATTGACTAAAGTCAACAAAAGACATTAAGAGATAAAGAAAATATCTACACTTCTTATGATGGCTTTTCTTTTCTTTTGCTTTGATTTTTCTCTTCTTCTTTTTCTCCTCAAATGCCGTCCAAATCTTCCTCTTCTAAACCCCACCATTTGCTTTCTTCTATTATGACAACAAAACAAAAGAAACAAAACCAAAAATCTCCCTTCATTGCCATGAGCTTCTTCTTCCCCTTTCACCTTCAACACCTTTCTTTTTGTCTCCTTAATTCCAACATAAGCAAGGGTATGTACATAAGTTACTTTATGTTGTTTTATGTTCTTCATTAGTTAGTTAATTAGGTAGATTAGACAATTAGGTATGTGAAAAGTATGATCTTGAAGAAGAGGGCACAAAGTTCACATCTTTAAGTGTAGAAATTTAGGAATCATGAAGAAGAAGAAAGGAAAACATACACATGTGCTCATAAGAATGTGTACATAAAGTAATCCTAAAAGAAGAGAAGCATGAGAATCTTTGTACATGGGTATTTACTATGTACATAACCTAAATTAAAACAAAACCTAACTATACATACTTATACTACACTAATTACACACTTAAAAACACAAAAGAATGGAATTAGGAAGCCTTTCTTAAGGAAAAGATTAGGAATACGAAATTTTGTACAAAAATATGTATCTAACCATATAGGTATATGAGTATGTATACACGTATAAATACGGTATAAGTCTAAGTAGATGTATAAGTATATATATGTATAAGGTATATGTACATAAGCATAAGGAGAGAAGTGAAATGTACATAAGACATGTACATACGACATAAGCATGAGGTGAGGCTTATGTAATCAAATTATGAAGTAAGGGATAAGGTAAGAACATGATGACATAAGCCATGACATAAGCAAGTGATGATATAAGCAATGACCTAAGCAAATGATGATGTAAGCGATGATATAAGCATAGATTATAAACTAAGAAAAGAAGAAGAGTGTATCATAATTAGGATCCTAAATTAGTAAACCCTAATACACTTTCTAAATTGGATCATACTTAATTAATTACATGAATTAGTAATAACAAAGTAAAATTCTCTAAGTATAAGAATTTAAGGGTTAACTAAATCATTAAGTATAAATAAAGGATCTAAATATGAGAAATAAGCATTATTAAGTCTTCATAATTAAAATTTCAATAAATTTAGCCCATATCATAAAACACAGGTCTTAACATCCAAAACGGAAATCACCGTGTGAACGTGCATCCGAAAACGATGAAAAATGACTATAGATTCGTAAATGTTGAAAATAGAATGAAAAAGTTACGTATGATTAGCAATTAGGTTTAATCAAATAAGGGCTGATAGTAATCTAAGTAGAATTAGGTAGATAGATATCTAAAACCATTAGTTGAGTCAACTACTTATTATCCTTGTTATCTTGTAATGATTAGGTGATCCTGACAAGGGCGAGAATCTTCCGATCAGTTATTATGACTAGAGCAAGTCGTCACAGTCAAGTGAGTACTCCGATGACTCTATACTTGTTTATGCTTGTAGTTAGTGCACCTAAATTGAACATCAATAACTTGATGCATGGAGTTTCAGGATATGCGTGTGCTTGATATTGATTGATTGTTGTAAAAAATATTGTTAAATACGATAATTGATTATTTGATGGTATGATTGATTTTTATATGATTTGGATGATTTGCTGATATTGATTAATCGCCTCATAATTTGACCTAATTATGTTTAGCTTATCTTAAATTAAAAGGGTCATGCATTATCCATGCATTGCATTTACTTATTTTTGCCATCACTTCACGCGGAGATAAAGAGAGGCCTTGCGGGGCTTGTTTATATATATTAAAGTGTTTCTGTATGGTGTACTCATACAATATGACCTTACCCGAACCTACGGGCTTACTAGGCGGTGGAGACGCTAATCGTATGATTGAGGGTCGAGTCTAGAGATCTCTGCTGTAAGGTATGAGTGTAGACTATCGGGGCCACCTCACTGCTAGGCTTGGAACTTTGTGAACTACTGAATTTTTAGAAATCGAAACGTATTTTTGTGAAATACGGAATTCAAAGTTATGGGTAAAAACCTAGGTGCTAGCGCTCGGTCGTGATTGGTGCCGATAAATCTGCAACCCTTATCTCCGAGGGCGTTAAAATCCGATATTATATGCAATACCGGTCAACTGCATATATTGTTTGGCATTCTGCGTGTACATGCATTCATATGGTTATAATAATTTGTTTGATAACTTGTTTGCCAGTATGGTATGAGGGATAGCTCACTAGGCTCTTGTAGCTTGTTCTCCAATAGTCTTTCTTTTGTAGGTTTACATACGATGGGATTGGGATAAGTCTCGAGTGCTGAATGCGAGATGAAGATATGTACATTAGTGTTAAAATTAGTTGAAATCTTTAGAGGTAATATATAAACACTCTTTGTAGAAAATATTCACATGTTAGAATTTAATATAATTTAATTCTTTCTGCAGTTTTATAATGTTGGCATATCCTGTCCTATTATTTGGTAGGGGATACCGATTCTCTACGGTTCTGAGAAACTATAGGATATCGAACATCTATAGTTATTTATAATTATATATTATGTCATGTTACAATAAATTAATTACTTGAGAATCATTAATCTTAGTGATTTATTATTTAGAGTTTTGCAATCTTTGACTTGCAAGACGGTTTTCATATCATAGGTGTACACATGTTATAGAAATTTTAGGTAATCCTACTAAACCCTCTTTAGGGTCTTAACAACATACATGTACATACACTCACAACACAAAACTTATTTTTGTTACCTTCACTTTATCCTCATGAAAAGCCATTTTAGAAAATCTTAGAACCCCTCCAAACCAACTTTAAATCCCTAAGTTGTGATAACACAAGAAGCTCGTAAAAGGAAAAGGAAAAGGAAAACAAGAAGCAAAAGAGGAACTTTAGTGTACAATCACCTTTATACTCTTTTAGGATGGGTAAGTTCTTTTCCTTGTTGAATACCTTAGTATGCCATGCTTAAGAGACTATATTTCCATGAGGATATTAACATGAACATAAGGTGATAACATAACTAATCTGCTTTAAGTAATAAGCTTATGAATCTCTAACATAAATACATAAAAGATGAACTATGAGTATATTAAGTTTGATATTTTGTAGGATGCATATCTAGCACTTAGAATGGAAGTTTGTAAGTTAAGAAAATCATAAAATATGTATATGGAAGAGGGGATAACAGGCTGGACATAAAGTGTATGTAAGGTATTTAGATGTTGCTTTTAATTTCATTTGGTTACATGTGCTCATGTCATGAGGAAATCAACTTTTTGATATGAAAACTAAGGTATAGAACTTATGATAAGTATGTGATTCATAACTTTTACTTAGTATTTAAGCTAAATAATCACCTCATGGAAGAAAAGTTTAATTGAAGTTGGAATATAAGTAGTATAAGTTTTCGATTTATTACCGAAACTTAAGGAAATGATGAAATAAGTTGAAACACCAAATTGGATGCCCTTGAACCAAGCTAATCAGATCTGGAACTACAAAGAAACTCACTTAAAAATATGATAAAACAAAACCAAACAAAGCAAGTATAGTAAGTACATAGAACCTAAAATCGAGCCTAAAAAGATCCAAAACAAACTTAGAACTATAAATTGGGCCATCATCTAAATCAACCAAGAAAGGTTTTTTTGAAGCCCATAAGAAGTCTACATAAAACTTACTAAGCACATTAAAGTCACTAACTTTAGTTTAGACTAAAAACAAGCCTATTTAACCATGTAAGCTCACTTAAGAGTCCAAGAAAATGTTGATAGCACTAAGGTCATAATATAAGGATAGAAATATGACTTTGAAGAGTATTTTAAGCCTAAAATAAAGTCTTAAGCTCAAAGCCAAAAGATTTCCTAAGATAACAAAAAACCTACTAAAAAAATTAAGCCCAAAACAACACCAAAACTTGAGGACCGCTACTGTTCTAACTCGTAGATAGAATTACAAGCCTTATCTAGAAAATCTAACAACAACTACATTAAAGTATACTAAAAAATAATGGAAATTGACTATAAGATCATAAAAATCGGATTTAAAATGAGAAAGTTATATGCGATTGAAGTTTTAAGTAAAACTAAGGAAAAATACGAAAACCAAGTTAAAAACATAACTTAAAAGATTTTAGCATAGCCTTCTAAATTTTATTTCAAATTCTTATAATATCATATTAGTGATGTTTAAGGTACTCGATTGTTGAAGATGACCTAGCCCCAAACTATTACAATTGAGCTATGGTCAAGTGAGTGATTCTCAATGACTTCATTCTTTATTTTGCTTGTAGTGTAAATATACTTAAATTTATATAATGCTTATGGGACATGAGAAATGCATGTGTACAATATTATGATTGAGTGCCATGACTTGCTAATGAGATAATAATGGGAATTGTTTATGATGATAGTTAGGCATAGTTGTATGGAATAAAATTATTTGATCACAATGAAATTTGGATTAATTAAGTATTTGATTAAGAGATTCTATGAGTCATGCATTTCTCATATTTACATTATAACTATATCGACTACCATATCATGCAAAAGGTAAGAAGGGGCTCACAAGAGCAGAGCTCTTGTAGGGACTAAGCAATGGTATGCCATTTATATATTACTGAGTCTCTATCCTAATGAAGAGCCATATCTTGTGACTTCCGCTTAGAGCGTGTAACGTGGACACTAAGGTTTACCACACCACTAGACTTACTAATTTTGACTTAGAATATAATGTTTGAAATGAAAGTATATTTTCCATATGAGTAGTAAAGTTTGTGTATGTTATATATATGACTTTAACTTGATTTGAGCATGATGGTTTGTGTCAATAAATTATCTCCAACCCCTTCTATAGGGGGTGTAATTTTGAGTTACATGCAATTCCTAGGTCACTGTATGTATTGGTCGACATTTTGAGTATTCATGTATTCATGTGTTGTGCATTTAAATTATATTTTTTTATATGGCATCATGAAAGGATCAACTCACTAAGCGTAAGCTTATACCCTAATAGATTTCTTTTGATGCAGGACCATGTCTTCATCCATCTAGCCCAAGGATTGCCCGAAGTGAGTCTTGAGCTGAGATGAGATTGTGTGTTTCAAGAAGTGAAGAGGAAATTTTGCAATAATAACTTATAGATACTTATTTACTTTATTTTTATTTTATAGTTAGAATTCCTTAATGTAGATTCTTATAAGATTTAAATGTGTTGTAATATTTTGTTGTGGAATTTTATGAATCCATACCTTAACTTCAGTATTTTTGTAATTAAATGGTAAATCTTAGTTAATATGCTTAATATTGCATATCTATGAGCTTGATGGTAACATATAGTAGAAGGAATCTTATGCATTATATAGCAGGCTTATGATCAATGAGGGGGTTGATTGTAAATATTTATACAGTACACGATGATCAACTATAACAATGATACTGTTTAGGTTATGATAGATTTAAGTGGTATTAGAGCGTTAGGTTTAAAACAATAACAAGATAAAGTAAAACTTAACCCTAGACACCAAGATTTCCTACTAAGTAAGGTAGAGAGGGGTAGAATTGAGATGGAATTTCTAAACGATCAAATAGATGGTATAATCTTGAAAATATGTGTAACACTTAACAATCATTTTTTTTATGTTGTTTAAGGGAATACACTTAGGGTTTGTTGTAACCTAATACTCTTATGCATGTATGAAGGTGAAACCCTTATCAAGTACTGTTGCAGATTGAGAATCCTTTACAAAGATACGGTACTAGTTAGAATGCCATATAGGATAAAGGACGTGTAGGTGTCTTGGAGGTCGGGATTGAGCCCTTATTAGAGAGCTGCTATTGGAACATTTTGGTTCAGATGCCTAAGCTAGTTTTATCTAATGTAGAGCTAGTGTACTTATTGGAAAGGGAGGAAGGAGTTGGTATTAAGCCTGAGATGATATTCTTAGTTTAGGATGGCCAAAGGATGAATGTGCGCAACTTTGTGCATTGGCACCTATTAAGGCATGGTTATGTTTTGGCATGTAACTCATGAGCGGATCACCCTATAGTAGTTTAGTTGGATGGACAGCTAGGGATTCCACCACCCATTGCTCTTGCTAACATATTTCTAAAGGTAGAGCTAAATATCATTGAGATACCCTCAGAAACCTCCAAGTGGAAAGATGATATTGAGATCTTACCCATCGTCTCGAGAGAATACCGAAGAGAGGTGACCCTCGAGGCTAACCCTTTTGATTTTTTGTTGCCTTATGAGATATACCAAGGGATTTCCTACCAAGGTTTATCATTTGACTCAAGTATAAGATCCTCATCAATACTTCTAAAGATAAGGCCTTGATAGGTAAGATGGCTAAAGGATGATGAAGCAAGACCTTCTATGAGGCGCCGCTGGATAATTGATTTTAAGAAGCTTTTTGGATGATATTGATGTTTATTTTGAGAGAAGTCGTAGTGAGGTCTTTAAGAAGAATATGTAACTAAACTCTATGTGTATTTTAGAGAACTTATGAAATAGCTACTTATGTGTTTTATATGATTTAAATCCGATCCTAGTAGTAAAATTAAAAAGGAGTACTCTATAATAAATAAATTGAATAAGGATATTACAGTCTTTAGTAATAAAGTGAATTTATCTAAATAAAGGATTAGAGTAAGTAAATTGTGATTTAAATTAATTACATTATATTTTATATGGAAAATTTCATTTTCAACTAATAAAGGCACAGGAAACGGCTCCCAAGGTGAATTTCTAATAACATTATTGACTTGATATTTACTGTCATGGTTTTACAAACCGTTATCTATTCCATGTCATAATCCACCAAGGACTTTACAGTCACTGGTAATCTTGTTGCCTATTTGCGAATCTCGATGTAACTTGGAATGATGATCAATCGCGAATTTACATCGTCCAGGGTGTCTTGCCCCTTATCATATAATTTTGACAACACGTTTAATTGTGTTTATATAATATATAAATGTATATATATATATTACATGTAAATATGTCTAATAATGTTTAACTAATGAATATTAATTACGTCTTCGCAAAGCTGAAGTAATAGAATAAAACAGATTGAACCAATTTGCGTCATTGCGAATCAAATAAGCTTTCTTATCAACGCCTGCATATAGGAGTGAGCGTGGATGGTTATTGCCATAATTTTCGAATACAATCTTGATTAATGAATAAAAGCAAGCATTCACTACTGAATATTAATATGCATATATATATATAGATATATATATGAATGATGTACAATAATATTTCAACAATCATAAAAACCGTGTACATTATTATATTCGTTATACATAATCCATGAGTCAGGCAAAGGACTACACGATTTGTTAGTACGAATATCGACTATGATCAGATATTGCTTTAGATCCTCAGAATTAAGGAAGAAAATATTCAACAAGATCGCTATGATTTCACACCGCACATTTTTCTTGACTTCGTTAATGAGAAAAGCCATGTGGAAATAATTATTTTATTTCCACAATGACACAAAAAGAAAAAAGTATTCAAACTTTCAAACACGAGCACTTTTTTCTTCGCTATGACCAAAAACCTTCGCCATCTTTGACTGCCGGAAAAACACCCTCATGGGACTAATTGCCATGTACCAACTTCTCCTCCTCCTCCTCCTCCTCTTCTCGGTCGAACCGTCGAGGCCAGCACCACCATTGAACTCCGATGTCACCGCAACTGACCTTGACTTCCTCATCATAATAGCCCTCCACCTACTTCTCTCCTCCACCACAATCTTCTCCTCCCCACCAACGTCGCCGCTGCCACCACCACCACCTTCTTCATTTTTCCCTTCTTCTTTATTACTCGGTCCTTCGGTCTCACCTCTTTTGGTACTCTTACTACTTTTGTCATCTTTCCGCCATAAAAAGGAAGTCATTTCCATGCCCTTAGCTTGGTCCCTTGTGGAGACGAAGCGTGACCGGAGGAATGCTATACCAGCTCCAACGGAGCGAGAGCGGTGGAGAGAAGGGTCGGAGTCGGTGTCAGTTTCGGCAGGGGGAGGGGAACACGTGCACGGGCGGACGTGGTGGCAGTGAGGGCAAAGAGAGTTGAGGCGTTCCCGGAGACAAGTGGGGCATATTCCACTTTTGCGACGCTTTGAAGGATGTTTTGGACATTTCCATACTTCGTCTTCGTCTATGTACATGTCCATAGCCATGTAGTTACCTTAAAACTTCTTTAGGTTTTGCACGTCAAGCTTTATTTTGCGTTGCATTTTGCTGGGTTAAGTTCTATGGTTGTCATTATATACATATATATAGCATGAGAGAGAGAGAGAGAAAGAGAAGAGAGAGAGAGGTAATATATACAAAAACATATATTAGCGCGGTGGTACGAAATTTCTTCACTTTTTCACATATTTTTGAGTCATAATTTTGCCCTTCTAGTTAATATGAGGCATTTGTCAAAGTTTAAAAAATATTAAAGTACAATTATAGTCTTCATCGCATTCTTAACATAGTGTATAGTTATTAAAACCGAGTAAGATAAAAAAAAAATTAAATAATATAAGTATAATAAGTAGATAATAGTATAATATTATTATACCATGGTTAGTTTATATGGCACTAGATAAAATTTTTTATAATATCTCTTATTTAGTATGTATAAGTACTAAACTTCATATTGTTTTTTGATATTTATTTCATGATGATTATTTAATATTTTATATTATTTAAAAAGTAAAAATTTTTAAATATCATCTAAAATTTATAT
Source organism: Lumnitzera littorea (assembly GCA_024138015.1). Classification (NCBI taxonomy): domain Eukaryota; kingdom Viridiplantae; phylum Streptophyta; class Magnoliopsida; order Myrtales; family Combretaceae; genus Lumnitzera; species Lumnitzera littorea. Next base: position 34,381,124 of record JAMXBB010000008.1, read on the forward strand.
GCACAATAATGTTTAGTATTTTTATAATTATATTTATATTCCTTATACTTATATTTTTGTCTGACGAGGTTAAATTTTGCACCATATATTAGATGAAACAAATTTTGAGTATTTATTCAATCCTTTAGACCCCTTTTTGTCCAGTTACCAACTTTTAGAGATGTTATTAGGGTAGGTTCGAAATGGGTTCTATAAAACTCGAACCTGACTTACTACTTTATAAGGTTTTTCAAAACTATATAAGGTAGCCTATAAAGTTTTTATCTTATTTTTAAAACCAATCTCTATAGATTTTTTAAAATCCGTTAAAAACTTAACTCAACAAACTAATATTAAAGAAAAACTGATTTGTGGAGGTACATAGAAAAGAAAACAAATAGCGCATAATTTGTTTTAAATAATAAAACAAATGACGTATAGTTATTTAAGAGTAAATTAACTTCTTTTTATTTTAAATTAATACAAGATTAATATAAAGGAAATAAGTGAGGATTGAGGAATGTGGCTAACTAATTAAAAGAGAGAGTAAAGGTGAAAGAAGAGAGTCATAGGGATTGTGAGAGAGAGAAAGAGATGAGATTAAGGTTTTATTAAAAGATAAAGTATGAAAGAGACAAGATATTTTTTTATTAATTATTATATTTTATTATTTATAGCTAATATTAAATTACCAATATCATATATATATTATTATTATTTTTAACCAAGTTCGGGCTTTTCATCAGGCTTTTTTCTAAATTACAAAATCCAACCCAAAGTTCAATAAGATTTGAAAACCACTTCCGAAACCTGGTTAAAAACTCTATATGATTAAACCTTATCGGGTCAGGCTAATTGGAAACCTTATAATGACTCATCTAATGACATTTCTACCAACCTTAAATTATAAACAAAATATTGGACAAATATTTTATCTAGCTCAATCTCATAAATTTTGCACAATTGAACAATATCTGGAAAAGGTATAATTTGTGGGGGAATAACTCATAAAATGGTTGAAGAAAGAAAAACTGGAAAAGAGAAGGCATCGGTTTTGCTCACTATGTGCATGTATAAATAATGAGTAAGTATTAATAGTTTTTAAAACGGTTGAAAATGTATGTAGCATGAGCCTTAAATTTTTAAAAGCTACCTATTACTAATGCTGTTTGCTTGATAAAAAGACTCATTAGGTATGTCACATACCACATGTTATATGTAAATAGCATGTAGTTATCAATAAATATTGACATGAATACTAATAGAATATATAATTTTCAAATTAATTATTATTTTTTATTTGTATATATTGTGTATGTCAATATTTTAGTAATATTTATACATCATATATACATATATGTGATATTGTTACTCATTAAATCATTTCACGCTAGCTTAAACTTCATAATGTTTTTCCATCGTGTATATATGAATATGTATTATTCAATAAAGCTTTTTTTCTTGAAAAAAAAATTCTTGATGATTAACAATAGAAAATGTGAAAAGTTAACCGATGAATTATTGTAGGAAATAAAATAGAATGTTTTGTCACTACGATATGTATGTAATTTGCAATATTTACGTAGTGGGTGTAATCATTTGACAATTTGCTCATTAAACGTGAATAGATACGGTAGATCGTACTCACACAATAGTATAGTATCAAGCCCTAGAACTGATCGATCCTGCATGGTTAAGGAAGTACTAAAACAGAAGCTGTACTCTATACATTGTATATCATAGGTTCCTAGCTCTTTTCTTTTTTCTTTTTTTTTTTCCCAGCACATGTTCAAGATCTCTAAATATAAGCAATTTGGTATTATGCATATCGTATGCAGAATATCACTTCATAGTGCAATTAAGTTTGACAAATATAATACATTCCAACTTAGTTGGTCTAATTCATCTAACGTAGATGTTTAGCAAGTTGTAACACTAATAGTCTGATTTGATAGAAGAAGGTTCATTGCAAACTGAAATGATCGATAACTCAAATTCATACACAACTAATACTAACATCTCATCTCATATTCATCTTCATGCCTCTCTAGTTCCTGAGCTCGGTATTCGTGAGTTTTAAATCACTCATTCTATTTGTCGATAATTCCGAAATGAAGTAATATATAATGTATCCTGAAAGTGGTACAATTTGGATATCATTATCTTTTGGCATGAATGGATATTATATATTTTATTTCAAAAAAGAAATTGGTTCAAAAGAAAGTAAAAACATGCCCTATATGCTACTCCAGAGTCTAGGATTTTCAGAATCCAGTTCCAAACTAGTTCCAGTGAGTCAAAAATTAGGTTTTGAATCTGATAATATTTATGTGGTCGACAAGAAGAAGGCAGCCGCCAAAACCCCTTGATTTGGAAAAAGCATGTGCGACTTAAATCACTCAGAGCCAATAATCGATCAATGGATTTAAAAAAGAAAAAATCCTAATTTACCTGATGAATGAAATTGAGTTGCTTAGGTCATTCAAAATAAATACCTAAACCACGAAGATGTATCTTCACAGTTGTTTAAGTGATAGTCACAATAGGTATGCCATTTCTTTTTCTAAATAATGTGGTCTCCTTTCCTCATTGACGGCTAATCAAGGTTTGGACAATAAATTCTAAGGGAAACGTGGACACGCCTGTCATCTGAACCGGCCTTTTCCCACCATAACCACGAGCTCAAATTTTCCATCCAGATCGCTGCGAAACGTGGTAAAGATACGACAAGCATAGTAATACAGGCAGTTACAACATTGAAATAGTCGAAAGGCGAAAGCTATATATAGTATGCCTTTTTCTATAGGAAGCTTTAAAGGATGAGTTAAGAATTGATGATATTTTATATACAAAATATACATGCATATATAAAACGATAATGTCAAAAATCATGGAGAAGCTAAATAACACATAAAAATCACATGTCAATGTACAATGTAAAACATATAAAATAAGAAAAAGAACAAAACATGACAGGGAGCTTATATTCTATATAAATGATTCAATATAGGTGCTAGAAATTGATTACTCCAGTAGAAGTGCTAATGAATACCATTTCCGATCCCAATATTTGAGATCACTTCCGTTCTCTTTTATCGCGATTGAATTTATAATATTAGATTGATATTATGCCATATATACATATAAAAAAAAAATCAACATGTCCATTCAATTCCTACCAAAAGATTAAATTAATGAAAACATACCGTGGATTATATTAAATATCTCCTAATATATATCTATCTATCTATCTATAAAATTTTGATATTTAAAAACATAATTTATACTTTTTCGAAAAATATATTTTTTTATTAACATATGTTAAAATTTTTTTAATACATTTGCATACTATTAATCGATTTATATAACGTATTACTACTGTTGAATTTTTTTCTTTAAATTAACCATGATCCATACAATTTGCTAATGTTTGCAAACCTCTTTGACCAGGTATATTATATATTATAAATACAATATGAATGACGCTTTACGGAGTGTGCATACTTGAATTGGCCCATTGACATAACTAATCAAAGCAAATACCATAGTGGCGGTCAATCTTCTTGCTGAGAATATAAGCATTCACAAATTTAACTAATGATAGGGAGACTTTTTAAAAGATTTGCTTATAAGAGACTAAAGTCGTTGTAATTTAGCGAAATTATCATTAGTCTTCTAATGGAGTGGATTATATTCCATTTTTCTTTCGTTCAAAATTTTATAATGATAGTAGTTGAAAAAAAAAAAATAATATCCTTTAGATCCCTCAGTTGGATTTGTTATAAAAACAGTTGATATAGAATTATCTCAATAAAAAGATAATAGGAATAACCTTAATCACGATTATTAAAATCACGAGTCAAATTATAAACTTTTATATGCAATTTTATAAGTTTATGATTTTATCTGTTTTTTACGATTTTATAAATTCTATGTATTGAAATGAACAGTTGATAACCATGATCCTAATTTGAGATTCAATTTAAACAACTTCTAAGTTATGTGAAATTATTGAAAAATAAAAGGAAAAAATGAACCTCCGACAAGGAGTGTTCACATGTAATTTAGTCAGATGATTCTTGGACATCTATAAAATGCTTCTCAGTTACCTTTTCACTTAACGGCCAACTCTGATATTTTATAGAAATAAGGAGAGGGGAGTCCAGTCCCTTACATTTAAGAAAACAGTAACCACGTAGTATGATGCCTTGGCTAGAGAGTTTACTTAAAACCTGATTCTTTTGGTATGAAATATTCTTTTATTTCCGTTTTATACCAATATTATTTTAGCTACTGCGTTAAAACAAACAGCACACATCCCACTGAAAAAGATTTGCCTTAGACGAACCATTTCCGGAAAGGAGCTACTGTCCCTAGAAAAAAAATAATAACGTTAAATATAATCATTGTACACGAAGAATTACCTTAGCATAATATTTTGTCGATTTATGGATCAGGAAATATATGGAAACGAAAATTAACGACATAGGAAATTATTTTGGAATTTCACCAGGAACGGATAACTTTGTTTTTCCAATAAACCCTGGGCTGGCTCTGTGTATTTCTTTTACAACAGCACAATTGAATGTTGAGAATTTTGTCTGATAGAAGCCGACCATAGAGAGTAGAGTACGTTTTGATAGGATCCTAGAGGAAAGAAAGAAAAAAGTGATCTATACACACATGTTTTCTTCTCTTTTCAAACTTCACAGTTAAAATTGTTGACGAAGTCACTAACTTGGGGTTGTTGGCAGTTTTTATTACAAACAAACGACGAGTTTGGTTTACGTTTTCCACTTGAATAGTATTTTAACTTTAGAAGCTTCAGCTATGTATGTCCTTTTAAGATTTGTTGGACACAATGCAGCTATATCCCAGAATCTAAGACCCATGGGTATTTTTTATTCCACGAAAACAATGTAAAACAAAAAGCCAGTGTGCTAATATTTTCCAAACAAAAGAGGGAAAAATTCAACATTTTGATGCTCGACTTCATCTTCTATTAATTATGTCTTCTGTGCAAGTGGTGCTTGACTTTGAAAAGATATGCCAATTTGAATATTCATTTCAAAGTCTGTTTTTTTCATTTAATTTCGATGGATTCTTTAACTTATATTTAAAAGTTTTACAGCATAACCAAAAGAGAAAACATTCAAATGAGGATAAGATAATATGGTTATTAGAGCCAAGGCTCAGGAACAGTATAGATTTCTATCCCTTTCATTTCTTGTAAAATGTAGTGTTGGTAATAGATGAATACAACGTTAATGAGCATGTATGTGAGATGCCCCTATAAATAAGGTGAAATACAAGCGCGCTGAGTAATTACTCTTCCGCAGTTTCCTTAGGGCTTTCCCATCATCCTATTTAAACATCTCCTCTCTAACTCAAAATTTTTCTCTGGCGCATTTTTCATAAACCCACGGCTCCTTCTTTCTCTGCATGTTGTACTCTTCCATTTAACTCCCATATGAGTCAAAAAATTCCAACGATCAATGTACGATGGAATACTAAAAGGATCCTATTATTTTTAACCTTGCCTCTATTTGGCAAGAGACATTAAACTACTTGTGTAACCAGGGATGGATATACTAAACCATGCAGCAAGGGGCTAAATTTGAAATCATGTTAAAATTTACCTTATAAAAATACACATACAAATGTACATAGCTTCTTTGTGGCTAGAGCTGAAGGCCGATTCTAAACTGTAAATTGACTCCAAACTTACCCGACTTGTTAGTGGTCAGGTCAAATCACTAGGCTTTTAAAGCTCAGACAGTTCATCTAGGCGAAACCGCCTAACTCGGTGGTTCAAGGACAGTTGAGTTTTAAAAAAAAAATATTTTGGCTAGTCAAAATGACTAGCCCCACTCGCCCTCCCTTCCCCTTTCTACTTTATTCCCCCTACCCCTTAGACTCTTATCCCTCTATCCTTTGTCCCATCTCCTATTAAATTTGCATTTGCAAATTTAACTTTTAGCGCATGCGTCGAAAATTTTAAATTTACAGATCTGCAAATTTAACTTTCGATACACGCGTCGTAAATTTTAAATTTATAGTTTAAAATTTAAAATCTATGACATCGAACCACTTAAAATTTTAAATTTTAAATTTCAAAATTCAAACGATGAGTTTACACATTCTTTGACCCTTACAAATAGAAGCTTCAAACCTAGTAGCAATACTTACTCTATAAACTAATTAAATCTCTCCAACTCTAACCATTCTGCCTTCAAATCTTTTTCAATTTCAAAACATTATTAAAAATATTTCCTTCTACTAACCACTAATTTATATGTATAATTCTCCACTCTACTGCACAGAATAATTTGCATTAGCAAATAACACTAACATACACATACCCACCATATGATTTCTACTTTATTTTCTCTTACATATTATTTCTATCTTTCACTCATAAATCTTTATTGTAATAAGTGAGAGAAAAAAATATTTACACCAATGGAAAAATTTTTATGCCGTACCTTCTCCAGTAAAAAACACAATTCATCATCTCGTAATAAAAGTAAGAGTAAGGGTGTTAAATTTTCTAATATGTCGTCTACACCACAACGGTTTAAAGACATTCAGACGTACTCGAATAATAAGTACAACCTAAATGAGCAAAGGACATTCGATATGGTTGAGAATGTGGAAGAAGAACTTACACTACCTCCAGCCTTCGATATTGAACCTTATCGCATTAGTAATCGTGACACACTACCTCCTAGCTTTGATGTTGAATATTAATGCATGAGTTACCAAGGCACACCACCTCTTGGTTTCGAACTTCCATGCATAAGTGTCCCTAAACGTCATGATAGATTTGAACCTTCTCATATGAGCGTCTCTACATGACCCATAGGATTTAAACCTCCATACATGAGTTGGCCTGCAAGTATGTTTGAGGATGAAGAGGACAACATAAAAATTATTCCTGAAACAGAAGAGTAACATATGGGACAATGTAGGCCCAACAATTCGAAACCATCCGGCTCAAGTAAGCTGCTAAACTTGGTAAGTCTAATATTTTTACTACTCATTTATGTAAAGATACAAATGAAAGGGGGAACTCGAAAGCATTCTGTAACTACTGCAACGCGAGTTACTCCTGGAAAATGAGAGAGAGATATGGTACCCTTAATAGGCATTTAAGGTCGAAACATCTAGGAGAAGTGGGAATAGATAGAACGCAGCAATAGATTGCCCGAGGTGGTGATTCATTAGGACAAATGCTAATGAGGTATGATAAAGAGAGGTATAAATATAACCTGACATAATACTTGGCGAATATGCACCTCTCATTCAATGCGAGTACATTAAAGTGACAAAGCCGATACAAATGGGAGACATTCAATCCCAACTTGCGACAACTTAGCCATAAAACAATAACTCGAGCCATATAAGAACTCTACCACAAAAGTAAGAGGGAGCTCACAGATAAGTTTGTTTCCCTCAATACACAAGTGTCCATATTTATAGACATATAGATGGATATTTTTTGTAATAATTCTTTCTTATATGGGTATTACTGTTCACTAGGTAGACGATAATTAACAACTTAAAAAACAACTATTAGCTTTAAGGGTATTTAACAATTGACACATGGTGTAAAACATTTATAAAATTATTAGAAAAATCTAAAATGAGTAGGGATTAGTGAGGAAAATTTTTTCCATTGGTTTTAATATTGTAATTGCTAATACTGCATCAACATCTGATTTACAAAATTACTATCAACCAGCGTTGGGGGGGGGGGGGGGGGGGGGTTTTTTTCAACAGATGTTATGCATGTCATATTCTTAACTTATATGTCAAGGATAGCATTGCAGCTTTGCATGACAGTATAGCTCTGATCAAGAACATTATTAAGACAATAATAGACAAGCCGTCCCTTTATAAAAAGTGGAGAAACTTTTGCATGGAGCGTAAGAAAAGGCCTCGGAAATATAAGATGGATGTGCAACATCGTTGAAACTCAACTTACAAGTTGTTACATAGCACAGTTCCTTACAAAGAACTATTGTGTGACTTCACAATGTACAACATATAGGGAGGTAACATTTTCCCTAGCAACTAGGATATTTAAATCCAATTAATTAAATTTTTGAAAGTTTTTCATAACGTTACTAAGACCTTTTCACAAGTTTATAGGCTCAATGTTCACTTATTTGTTATGTTAGTCATCAATATACTTGGTGTACTACTTCAAGCCCATGAGGACCCAAACCTGTACACATGCATATACAATATGATGTTGAAGTGGTTAACTTATTATAAAGAAATTCCTCGTATTTATCTCATAGCAACTATTCTAGACCCTCATTGTAAAGTGGAATTATTACTAATATATTTAAAAATTTATTATGGTTACATTTAAGATCTAACAAATTCTCAAGACATGTGTAGCTTGGAAGCCCAGTAAGAAGTGTCGGCAGCAACAACCGATATAAAGGAGATGCTCAACTACAATCAAAGTCAGTATGATAACCAATCATCAATCTCTCCTTTGTTACCTACTAAGGAGCAACATTAGTCTTTTATGGGTAAGCAGTTACTAGTGCAAAAATTGGAGAGGCAACTGTCTGATGGTCCAATGTTTAAGATGTAGTATTACACTAATACGAATTTCGACTTTTCAAAAAATATCTCTATCAAGGGCTTCTATATTTTAGAGTGGTAGCAAAGGCATAGAAGGGACTATCCATTACTATCTTACATTGCTTGGAAAGTACTCGTTGCTTCGACTTCAACGGTCGCCGTTGAGTAAGTGTTTAGTATAATAGGCCTGATTGTCAACGAAAGTCGAGCCTCCCTATCTGTTGTCAATGTTGAGGTAAATGCTTGCACAAAAGATTGGTACTAGGCGACCTGTAGATGACAAGAACCATGCAAGACATCAAGCAAGGAGGATGATTACTTTAGTGACTGAAACTGATCTAATGGAAACTCAAGCACACCTATGGGTTCCACTCTTACTCATGAACACGAACAATTATCTCAAGATAATACATAGTAAGTTTTCTTTTCATCCTTTACGAAAAAGTTTTATCACATAGAAAAATCTTTTTCCTTAATTGTCCAATAAAACTAAATGACATGATTTTTCTAATAGTGCTAAAATAGCATTAGGTTTTTCCAAATTATGACTAACTAAAATTATTTTCCTTTAAACAATTTAACTTAGATAGTCACATATACTTGGTTACTTTTCTAAAAACGTAAAATTGATCAATAAACTAAAGGTTTTCTAAAAATCCAAACTGAACTATGATGACTTGATTCCGATTAGCAGATATGTAGACACCTTTCGGGTGACCATAAAATACTATAAAAAATATTTTCCTTTCAACCACTTCACTCTACTCGATCAGATTAGGATATTAGGTATTCATACTATAAGAGACTTTTTTTTATTTTATTTTCTCTTCATTTTTAATGTATATTTTATGGACAGATTGAAGAACAAAAAATGGTTAAAGGATTGGTAATGTGAAAAGGAAAAAAAATTATGTAAAGGTTTAAGAGAGTGAAAAAAAAAAAAACCGATTCAAGAGTCGTGAATTGACCCTTAAACCAATGGGCCACATGAATCGGTCTTAAACCGTAGGCTCATGGGCCAATCATAGTTCAATGTGACCATAACCTGTGAACCGACAATTCAAGGCCGGTTCAAATCGCCACCCAAGTCTATTTGTGGCCCCTTTTAGCCCTTGACCACATCCATCCCTATTTGTAACAATCAAAGCTCCTCACATTGAGGCATTATCCCCTTTGGTTTAATGTACATCATGATTTTGTCTTTAGTGCAATAGCATCCCAAGAAGTTACCCTTCTTGGTAGTGCCCTACTCTCTACTAAACACACTTAACTATGAAAGTTTAATAAACTCCAAATGATTGCATCAAATGGTATCTTGATGATTATAAGTTCCATCATACTCTCTTTGAGGATATATATTATGGTTTACCCCATGAAACAAGTAACAATATCTTCATCATATTATTTTACAAATGGGCCTTCTTTCCTCCCTTTCGCTGTACAATTCATTCATTCCTATATTGCCATCTCTTCTATAATGGTCTAATCATCCTAAAGCCTACTAGGAATAGCACCTATGGTCAAACTCCATACCCTCTTCAAAATGCTCTCTAATTATACATCATATCAAAATAAGCCCACCAATTTTCTCTCTGGTACTTCATATGCCTATTATTAGGGGATTAGCACCCATAACTTTTATACTAAGGTACTATCTATTTTGGTATATTGTTTCTCATGGTATTGTCCCTAGTGCAATAGGTTTCAAAGGTTGCTTAAGTTGAGAGTACACTCTACTAAAGATGCTTAACCTTAAAACTCTAATGAATTCCATGACATTATATCAAAAGGCACATTGATGATCAAGAGTTTTGTTGCATTATAAGGTATATTACAACTTCTCTCGAAGAATAGCTAAGAGCTATGCTACTCTAGTAAGAGAAGTCCTCAACAATTTTTAGATTAAATTAAAAGGCTAATCTAAGATGTAGACTTGTATAAAATATTATCAAACATGACCTGGGTAGTTGACTCGGATATATGAGAAGATTAAGGGTTAAAGAATTGAATTGAGTTCAATTGTAGGTCAAACTAGGTCAAAAACTAAAAATAAAATAGGAGTCATATCACATACATATACATAGACAAATACATATATATATATATATATGTATGTATAATATACTAATTGAACCAAGTCAAACTGGCTGGGCCGATCTAGGTTTGACACCGCACACCACCCACCTACCCAAAGTTCATCTAGTTGAGCACATGGTTGTATACAGAATCCTAAAGTGGGTAATAGATCAATATAATCTCTCAAATGTATTAATGGTCTTGAAATTAGGCTTATAGTCAAATTCAAGGTTTCAAGAGGAAGGGAGACAAAAAAGTTTTCAATTAAAATATGTATCTTAAGTAGGAAAAGAAAAAAAGTAAAAAGATATAGGTATTGATTCATTGGGGTCCAATGGCTTTCTCAACTATTTTGATGCTCATTGATATGATTTTATCAAAGAATATAGAGGTTTTATTTGTTAGAAAGGGACAAACAACTAAGTTCAGTCAAGCTTAATAATATTGAAATTCGATGCTTATGATTAATTAGAGGAATTTTTGGCAACAAATAGTTAGTTAAGCTAAGGACAAACTAGATGTTGTTTATTAAGAGCCAAATTTGGGTGTTTTCAAAGGTTGTAGCTAACTACTTGATAACTCTTATTTTAAATATATTTCACATGGTGATTTTATAGTATTTCCCTTATATCTTTGGTTTTCTTTAAAGAAATTGATACTTAATTGAGTAAACTTTTGATTTCAAGGTTTGAATGCATTCTTAGATTGAAAATGAAGAAAAGGAATCAAGTTTTACTCAATTTAGAGTTCAAATGAATGAGTTAGGAAGTTTTGAAGTTACATAGTCTAAGACACAACTGTATCCCCAAGCTGTGTCCATCCAGGAAAATTTGCCAAGGTCAGAAAGTTACACGACCTGAGGACCTGACTGTGTTTGGTGACGAAAAAAAAAAACTTACAATACATTATAAAAGGACATACTAGGGTTTCGCACATAAGATGGGACATTAAAAAGAGAAAAGACTTGAAGAGAAGGAGGAGAAAAAGGTGAAAGCAACACCCAACTTCAAGACTGAAGAGATTTATAATCAATAAAAAGGAGTTTTTCATGTTTTATTTATTGATTTTGTTGCAATTTGTTTTTAGTTTTATTATAATAGCTTAAGATTCTTGTATTTAGGATTATAGAACCTAGGGTTTCATGTAACTATTAAATTGATTGATAATTTTCAATAAAGTTTCTATCTTATCTTGATTCAATTATGTTATTTAATTGTTAATTGATATTTCTAGAGTATCAATCTATGATATTATGCATGATGATTGAGAAATCACATGTGTAATGAGATCTTGACATAATTGGAGAGAATTACATGTGTACTTAGAGATAAGATACATGTTTCTTCCGGAAGTTGTTCTTTTGTGTGGGAATTCATTATACATTAATGCGATTCTGAATTATATTACTAAGAGAAGAGATTCCGATAAATAATTTAGGATTAGGGTTAATATGCTTGAGAAAGGTGTTAACTTTAATTGTGAATCCCTCCGGTCAAGAATAATAGAGATTGAATTGGATACATTTTAAGCAGTCATATGTTAAAGACCAGGAGAAATAATTCCTAAATACGTTGTTTGCTTTCTTGAAGTCGTTCTCAATTTTATCGCTTTCTAAATTGCTTAATCAAGTCTCATAATTAGGTTAGTTTGTTAATTTTAGTATTTTTAATTCATTTAACTCATCACAATTTTCCGGTTAGATAATAGAGCTAAGGTTAATATTAGTACTCTAAGTCCTTGAGGGATCAACTCGGACTCACATCCACTATATTAAAACCGATAGGTACACTTGCCTGATATCACTGCTCAAGGGTAAAAGACTATTACTTTATGCTAGTCCATTACCCCATCTCAATGGCTAACTAAAGCCCCTTATCTTAGGTTCAAGTCAAATGTATGGGAGCCTAATCGAACTGTAAGTGTCAAGGTCAACTAAAGCCCTTGCAATAGATTTTACTTTGATATTTTGTTGTATCAATTTTATTTTGAATATTACATAAAAGTATGCTATCTAATCTTATTAAAGGAAAAGTTGACTAGATTTTTGTAAACTATCAATGAAAAGGTTCAATTCTACCACTACACACTTTGCTTGTATGTGTAAGGTAGTTGTTGAAATTGATTAAGTTGATTGTGGGATATAAATTAATATATTTCTTCCTTTCAACATTAAGGCTTGTAACCAATCAAACACTACAACAAATTGGTACTATAGCTACTGATAATTGGTAGCAATTTTAAAATGCGGTTTCAATTTTTAAACTATTATGTCAGTTTTTTAAAATTATAGCAAGGATGCCATGAATCACGGGCACCTCTAAAAGCTGCCACAAGACCATGTATAATAGATACAATAAAAGGAAAAGACAATAAGTTAAAGAAGATTTAGGTTTTTGAAAGAAAACCAAACTGGGCTACTTATTTTTAAAAAAGAAACATTTAGCCTTCCTCAATAGAAGAAAAAGAATAATAAATGTAAATACTTTCTTTACAATCATGCTTTAGTATTTCAATTTTAAGAAGGAGTAACATTTTATTCATTTATTTTTTTAGCTAAGGAGTACCATTTTATGATCAGGAAAAATGACATGATTTTTTTAATGATCTTTTTTTCATAGGATTTTTATTCTTCCCAATCAAAGCTTGATCTAACTCATTAAGTTGCTCTCTCTCTCTCTCATACACATACATACACATGCATGCTCATTTTATCTTTCTCTTATGTTCACCACTTATGGTGCACCATTGGGGCAATCCTACTATTTCAATTGTTTAAGAGGGAATATGCTCCCATCAATTGGTTCTTTTAATTGTATAAGGGCTTTTATAGGTCAAAACTTTTTCAAATTATTGTTGCATTGTAAGTTGAGTATCACTGTTGTTTAGGTTTGCAATCTACACTAATGGTGAAACCTAGGTGATTATTTTATGTTTTTGGATATTTGGTAGTCAAAATTGTTTGGTTATTTGGTGCGTTAATCTAATATGTGTAAATGTGTAAGAGTTTAGTCACAAAATATGGTGATATTATGACTTCATTGAATTGGGGTTTTGCTTGTTTTTAGATGAATTGAAATAGTTATTATAATAACATTGAAGTGCATAAGAGCTACTTGTTGAAATATCCCTAAAAATGAATTTGGTATGACAAGTGTTATGAAAATTTTCAATAAAATATCTTCTAACATGAAAAGGATCTACTAGATTCAAAGACTACATCATACCTAAGGTTAGTGATTCTTATAAACCAAGATATTCTTTCCATGCAAATGATATCAACATAAACATGTGTTAGCTTTTAGTATATGGAGTCTCTCAAAGCTCTAAACTTGCTTTTCCTTATTATTGGCATGTAGCACATAGGTCAAACAACATCTAATAAGTAATTTGACTGCACACCAGTCTTTTGGTAATGATAGGAAAATTGAAGACTATATAGTATAATTACTCCCTGTATTAAATTTTTGTTACCAAGAGAATAGTATTATGTGCATATACTTGGAAATGGGTGTTATTCTTTCTATACTTCTCAATTTGAACTTAAACTTAATAAATATATAGCTTGAAAATTTACAATCCAAATTTAAGTACCTTTCTACTATATCTAGCAAAAATTGATTTGATTCTTAGATCATTAGCTTGGTTGAAAATCTTTTAGACTTGAAGTCGTTAATTTTGAATAGAAAGAAAGAATGCTTAATATTGTTTGGCTTACTTCCATATTTGTTTCCTAAATTAGCAATCACATAGGATTTTGATTCTGCATAATGGGAAAAACTAAGGATAAAAGTTGAGTCTATTTCTTTTTACTAGTGCTACCTTAATCATTGTTTACTGGACTTATATATAGACCATACTTAATACCATTGTAGTTATTGAAATTTTTGTTGGTTCAAATGCCTATTGATGACTCATAATCACTTTTTTTTTTCTACTTTAAAATCACATTAAAGTCATGAAGCTAGTTAAATGTCCATTATTGGACTTTTACAATAATTGAAATGCTATCGTGGTTTTATTAATGGAAGCATTATGAATGAGTATGCGATTTTTCTTTCTTTTGTCTTGTTTTATTTTTCTTTTTGGGACATAACATATGTATTTCCCATCTTTTGTTTTTGCCATAACTTTTCTCAAGATATATGGTAGTATTTAGAAACTAAGAATTACTACAGGTAATGTTTACAACACCTATGCTCATGGCACTTGAAGCTAACTAAAAGCTCACACTTGTAATGCTATTCTTGCTACCTTTCATTGGATTAGTTACTACATTCAATTGAAATCTATGAAGGGTTTTGGTGTAGATGCAAAGGTTTGTCTCTGTGATGCCCCAAAACCAAAAATGCGATAACCCTGCTACGTATCCCTAACTTCTACAGACACATCACGTGTCTAGAAACGTGTAACTAGTTTAAGATCTACAAGATAATGACATGAAATCTACCAATTCATCATTTAACATCCACTAAATTTAAATAAGAATGAAATGTCATTTACTCAACTTCATAAAACACAAAAGGACTCTAGATCAATAACTACAGTTTTGTAGCTCCAACAACAATTAAACTATTAAATCTAGCAATAAGAGTCAGAAATGACTCCATAACCACATAAGTTTCATCACAAACAATTACAATAAAAATAAACACAACATAAGTCTACCCCTACAATTAAACTATGACCCTCATCTTTATCATCAAAGTAGTAATAATCTCCTTGCTCATCATAGTATAGATAATCAAATCCGTAATCTTCATCTTCTATCTCGTAACCTGTTCCTACAACTGAAAAATAAGAATCCCTATAGGGTAAGCTAAAGCCCAGTATAAGATGTCATTCACATATACGTAAGCACAAGTATTAGTCAAATACACATACATATACTGCTATTAGAATGCACCAAGCAATAGTTTTAAATGTTTTATTTAAGCCCACAACGATTATAGTTTCAACGTCTTAAGACTTGGGGTTACTCACGACTCCTAACATATAATATGTATAGATACAATATAAGTATTGGTGTTGGGTACTCCCTAACACCCGAGTATCATAAACCAACCTAGATCTGCTTAGATTTACCTAGGTCCTTTTAGAGTAGGACTCTACTAGGGATAGCATCGTGTAAAGATCACTAGGTTTGTCACCAACAACGTTGGACCCAACCAGTAGGTGGTAAAAACTAAGCACAACCAACAACACAATTAAATGCAAGTTTCAATTAGTCCAGTTTATATTTGCTAACCTAACATAGACATTCAACAAACACGTATCCTGTACCTAGAGTTCCTATCGAAGTTGATCCAACACTATACGTTCTCTAGTACCTATCCAAGATATAAAAGCTAGTTTAAAATTTAATAGTTTCACAACTCGATACTTTTTTCTCCTTAACTCTACCCTCAACTCCATATTCTAAGCTTCCAAACCATATTCCATATATCTTCCTAACATCCTCCTAACATAAACAAATGCGATACCGACATTAACATAAGTCCCAACATATTATCCTACATGCACACCTACAGTACTCATCACCACTTCGATCTACGTGTGCACACACATACTACTTGAAACTACGAATTTCACACATATACATACATAGCAATTCCATGACATACACACACCCATACAAGATACGATACATGCACACTACATATCCCAATACTACTTCGCAACACCATCAAGATATAATTACATCATAACCACCTCATCACTACCACCACACTAACAATATCAATACCTCCATTCTCAAAGCTTAAAGGAACCTTAAAAGCATAAATTGAAAAGGTAGAATGAGGATAGAAGGATAACTTACTTGATTAAGGAGAAAAGATTGATTTTTGTTGAATTCCTCTTTCAAGAACATAAATCTTGATTCAGGAATTAGAGTTGAGATAAGTTTTGCAAATTCCTTGGAAAGTATCATAAGTTTCTGTAAGAGGGAGTTATGGTAACTGTAATGTACATTTAGATGATTTAGTAGGGAGTAGACTTTTTCCTGGACCAAAATGCCCCTGGTATTAATGTGTAAACATAAGCCATATTGATGTCTAGATCTTTTCCTATAACCATCTTGCCCCTAACGCTTAATACTTAATTATATGCCATACCAAAGGCTAGATATAAAAATTACTTATTTCCTTTAATTCACTTAAATTAATTAATTTTTTATTTTTTATTCTTAGCTTGGGTTTTGTAGTTTATCTCCCCTCAACAAAACATTCATCCTTAAAAGTTTATATACCTAAGTCCTCAAATAGTTATGGATACTTGCTCTCAATCTCCTCCTTAAGCTCCCAGATTGCTTCTCTTTCCAACTGGTTAGGCTACTGAACTTTAACGTAAGGAATAGTCCTTCTCCTTAGTTGTTGTACTTTAGTGTCGACTATCCTTATCGGTTGTTCCACTACCATCATGTTCAGTTACAACTCTAGTGACTCCAAATCTGCTACTTGCACATATGGCTCTTTCGTATGATATGGACTGAGTTTCTTATATTTTCTAAACATGGACACATGGAAAATGTTGTGTACACCCTCTAACCATAGTGGAAGCTTCAACTTATAGGCCACCTTGTATCACATCTCCGCATAGCATGGGATGCACCATCATACAGGAATACCTATTGAAAACTTAACTCAACCTGCTCATTCATCAAATGATAACATTGTTTACATAATAAAGGGGTTTCTACATCGAAGTTCAGCTGGATTCCTTATTATAACTTATGTGTACAACATAACATTTACATCAAAACATGAACCAGCTTTTTCCTTTATCGTCTTCATAGTAATAAGAACCCTGACCTAGTATAAGCTCCATACAAAAGTCGCTAACACTGACTCACACTCTCAATATATATATCCTCCCTTAGCGTTAGACCCTTTATGTTGCAATTAATTTGAGGATAAAACATTTTATCCCCTTAACTACTGAAGTTGAGTGAGAGTAAATAACAAACAACATAATATAGACAATACTGCATATTACAACCAAAACATTTCAATCATAACCCACAAGTTCAACTTCACATATGCATTCGCCTAACCAGACATTTATTGCTAGCAATATAGCATGCTATGCTCATGTACGTAGCATGCATTGGTACCGATATTCTATACCCTCTAATTTTCTTCCAGTTAGTTGATATAGTTGGGCATTTAGATATAATGTTTAGGAACCTAAGGCAATAAGGAGCTACTTAGGAGTAGGACTCCTACTAGATTGGACTACATAATGTAGTCTACCATTTTAAAAAAAAGGGCAATAAGGAGCTGCTTGGGAGTAGGACTCTTAACTTTATAAAATTAGACTACATACTATAGTTCACTAAATCAAAGTGGCAATACTGTTAAATTAGACCATACACCATAGTCTACTAAATTTAACTATCAAAATATTCATAATGTTTGGGCAATGCAATCTATATGCTTCTAAAAACTGTGTTCATAAAGCCATGCTTTTTCCATGATCACTTGGAAGCCTCATTCTGAAATTTCTAACCCATAGATCCCTTTTTGTACTATACCATGCCATGATATGCAATAGTAACTCAAGAATATCAATCAACATAATCAATTATTTAGTTTTATTTAACCAAGTGATTTGATTCTAGTTTTCAAACTCTTCTTAATAGAATTCTAGTATCTTATTCAAGGTTCACTTAGGTGAACACCTTGAAGATTGAGTTAATAATCACTCAACTTTCTTGGTTAGCATAATCATTCGTAAGCACAACTCATTACCTAACATGACAACATAACAGTTTAACAAGAATATAGTTACTATCATTCAAAATCAACACATCAACATCCACCATAGTAGCATATCAATTCACCCAAGATATACTCATACTCAATCAACATAGCATTAAACAGTACACCATGTTATGAGTAGTAATATATTTACTCCAAGCATAGGTTAGAACCACTTAACTAGGCTTAACAATGGAGCAATATCCTATAATTCGTGATGTGGTCCCTCCTTACATATCATACCTATGAAAATATAAACATAGCTACTAAGTTAAGTACCGGTCGAATCTAAATTCTCATAAATTTCCCTATTATGCCTTTAAACTTCATTTAACTATATCTTACTCATTTCTTATCTGATTCCAGTAAACTTTATATCGTTATGATTATTATTTTGAGTACTATTAATATATATTAAGAAACAAGATTGATCAATATTTTCAAAAACCTAAAAATATCCTTTTGTATTATGACTCGATCATATACTATCCTAACTCCATAATTAACTCGAGTAAACTTTAGTACTGGACTAAAAACCCTAAAAATTATACTTTCCCATCTTGTCTAGCAACACTTATTATACCCTAAAGTGTTCATTTGACATGGATTTAATAAACATTCTAATAGTATTAGTTACTATATTACATATTAATCTAATATATAGGTTTATATTATGAAAATACATAATAAATAGTATATGAGCCTGATTCATTCCACAAAAAATCCTATAAACTTAAGAAAATATTTAGTTTAATTATTGACCATGAGTTATACTAAACTAGCTATTATATATTTTTATGAAAATAGCGATTTTAATTCAAAATTAGCAAAAATTAATCGAACAAGTGAATTTAATCACAAGATAAAATTTAAGTGTCCCAAACATCATTATGAACATCTAGAAATCATAATATAAAGGGCTTATACTTTGATTCTGTTAAAAACTAATTAATTCACTAAAATAGCAAAATTGCCAATTTTATTCAAAATAATGACAATAAATAGTAAACATGATTATTTTCAAAAGTTCTTGTTACCCCAATTAAATGCATATATTAAGTATATCACATATAAATTTTCAACTTGAAAGGACGTTATTTAATATTTCTAAGATTTAATTCAATTTTTGTCTAAATAGAGCCATTTCTTAAGAACCTTATATTTCCAATAATTGTTTCACTAAAATAAAATGAAGATATTAATTTACACGTAAAATAACTCTAGAAAACCAAGTTTCATGATTAAATAATATCATTTGCTATTTTTAAAAAAATTACAAAATTTGAGTAAGAAATTTTGTTCACCTAAACCGATCACCTCTAGCTACCCTCCAGCCATCTAACCATGTCAGAACACCTCCTTTGGTAATGCTTTCCTTGACCTCAAATGGCCACCATAACTGGATACCAATAGCCTATTGAACTAACCTGATCAAATTTTATATCCTATTTTTGCTCTAATTTTTTTTTATTTTTTTGTAATTTGTTTCAAAATTTTCTTGAGTGATTTTACATTTTTTTTAGACTTCCAAAATGTTGTTTTTGAAGTGTATGTGCCCTATTTATATTTTTCAAATGGATTAGGATTTATAAAAATTGAACATATGGCTTATACATGTCATTTTTTTGAATTTTCAATGCATGAGATGTCAATTCCTCATTTCTTAGCTTTTGACTCATCATCCAAATTAATCCTAGGCTGCCATATAGGTATGATGACTCATCCTTTCAATTTTTTATTAACTTTTCATTTTTTAATATTAATTTACCTTATTTTAATAATAATTTCTTATTATATATGTATATTTAATGAAAATAATGCATATTCTATGTTAATACATGTATATTATGTATAATTCAACTTAATTTATTATTTTTAAAAGTTAATTAACTTATCTCTAATATCTCGCTATATTTAAAGGTTTGAATTTTACGATTGTTGGCTTTATCAATAAATTAACGTTTTTCTTAAATTAATATTTTTATATAGCTTATTTTGAGAAATTGACTTTACTTAAACTATTTCGTTTAACTTTTCTAACTTTATTATGAAGTTTGAAATAAAATTGATAACTTAGTCTAGTGTCCTAAATTTAGAGGCTCAAATCCTAGGGTTATTGAACTAGTTGGAAATCTTGGGCAATTACATCCTACCCTCCTTATAAAAAGTTTCATTCTCGAAACTTTGACAATTAAGGACATTCATGCTCATGAACCAATACCGCGCTACTACTGTGTAACTCTGATTTCCACATCACATCATAATAATCAACTATTGTGAAAGGTGAAATCTTTCAATACTAACCCTTGTACATTAACCTTAAGTTTGTCAACTCGAGAACTTTCTGTTTAACTTACTCATCTCATTACTTCCTTTATCTTGTGTTATTAACTTTTGCTACGTAATCTTAATATAGTTGGTCCTATTTCACTCCCCCTATTCATTCAAGTCGTCTTTCTAATAGTATCTAGTCCATTGCTATTATTTTGTTAGGTTCTTATCTTATGTACCACAATCATCATGTTACTACCTATGTTTTTACCCTTATCACTACTCATATCAAACTAGCATGTTCTTGTACAATTCCTTTATCACTGTTTGAACTACTATCTCCACTCAATTCTCGTTTCATCCCTTCATCAGTTTAGACTCTAGTATTAATTAGTCTTATAGAATTCATTACCATCCCTTCCATTATTTCCTTATCTGTCCTACAATTAGCCAACTTGTCTTTTCACCTCGTCCCTATTATTACACAATGTCTAAGTCCCAATTTTTCACTTAGGATGAACATATTGAATTCACTTTCCTTCGTGTCTATAGGTTTTATATTGTGGTTGTCACTTGATGGTCATATTTAAGATCTTAAGCACTTCCTATAGTTAACACATATATCAACAAAAATGAGTTTAGCAAATTTGAACTTTCTGCTAACTTGCACATCAAGGAGATAAAGAATGACTCAAACCAAGTGGACTTGATTGGATGTAACATGAATTGACACGACTCTTGACAAATAAAATTCACAAAGACACTAGACACTTTTTTGGCTGACAATTGACATGATAGGATTTACAAGGATAGGAAATTTTGTCAAGAAAGGCATGAGAGTCATAATAGATATGAGGCTTGATGAAAGAGTCACGAAAGTCATAGATTTGCCATGTTGTTCTTACTTATCATATGTGTAAAGGGTATATGAAAGGTATATATCTCAAAGTTTTGTAGTTATATATCCCAGTAACTTCACATATTTTATCATCTTTTGACTCCTTGGTCTTATCATTAGCTATTACCTTATGGATAACAATTTCATTCGATATAAGATCAATCCTTGAATTAGTCTCCAATTATACTTCAATTGAAATTTTGATTTATTCTCAAAGCTTACTCATCATCATCTACCTTTGATATTTCTTACTATTCCATTCATTCCAATAAGAACTTTTGCTTGTTTCACTGCAACATACATATCACCTTTAGAATCTACATTACTTCTTCTCATAAGTTCTTTTTCTTTCCATAACTTCTCTTAACAATTAAGTTTCTATAAATCTTTTGTGATTCCCTTCTCATGAGGCCACTTAAATGCTATTATCTTTCCCTCACAATCAACATTTACTCCATGCTTAACTCCAGTATTACATTCAATCCTTATATATCTAAGATAACTAACTCTACAATCATCTCTTGAGTATCTAGATTCACACTCTCCATCATTCACTTTATGTTACATTACTTGTTTTCCTTCAACAAGGGTTGTAGCTATTAACTTTAAAGTTTCTACTAATAATTTATTTCTTTCAATATACTCTTTTGATATATATAAGTGAATTGCCTAATATTAAACAGAGTATACACATGACCATAACCATCTCCTATACATACTAGTCCTAAAACATCATTATGATAACTATATTACTACTTTCAAGCATTTTCTTATTTATCAACTCTTCGCTACCAAGTACTCAAATAATCTAAGTTACTAACTGCAGAAGTCATACCTACCATATCTTGGTCATCTCTAGCTTCGTCTCGTTGGATAGTGTAAGTGTACACCCTACCTTGCTCTCTAAGCCTGGGTTCATCTCTTCTAAGTGGTCTATTCTTATTACCTAGTCTTAATTCATTAGTTTGGTTTTGCTACTAAACTGGTCCCTCCTGTTGCTGTCCTACACAATGTCGAATAGTATGCCTTCATTGATGGCATCGGTAAAAATATATACCTCTTGGATCAAGGTTGTGATACTACTTAGCTAGATGTCTAGTTTTACTACACCTATAACACTTCCCTCTCGGTTCTGGGCATTCCCCAGCTCGATGCTTACGATTACACTTCCAATAAGGTTGTATTTTTTATAGAGGCCTTCTGTTCCTTTTTGTGGATCGAATAAACTTCTTTCCTTTAGTTATATTGCTTTTACTGTTAAAACCAACATCCAACTTCCTTTTCGTATTCTTGATTTGATCTGCTGCTTGTCGAAGATTACAAACTTGTTCAATCAAATGGTTTCATTAACGGCATCAGTATATCTTTTCACCCTACTCCTCTTCAACTCTACTTGGTAATAAAGATCAAGCCTTACCTTGAACCGCTCAACTTTAGAAATCTCATTATTTCACATAGCTTTATGAGCAAACTTCATTAATTTATTGAAATCCCTCTCATATCCTTTAATTGTTCTACCCTGCTATCTTAGCTTATAGTATTCTCCACAAATTTGCTCTCTTATACACTTAAGAAAATATTGTTCCAAAAATGTATTTCTAAATATAGCCCAACCAATTGGTTCTTGTAAATTTCGTCTCTTTGCCTCTTACTAATTACTTGCATCTTCGTTTAATAAAGTAGCTGTTATCTCAACTTTCTTATTTTCCTCAATCTCATGTATTCCAAAGGCTTTCTCTAGTGAGTTAATCCATTCTTTTACAATCAATGGATCAGTGTTCTTTCCATCGAATGGTTTCACTAATTGTTATACCTAAGCTAACTTATCTCCATCTCCATCTCCACCAACTCCTATTAATACAACAAAAAATTGTTGTGCTAATTCCTCCATATGTCGTGTTTGCTTGGGGTTAGGTTAAGGCTATTGTGATAGATCCTCTCTTTGCTCCTCAAATATATAACTCATTGGCGATATTCAACATTCCTTACAAATCATCTTTCTAAATAAACATTACATAAAACTCTATAGATAACTACTACAGTTGTTTTGCTTAACTATGACTCTTCATTACCTAACTACCCTACACATCTCACACGTGCCTAAAGGTTATGGTCCCCAAGTAATACTCTGATACCACCTAAAGGTTGTCATATCCTAGCATAGCACGGGATGCATTATCACATAGGAATACTTATTAAAAACTTAACTCAACCTGCTTATTCATCAAAAGACAAAATTGTTTACATAATAAAGGGGTTTCTACATTAAAGTTCAATTAGATTCCCTGTTATAACTTATGTGTATAACATAATATTTACATCAAAACATGAACCCACTTTTTCTTTTATTGTCTTCATAGTAATAGGATCCCTGACCTAGTATAAGCTCCATACAAAAGTCGCTGACTCTGACTCACACTCTTAGTATATATATCCCCCCTTAGCATTGGGCTCTTCATAATGCAGTTAATGTAAATCTTACTTTTTAGTGGGTTTATGAATCAACTAAGAGTACTTTTTGAACGTTCCCAAGAATTATCTAAACTAAGAATTTAAATTTTCATTTAAAAATGAATTTATTTTTCCAATTTGAAAGTTTATTATCAATAAAACTCAAATACAAGAACTGCGGACCTTAAGTCGCCTAAAACCCTATACCCTAAAATAATTAAGGACTTGTAACCCTAAGCAACTAATTGAGAATTTAATTTGAATAATTTTATTCAACTCTAGAAAATTTCTTAATTTTATAAGAATTAAATCCTAACTTACAAATCAATTTAAGAAACAAACTCTAAAAGAATTTCATATAAGATAATCTCCTTATCTTCATGCATAAGCTTTGTACATATGAATAAGTAAACCAACCAATCACCCTAAATGACTTATCAATTGAGAGTTGGAATCATTTATCAATTGATAACTTATTAAAAGCTAGTTATAAGATACTTTCCTTATGTCACTATGACTTATACTACAATAAACAAATTATTACATTATTTTATGTGTTCAACTTTTAATTAAGAGACAAGACAACTCCATGGCAAAAAGGAGGCCTACATGGCAAAAAGGAGGCCTACATGGCCGATTCTAAAAGGTTAGATAAGGGGGAAGGCGGGGGGTGCGGGAACATGTTTTGTCTTTCATCAATCAATGAACTTATCTTACACACTACTATTTACCCCTTAATGCTTACACCGTCTAGTCTTGTCAAGAGTTAGCATTTGTGCATGCTATAAGACAACAAATCAAAGCTTCTTAAACACACTTCTTTTCCCCTACACAACTAGCCACTATCTCTTTTTTTATGCTCACTTTTACTTTCATTTTCATTTCCTTTTCTCTTACTTTAAACACAAAACAAAAGGAGGAAACATAACCCCATAAAATCCCAACATTGCTACCACTCATTTGCTTCCTTGCTCACAGCACAAAGCTTGCTTTGTATCTCCAAATTTGTCAACTTCAAAAGCCACTTTTAGGAACCTTAGAATACCCTTAAAACCCTACCTTAAAGATCAAAACTCAAGATTTCAAAAGAGCTTGCAAGAAGGAGGAGGAAAAACGATGAGCATAAGTAGAAATTTAGTGAACAACTACCTTGTTTTTACTTTTGAGGACGAGTAAGTTTTCTTTCTTTGTTTTAGTAACCTAGTATGTCATGTTAGGAGACCATGTTTTCATGAAGATATTAGTATGATCACAAGTTGATAAAATAACTAGACCACCTTAAGAAGCAAGGTTATGAAACCCTTATATGAAAGTTGAAATATGAGCATGTAAAGTTGGTGTTATGTAATGATACGTGTTTAACACTTAGAATGAAAGATTTTAAATTGAGAAAATCATGAAATGAGTACTTAAAAGAGGAGATATCATGTTGGACGTGAAGTGTTTGTGGGTCATTTAGATGTTATTCTCACTTCTATTAAGTTAAATATGCTCAAACTTAGCCTTAGGTAAAGGAAAATCTATTGCATAAAGCTTTTATGGGGAAACCAACTTTGTAAGATATGAACTGTGGCATGGAAGTTATGATGAGTATGAGATCTATTATTTTCATATAAAGTGTAAGCTAAATAATCATCTCATGGAAGATGAGTTTAGTCAAGATTAGAACATAAGTAGCATAGGTTTATGATCTCACCCTTAAACTTAAGGAAATAATGAAACAAGTTGAAAAAACAAGTGAGTAACCTTTTGATTCACCACAGTTAGATCTGGAACCATGTTAAAAGCCACTTAAAAATATGATAAAAGCAAGTAAACAAAGTGGAAGACCAACTAAGTAAAGTACAATAAGTGTATAAAGCCTAAATCTCAAAAACCGAGCCTAAAATTTTCAAAATGGGCCTTAAACTCCAAGTTAGGCCTTCATCAATTTTCTGGCCAGCAACTTAATCCACCATTGAGAGTAATTTTGAGACCTTTAAGAAAACAAGCCTATTTGACAACTTAAGCCAACATGAAAGCCCAAGAAGTTGTTATTAGCCCTAGGAGTGTAAATTAAAGTTAGAAATCTGACCTTAAGGAGAATTTTAAGATTAGAATGAAATCCTAAGCCCAAGCCAAAAGTATTTCCTAAGATATCAAAAACCCAACAATCAAACAAAGCCTAAAAGTACTCCAAATCATGAGGATCACTACTGTTCTGATATATAGGTAAAACTGTATGCCTCATTTCACAAATCTAACCTCATCATGTTAAAGTACACTCGAAAACGATGAAGATTGACTATAAGATAATAAAAATTGAATTTAAAATAAGAAAGTTATATGTAATTGAACATTTAAGTAAAACTAGGAAAAATACGAAACCTAGTTAAAAGTATAACCTAAAGGGTTTTAACTTAACTTTCTAAGTTCTATTTTAAATCCTTATAGTATTATATTTGTGATGTCTAGGGGACTTAGCTTTTGGAGACAATTTGCCCTTAGATTATTATGACTAATCCGCATGACTAAGTGAGTGATTCTTGATGGCTCTATACTTGATTTTGCTTATAGTGTAGATGTACTTAAACTTATATAATGAACTTGGATGGTTATATGGGAAATGCATATGTATGATAGTGTGATTAGGTGCTATGATTTGTTAATAAGATAATAATATGAATGTTTGTGATAATATTCGTGCATAGTTGTGTGAAATGAAATTGTCTGATTCCCATGAAAACCAAATTAAGTAAATATTCAATTAAGGAATTCAATGAATTATGCACTTCTAATAATTGCATCATACTATACCAACTGTCACCTCATGTAGAAGATGGGAAGGGACTCACAGCAGGAGGGCCTCCTACAGGATTGATTAACATAATTATTCGTAAGCACAAATCATTACCCAACATGGCAACATAATAGTTTAACTAGAGTACAATTACTGTCATTCAAAATCAACACATTAGCATTCACTATAGTAGCATATCAATTCACCCAAGATATACCCATATTCAATTAACATAGCATCAAATAGCATACCGTGTTATTAGTAGCAATATGTCTACTCCAAGCGTGGGTTAGATCTATTTACCTTGACTTAACAATGGAGCAATATCCTATAGTTCATGATGTGGTCCCTCCTTACTTATCACACATGAAAATATAAACATAGCTTCCAAGTCAAGTACCGATTGAATCTAAATTCTCATAAATTTCTCTACTATGCCTTTTAACTTCATTTAACCATATCTTACTTATTCCTTATCCAATTTCATTAAACTCTATATTGTCATGATCGCTATTTTTTTGTAGTATTAATATATATTAAGAAACAAGATTGATCAATATTTTCAAAAACCCAAAAAATACCCTTTCATATTATGACTCCATCCGAGTAAGCTTTCGTACTAAACTAAAAACCTTAAAAATTATACTTTCTCATCTTGTCTAGCAACACTTATTATACCTAAGAGTGTTCATTTCACATAGATTTAATAAACATTCTAATAGTATTAGTTACTATATTATATATTAAGCTAATATATAGGTTTATATTATGAAAATACATAATAAATAGTATACGAGCCCAATTCATTCCATGAAAAATCCTATAGACTTAAGAAAATATATAGTTTAATTATTGACCATGAATTATACTAAACTAGCTATTATATATTTTTATGAAAATAGCGATTTTAATTCAAAATTAGCAAAAATTAAGCGAACAAATGAATTTAATCACAAGATAAAATTCAAGTATCCTAAACATCAATATGAATATCTAGAAATCATAATATATAGGGCTCATACTTTGATTCTATTAAAAACTAATTAATTCACCAAAATAGTGAAATTGTCAGTTTTATCCAAAATAATTGCAATAAATAATAAAAAAGATTATTTTCAAAAATTCTTGTTACTACAATTAAATACATATATTAAGTATGTCCCATACAAATTTTCAACTTAAAAGGACATTATTTAATATTTCTAAAATTTAATTCAATTTTCATCCAAACAGAACCATTTCTTAAGGATCTTATATTTCCAATAATTATTTCACTAAAATAAAATTACGAAATTAATCAAAACATAAAATAACTCCAAAAAACCAAGTTTCATGATTAAATAATATCGTTTGTTATTTTTAGAAAAATTATAAATTTTCGATTGGAAATTTGATTTACTTGAACTAGCTGCCTTTAGCCACCTAACCTTATTAGAATACCTCCTCTGGTGGTGCTTTTCTTAAGCCCTAATAGCCACCATAACTGGACACCAATAGCCTATTAAACCAGCCTGAGCAAATTTTATGCTCTGTTTTTACTCTAATTTTCTTATTTTTTTTAATTTGTTTCGAAATTTTCTTAAGTGATTTTATAACTTTTTTAAACTTCTAAAAT
Organism: Lumnitzera littorea; assembly: GCA_024138015.1. Classification (NCBI taxonomy): domain Eukaryota; kingdom Viridiplantae; phylum Streptophyta; class Magnoliopsida; order Myrtales; family Combretaceae; genus Lumnitzera; species Lumnitzera littorea. The sequence continues at coordinate 34,409,551 of JAMXBB010000008.1, forward strand.
ATTGTTTTTGAAGTATACATGCCCTATTTATATTTTCCAAATGGATTAGGATTTATAAAAATTGAACATATGGCTTACACATGTCATGTTTTTGAATTTTCAATGTATGAGGTGTCAATTTCTCATTTCATAGCTTTTGACTCATCATTTAAATTAATCTTAGGCTACTACATAGGTATGATGACTCATCCTTTCATTTTTTTATTAATTTTTTATTTTTTATACTAATTTACCTTATTTTAATAATAATTTCTTATTATATATGTATATTTAATACAAATAATGCATATTCTATGTTAATACATATATATTATGTATAATTCAACTTCATTTATTATTTTTGAAAGTTAATTAAATTTTCTCTAATATCTTGTTATATTTAAAGATTTGAATTTTACGATTGTTGGCTTTATCAATAAATTAACGTTTTTCTTAAATTAATATTTTTATATAGCTTATTTTGAGAAATTAGCTTTGCTTAAATTACTTCTTTTAACTTTTCTAACTTTATTATAAAGTTTGAAATAAAATCGATGACTTAGTTTGGTGCCCTAAATTTAAGGGTTTAGATCCTAGGAGTATTGAACTAGCTCGAAATCCTAGGATATTACACCTTGCTAATCTTTTTTATGATTTTGTGAGGGCCTATATACCTTGGTCTCAACTTACCCCTCAAGCCAAATTTGAGCACACCCTTGATTAGGGAAATTCTCAGTAGTACCTCTTCGCCCACTTAGAACTTTAGGGGATGACGCCACCTATCAGCATAACTATTTTCCCTTCTTTGGACAGTTTACATTCTCTAATGAATCAACCTAATCTTATCCACTACTTTTTGCACCAAGTCTGGTACTGCAAACTGTCTCTTACCTACTTCGTCCCAATGAATAGGCAATCTATACTTCCGACCGTAAAGTGCTTTAAACAGAGCCATTTAGATGGTGGCTTGATAGCTATTATTATAAGCGAACTCTACTAAAACTAAATGCTCATCCTAATGTCCGCTGAAGTCAAGCGTACATGCTCTCAACAAGTTTTTTGGAATCTGAATGGTATGCTCTAACTGACCATCTATATGTGGATGGAAAGTAGTACTAAACTGTAGTACCCAAAGCCTTTTATAAGCTTCTCCAGAAGTGACTAACAAATCGAGTATCCCTATTAGATGTGATAGACGTCGATACCCCATGCAATCTCATTACTTCTTGAATGTACAACTTAACAAGCTTTCCTAATTGATACTTGATGTTTATTCGGATGAAATGTGCAGACTTGGTCAACTTATCTACTACCACCCATATGGCATTATGTTTCACCAAAGTTTTAGGTAGGGCAGTTTGAATGGGTTTTTATTGGCTTTAAGGGTAATGTTTGCTGTTGAATTAAGGAATAGAATCATGTATTGAGGTGTAAAAAAAGAAATTTGAAATGAAATAGAGCAAAAGGAAAGACAATTGGTTTTGTTAATAGGTCACAAGTTGGATGTTTGTGTAGCCATTAGATGGCAATTCTTGAAACAGCTTAATGGGCCTAAAACTAAAAAATTAATAAAAAAATTATTTTACATCCAAATGAAATTTTGAAATCCACTAAAAACACCTAACAAGAAATACTACATTTCAATCCCTTCCCTTATCTTAAATGAGCATTCACACTATCAAAAACAACATATAACACCATATTTAGTAACAATTACATCAAACAACATACAACTTATAGTAGTTATTAAATGGCCTACACTCACCTTAGCCCTAGAGCTATTACTTAAAATAATCTTGAATAGATAATAAATATCAATGTCCTTACTTTATAGTAAAAAGAAAATATTAAACAATATGTTTGTACATTCTAAACTCCACACATCTACTATACTTGAATTAATATTATACTTATAATGACTCACTTTTATGATATGAAAAGGATTTTAATGAAGTTTATGACCTTAACTTGTTATTAATCCCTAAAACATGGTTTTTTTAAAATGTGATGATTTATTAATTTGAACTAAGAACTTAAGTGGAATATAAAGAACCAAAGGTAGAAATTAAAATTTGAGAAAATCGAACCATTACGATTCTTGGAAATTCGAAGACGCTATGAGTGGTTTCAAGATGGTTCCTTGAGATGTTGTTGGATCAATGAATTTTGAGGAAAGAGAAAGAGTTTATTACTTAGTTTAAGGTAAAAGTATGAGTTATCTCTACTAGAGATACAAATAATATCTTGATCCAAATAATATATACAATAACTAAGGCCATCGTAGTCTCCATTATACTAATATTAATTATGCAGTTAAAATTTTTTTGTATAATTCTTTTAGTTTGTAAATTTACTATTTGCTTAATATTTGTTGTAAAGTTACTCTTTGACTCTTTGCTAAGCATACTTTGCATTACTAAATTTTTCTTAACAATTATAAAGTTTTGTTTTATTGAATTCTTTACTTGAATGTCTTATTACTCAAATTATTACAATTTTACAAATTTCAATTACGAAAAGTACAAAAAAGAAAAGTCAAGTAATTCTACTTAAGAAAAAAATATGATTTTTAACTATATAATTTAAATACATTGCACCATAAACATTTTAATAACTATGAGTTTATAATTATATAATGTCAAATTTCAAAATATTTAATTAGAAAGTTTGAAAATCAATATTAAAGTATTAATGGAAACATAACAAAATGCTGTACCATATGGAAATATATAATTCAATGAGTTAAAAGATATGCATTCATGGCTAATTCATAGTCAATTTACAAGAAATTTAAGTTATGGTAATGAAATATTGCAGCAATAATTCCTTTTTACAACAATTTAATTTTTCTTATTGTAACAAGTTAGTTGCTACAAAAAGGATATATAATTTTTTTTTTAGTAATATTGTAATGACATGATATGAAAATACATAGACAAATTTCCATGCATTTCGTTATTTGAATATCCGTGTATTTCATTACTTGAATGTAAAATTGAAAGAAAACATATTTAATCACCAAAAGTATTAATAAAAAAGTAGTATATATGATAAATAAACAATAATAAATTACCAAAAGGTATCATTGATTAAAAAAGAAAGCAACAAAATATCATTGTAATAACGAAAAAAAATAATGTAAATACCTTTCTATAGTGGCTAGCTCATTGCATTAGAAATAAAATTATCATAAAAAGGTATTTTGTTGCCATTGTTTGAATTTCTCATAAAGCAAAAAGTAGATAATAGATATCTTTATTATAAACTCTTTAAAATCTTATAAAGCAATAAATAAACAATAGATATCTTTATTATAGACTCTTTAAAATCTTACATAGTTTAGATAAATAGGGGACATGTTTTAGATCCTATCAAATAGAAGTATGTATTATAAGTTTACCTAAAATTTGAAATATGCTAAAATCAGACATTGCATTCAAAAGTTATATATAATAACAGAAGAATAATTTTTCCTTAATTTTTAAAATTTATTAATCAAGAAATATTAAAAATTTATTTTTTTTATAAATTAATATTTGATTAATCACTAAAATAAAAACTTTACTAGTTTGTCTTCTACACAACTAAAACAACATTAGGCAGATAATAAATAGAATACTAAAAACTAGGAAGGAGATTGAAGAAGATAACAAAAGTTTCTTATATTGTTGTAGTTAATGAAGGGGGCATTACATACAATGCTACATTTATAAAAGATGATAACTGCAATAATAGAAACCAGCTAGCCAAGATGCAGCTCAATTGATATAAAAATATGTAGATTAACACAAGCAAGAGAAGGCAGTTGTTTTGCATTAGAAGTACATACACCGAATAAAATAATTAATAACAAGAGTAAAAAGAATAAATGGTATGTGCAAATTGAATAATAATTTATTAACTTAAATAATAGAAATAGAGGCATGAAAACTAATGTGCAAAGAACAAAATGTAATAGAAAAAATACAAATACTAAAATAATAAAAAAGGAATAGATAGTAAGTTCCCCTTAATAGAAATATTAAATTAAAATCAAATTACACATACGTAATTACAAAAAATAAAAGTTTAGATACTACATTGCTATAAGTTAAAAGCATAAGCCCTGTTAATTTAGTTTAACTACTCTAGAATTAGGAAAAAATTAGTGAAAGTACCTAGAGAGGTGAAAGCAATTTTAAAAAGATTATACAAAATTCAAGTAAAAATAGGATGAATTCGAGTACAAAGGCTTAAGGGGCTTTTGGAAATGAATGAGTGCCACCACTTGACGAAGGAACACCTACTAGTAGCTACTAACATACCCCCAACCACTACCAATAGCCATAACCGTATCCACTAGTGAGTTTGTTAAACTGATTAAGTTTTCATAAAAATGTTTAAAATAGTAAATTTATTCAAAAATATTTTTTTGTTGAAAATAATTGTTGGAATATATTATTCTGAAGAAATCTCTAAAATCGAGGCGATTTCACTTTTGTTTTTAAAACCCTTACTATTGTTGTTTCCGCACCATAATTTTGCTATAAAGTACTCATAACATATACAAATTGCTATGATGAGTTTTCCATGAAAACTACTTTTTAAATTTTTATCTAATTTTAGGCATATAAATCCCATTAAAGTGCCATTTTCAATTGGTTCAAATATTAAATTTTCAAGTATTTCATAAAGATTTCGATTTTAGTAGATTCATATCATAAATGGATGGTGAACAGGGTAGATTGAATATTGGGTGCTAGAAGTATTGGATTTGAACATAAGAGATTTAGTGTTGAAATATTAATTGTTAAGTCTTTTAATTGGTTTTGATGATAGCAAAAGATATTTTATGTTATACTTATATGTTTACGAAGTGTGTAGATATATCATGATGTAATAATGATTCATTCTAAAAAATATCAGTAGAAAAATGTTAACGTCTATTGAATAAGAACATCAAGTATGTATGTCAACTTTAGAATAAAATTAATTTAAGAAAGAAAATTAAGTTTGGAATTGTACTGATAAGAATGCATGTTAGAAAGTGTATCAGCAGAAGACATAAAAGTGTAGAAAGTGAACAAGAATTAATATTAAAAGCTGTTAACAAGCTATTTTCTAACAAATTCGAACACGTTAAGGTGATAAATATATAGAAGGCCGAGCTCCACTTTATTGAGCATATTTAGATAATGTGCTCAATTGCGTTCCGCTAAGTTAAATTAAGTCATTGGGGATTTTAAGGTAAATTAGTTTAAAGAATGCTTAAGAATTAGATTTAGGTAATGTTTGATTAAGGTTTAAGCAATATATTTTAGAAAGAAGGTATTTTGACATTCTTAGCAAGGTTGGGTAAGTTTTAAATACATTAAAGACATTAATCATAAAAAGATTTGCCGTATTAGTATTGTATATTAAGTTTAGATAAAATTCAGATTCGTTATAAGGATTTATTGGATAAAATTATACTCGAAAATTTCAAAGTTTAGTGTAGATTTTTGTAAGTTTTTCAAGATAAAGTTACAGCTTATTTGGTTGACAATAATACAAAAACTTTAGGATATTTTGTTGAAAATAAGATTAAATATTGTGGATAAATTCAGCTTGATTTTTCAGGAAATTTTTATTTAAGTAAGATTTATAATATGGAAATTGGTTGTTCAAGGCAGATACGCTTGATAAGGTGTTAGACTATTCTTGAAGAGAAAACTTGGTTTATTATGATTTGACTATATCTTTTTATGCTTATTCAAATGATTAAGAAGTAAGCTTCAAATATTTCAAAATTAAACCATTTTCAAGAGATTCCAGAACATATCTTCATGTACAGGAACATTCAAATAACTTAAGCTCAGTAAAGAAACAAATCAAGAATAGTAGGATTCATGTTTTCAAAAATTCAAAAATTTAATTCCTATTTTCATGAGATATTTATCCAACAACAAAACAAATTATGTTTGAATTAAGATTACCTTAGAGAAAAATTTGAAACTAGCTGTTTCTAGCTATAACACGGAAGTTTATTCAATTTAAAGGTGAAGCTATACAAGATACAAAACAGTATACTCAATATAGAATTGAATTTAAAAAAAAAAAAACTCTCTTATATGTATAGACTGTCAAAAACTTTATTAGAAACTTAGTCAAAAACTAAGTAAAAACAAATTTATTATTTCAATGTTCTTGCTTTTATGTGAACATCATACAGAGATCTATAATTATATCACCTCATTTTCCCTTGAAACATTATTAATATTATAATTGAATGAGTGTGAGGTTAGTGAGTTTTCTATAGTCCTATGATTAGCATAAGACTAGCTAATGAGATAGGATAAAGAAACGATTAGATATACTTATAATCTCTAATTCATTTTTTATTAATGAAAGATTGGATTGGTGGAATGATATTGATAAGATAAAAGGCCGAAGTTGTATAAATTGATCGCTTGATCTTCTTTTTTTTTTTTTTTTATCATATTTGGCTTCTACATTTTATTATTTGAATTGTTCTTTTTGCTCCTAAGATAACAATCAATACCTCACTACTTATACACTATATTTATGTTATTAAGAGGGGATTTTTTTAAAAATCGAAAATGTTTCATTTTTGCAAAAGATATCAATTCACCTTCTCCTTCCCCACCCTTAATATCTTACATGGGACCTACATTAATGATATGTAATGTAAAAATTACTTAAAAATTATAGTGGAGTCAAATCTATTCTAAAGTGAAGTTAAGTTGCACTATAGAGAGTTAAAATTTTGATATAAGTTTGTAATCATTAAGTTATGATTTAGAGATATATTTGAAATAAGCTAAAATCGCTAAAAGAGATTTGAAAGATATCTAGACTACTTATAAACTTCATAAGTATTATTAAATATTAACTCTTGTAGACTTAAAATAGGACTTCTAGAAAACAAAGACTTTCATAAAAATTTAGACCTAAAAGCTTATCATAACTATTCTAAATCTACCTTAAACTTAACATAACTATGCAAAATTTGTTAGGTTTTATAGAATAGAAAGAACGTAGCGGAAATAAAAATATACCATAAAACCTATCCTAAGATCTATGTGTAACATGCAATAAAAAATATATGTTAATAAAAGATTATAAAACTACATTTTCCCTAGTGAGAAGTACTGGCTTCTCTTAGGGATAGAGTGCAATGGAAATTTGAATACAATTTGTTGTTTCAATATAAGTTTACCATATGGACTCCAAACGTTGTCTTTCTAGCGTTATCTACATACATGTTAATAAGAACAAATTCTAATCCCTCATATTAGTAGATAATTGGGATTAGAATTGGAAAAACTAAAAAGCAAAATGTTATATCTCTCTTTTGCCTTTTCTTTAGGTATTTCTCTAAATAGAAAATTATCTGACTCTTTTTCTACCCTTGTCTCTTTTAAAGATTAACTAAAATTAATAGAGACATTTCATTCCATGAACTTTTCAATTACCATAATCTTTCAATTGCATAACAATAAAACATGAAATTAAATGCAAACAACCTTTTAATTAACCTGAACTTTTCAATTGCAATTGAATATGAAATTAATAAATTTCATATCCTTTCAATTACCATGAATTTTTCAATAGTAATTAAACATAGAATTAATAAATTTTATTTACTTTTACACTAAAAGGCAAGGATAAAATATATAACTTTTAAAAGGTACTTAACTGTAAATATATACTATGTGACAAAATAAATTGCTTTCAATTTATTATTTTAGATCAATTTATTTTAGCTTTGAAATAAATATTGACCACTAAAATTTCTTATCAAAACTTTATTCTCATTAATGGTGCTATATTGTGCGACCCTCTAGGTTTTTATACACAAAAGTAATGTTTATTTAAATATAAACTAAAGTAATCGTCTAGTAATAGCAATTGGTCATCCAACGTAATAGAAAAAGTATGAACGAGAAACCATTATGAACTGATTACTGCGTAATTAAATATCTTCATCAAATGATCTCCTAATTAAATCATTGCATATTATGTCATCAATATTTAATCATTTTACTTGGTTTCTAAGATAAAATAGACTCAATAATACTTGCTGTGGCCATAACCTTATAAGTTACTATTATCTTAACCAAGTGGCCCTATATATCAACTCCCTATATATCGTACTCAATAACTATATTATTTACAATTCAATTAAAGAGTACCTTTAACAAAATTAAATCATAATATTCTATATATAAGATATGTAAATCCTACGAATCTAGCTAATTGTGAGTAGAATTGAACCTAGTACTATAGATAACTTCATAAGATGATAAGGCCAAGTAAGATAAAAATTTTATTAAATTATAAATTTAAATATATTATAAGTAATAGAAACCTTAGAATTTTGATCAAAACCTAAATTGCATACACAAACCCTAAATTTTATGTACATGTAAATACTGGAAATTAAACTCGAACATGACACAAACCCCTACAACTATAACTTTAAGTTTATAAAATGATTAAATTTACCTTAATAGTAATGAAACCCTAGTCGAATACAATTATCGACTAATATGTAGAATCGTGTAAAATTTTTAACGAATACATCGAAGTAACTCTTAAAAATTGTAAACATAGCGAATAATAATTTAATTAATAAATTTTATAAAGCTTCAAATAATATTTATTAATTATTATATTTTATTTTATATTTTGAAATTCCTAATTTTTCTTATTTTTCTTTTCCTTCTTTTTCCCTTTCAATTTTCCTTTTCCTAATTTTTCTTCCTTGCCACGTAACCTTTCCAGAATGTTTCAGCAGCCTTGTGTGCAAAATAAATTATCCATCTACAAACTATAAAAAGATGAGATAAGAGATAAGTCCAATCAAATCAATAATTAATGCTTTCATTATCTTCTTTTCCTCTTTCATTTATATTGCCTTACATTGTGTTTCTTTTGGCAGGACAACACTTCTTTGATTCGTTTTCTTTTCTCTCCAAACCAACTTCTAAAAGACAAAAACACATCCTTACCAAAAAATCGTTTCCATATTTTCCTTCTATTTATTTCTTTTTGTTAACTTTCTTCTCACTTCCTTACAAGCATAAAAAGAAGAGGAGACTTTTCAAATTAGTAATAGATAGGTAATATGTATATTTTATTTATTTGTAATGATTATTTTGAGATACTCTTTTACATACATATGTTTAGTAGGATCACATATGTATCATAAGAGTATACAGTGAAATTCTATGTAATTTATTATTTCATATATGTATTTTATTAATTTTGCAAAGGAGTATATGTACATATGTTCATATATGTATAAATTATTATGTGTACATGTATATTATAATTGATTAAATAATATTTGGCACCAAAAAGGATTTATGTATATGTATAGATATACACGTATATATATTATTTCTTGATAAATATATATATAATATGTAACTATATATATAAATATGTGTATGTTAAGTATTTTTTTATATGTGATCGTATGTATATATATATTATAAACCTTATGAATTTTGCTAATTGTGAGTATAATTGAACGCTAGTACTGTACATAATTTTATGAGATAATAAGGCCAAGTAAAATAAAAATTCTATTAAATTATAAATCGAATATAGTATCGGTAATAAAAAACCTAAAAACTTGATCGAAACCTAAATTACGTACAAAAACTCTAAAAGTATAACTTTAAGCTCATAAAATGAATAAATATAACTTAATAGTAATAAAACCTTAGTTGATTATAATTATTGACTAACTCACGTAAAACGTTTAACAAACTCATTGAAATAACTCGTAAATATTATAAACGTAACGAATAACAATTAAATTAATAAATTTTTATAAAATTTTAATATTATTTTATAAATACTAAATTTATAATTTTTATATTTAGCAAAATCTAATATTTTTATTTCTATTTTTTTCCTTTTTCTCTTCTTTCCCTTTTCTTTTTCCTATTTCTTCTCTATTGCCATGTTAACCAATTTCTATAATTGTTGATGGACAAGTGTAGCATTATGAATTCTATCATGTGTAAATAATGAGATAAAGGCCAAAGTTGGATAAGATCACGTCTTGTCTTAATTAATAACATATCTTACCTTGATTTTCTTTCTTTTTTCTTTTTATTTTATCTTCATCAACCTCCAGCTATTGCTCTTTTACGTAATCAAATTTAGAACAAAAGCAAACATACAAATTCTTCTTATTTCTTCCTCTTTAAAACTGTAAAGCATCCATTTTTAAAATTTTTTTTTTTTAGACAACAATTAAGAAGAAGAAGAAGAAGCTTAGGGATTTTGATTCAAGAATACTCCAAAAGTATGGTATTTATTATGTGTATTATGTGTATTTTAGAATAGTTATTTTGATAGATTCTTTTACCTACATGTATTTTAGAATTATATGTGTAATTTTAGTATTTCTTGGTAGATGTATGTTCATATATGTGTATAGATATTTAAGGTGTATTCATATGTATAGTATACATGTTATAATAATTTCTACAAAATAATTAGTGTAGGAAATTTATGTATATGTACATGTATGTATGCGCCTATAATAATATACATATAGTATGTATTTTCCTTACTTATTTACATATACACATATATAATTACAAAATACAAATACTAGTATAATATAGTATATTTATAATAAAGAGTATATGTATATGGTATGTATAAGTACATACCGTTGTGTATTTATATTGTATGTTTATTTTATAAATTTTGTATACATATAATTATACTAGACGTGATGAATATATATGTGTAATTATGTATAATATTATTTATATTAAGTATTTAGTATATATCTATGTATGTCGTATAATCGTATATATATAAAATACAATTACTTGTATATATATATATATATATATATATATACTCATATGTATAGTACATAATATATTTAAGGTTAAGATACTTTAGTACATAAGTATATTATATGTATAAACATACGTATATGAATAGTATCATATACGTAGAAATATAAAATAAGAAAAGATGGAAAATGTACAAGAAATTCAGAAATGATACGTAGGATTCCTCTTTATTGCCACATCAACAAATAAGTAAATTTAATTAAATTTGTAAATAAAAATAATTAATAAAATAATTAATTAATTAGAAAATTATTAAAATTGTAAAAATGAATTAAATAGGTATTAACTCTCAAAAATGGAAAAACACATAAATTATAATTAAATAAACTCAAAATTAAGAAAATTACAAAATATAAAATTTAAATAACTATTAAATCGAAAATTTGCAAAGAAAAGCTTAGAACTATATTTTACAATTATTTAAGTCGAAATATTCAATTTTGTAATATTTTTATATCATAATGGAAAATATGGATTACAACATCTAAAACGAACCTTGCTACGCAAAAATATGTCCGAAAATGATAAAAATCAACTATAAGTACATAAAAATCAGAGTTAAATTAAAAAAGTTATATGTGATTAATGAAAAAGCTCAAACTGAGCATATTGTAAGAATAGATAACTAAATTAAGTTGTTAGTACAAATTATATGAATAGTTTAGTTATTTTAATTAGATACTCATTACTTTTCATATTCCTAAATGTCAAGTGCTTTGATATGGATACCAACTCATCTAGTGGAGTATTACGACCGTTGATAAACTCAATAACCAAGTGAGAAGTGAGTACTTTTGATGACTTTATACTTATTTTGTACTTATAGTTAGTGCGCATAAAATAAATATTAATAACTTGATGTATAGGGATTTAGGTTATGCATGTGCTTGAATACTGGTTGTCTGTTGTATAAAAGGTTGTGAAACATAATAGCTGAATAATTGGTTGCTTAATTTATTATTGCATAATTGAACGACTTGTAAATATTGATCAATCACCTTATAAATTGACTTAATCATATTTGACTTAACTTAAATAAAATAGATCATGCTTAAGTACGAACATTACATATAATGTTCCAACCGTCACCTCACGCGGTTGGTAATGAAGGGTCTTAGAAAGATGGATTCCCATATGATTTGATTAGTACGGTGTAGGAGCATTGGTACAATAAGATCCTATCCTTAGTTTGTAGGTTTAGTTGGTGTCGAAGACGCTAACCGTAGGTGATTGGGGGTTGTATCTAAAAACTACTACTGTAGAGTGTGATTGTAGATTGCGAGGGCCACTTCACTGCTAGATTTGAGATTTTGTGTATTATTGGATTCCTTTGAAATAAAAACGTATTTTGTGAAATATGTAATTTTAAATAATAGTTAAAAACCTTAAGTGCTAGAGTCTGGTTGTAATTTGTACCAATATATCTCCAACCCTTACTTGGGAGGGTATTAAATCTGATATTATATGCAACACTGGTTAACTGCATATATATTATTTAGCATACTGCTTGTTTATGCATTCATATGTTTATTAATGCATTATTTGATAACTTGCTTATTAGTATAGTACGAGGGATAACTCATTAAGCTCTTGTAGCTTATTCCCTAATAGTTTTTCTTTTGTAGGTTGATAGATAATCGAGCATAAGTTAAAAGATGAGTATTGAGTACCAGTGTCGAGATATATAGAAGTTGGAATTTGATGATAGATTGTATATTTTGCTTAAATTCTATGTTATAATTTGGGTAAATTTAAGTTTTATAACTTTACTACCTTATCTTAGTATTTGGTAAAGAATACTGATTCTCATTGGTTTTGATGGACTGTAAAATATTGGATATTCATAGTTACTCATATGTTATAGTAAGTTAATTAAATTAAAAATAAAAAACTTTAGTGACTAATTGTTTAGAGTCTTGTAATCTTTGACTTGTAAAACGATTTTTGTATTATAGATGCATATGTAATATAAAAGTTTTAGGTAATTTTATTGGGCCTCTCTTAGGGTCATGACATATATGTATATATATATGGATATTTTACGCATTTTTACATAAATGGCCATATGTACATATGTGTGTATATTAAATATTTTTATGATATGGATATTTATATAAGTAGGAAACCACAAATATATGTGTATATATAAAGTACAAAAGATACAAATATAAAATAAATATGTGTATTGTATAGGTATATACAAATATAAGTGTATAGCACATATAGTATATTTAGTGTTATACTATTAAATTACATAAGAATATATGTATAACTAAGTGGAGAAAATTAATTAAATATATATATATATATATATACGTATAAAAAATACGCATGCTAATAGTATATTATGTATGAGCATGTGAGTATACATAAATAGTATATATGTAAAATACCATAATATTAAGTTAATAGGTAAAGTAATATATGAATATATTATATCTATGCTGTAAGATTTAGGGGGATAAAAAAAAATTAATTTGAAAAATTTAATAAAATAAAGTAATAAACATAATTATATAAATTTTAAGTGAATCATGAAATAGAAAAATATGGAAAATTCATGAGAGGGATACGTAGTACCTCCTCATGCTGCTACATTAACATTTAATGGAATTTAGTAAAAATTCATTATTGTAATAATAACAAAATAATTAATTATTTGGAAAACTATTAAATGAGCAAAAATGGATTAAATAAGTATTACATCTTAAAAATAACAAAATAAGAAAATTATAATAAAATAGACTTAAAAATAAGAAAATTACCAAATATAAAATTTAAATATTTATTAAACCATAAATATACAAAGAAAAGTTTAAAATAATATTTTATAATTATTTGAGTCAAAACAACAAATTTTGTAATATTTTTACATTATAGTCGAAACTGTAGGTTACAACATCCAAAACAGTCACCACTAAGAGAAAGTACATCTGAAAATGATAAAAATAGATTCTAGGTTTATAAAAATTGAAGTTAAATTGAAAAAGTTATACACGATTAATAGAAAAACTCAAATTGAGCATTTCATAAGAATGAATAACTAATTTAAGTAGTTAGTACCAAAAATAGTTTAGTTATTTATCTCAAACACTTATTACTTTCTTATTCCTTAAATATCAGGTGATCTTAATACAGATACTGACTTACCAAGTGGACTATTAGAACCATTGATAGACTTAATGACCAAATGAGTAATATTGATGACTTTATACTTGTTTTGTACTTGTAATTAGTGTACCTAAAGTAAATATTAATAACTTGTTGCATATGGGTTTAGCTCATGCATGTACTTGAATATTGGTTGTATGTTGTGTAAAATGTTGTGAAATATAATAGTTGAATAACTAGCTACTTGATTTGCTGCTGCATAATAGAATGGTTTGTTCATATTAATTGATTGCCTCATAAATTGATTTAATCGTATTTAACTTAACTTAAATTATATGGATCATGCATAAACACAAACAATGCAATAATGCTCAAGCTGTCACCTCACATAGTTACTAATGAAGGGCCTTAAAGGGATGGATTCCCATATAATTTAATTAGTACAGTATAGGAGTATTGGTACAATAAGACCCTACCTTTGGCTCGCAGGTTTACTTGGCGCCGAAGACGTTAATTGTGGGTAGTTGGGGGTTATGTCTAGAGACCACCGTTGTAGGGTGTGAGAGTAGACTATGAGGGCTACCATACTACTAGACTTAGGATTTTGTGTATTATTGGATTTCTTTGAAATGAAAACATATTACGTGAAATATGGAATTTAAATTTATGGTTAAAAAACCTTAGGTGCTAGAACCTGGTTGTAATTGGTGTTGATGTATATCCAACTCTTATTTTGGAGGGCATTAAATTTGATGTTATATACAGCACCGATCAACTGCATATATATTGTTCGGCATACTATTTGTTCATGCATTCATATGTTTGGTAATAAATTATTTGATAACCTACTTATTAGTGTAATATGAGGGATAACTCACTAAGCTCTTGTAGCTTACTTCCCAATAGTTTTCTTTTGTAGGTTGATAGATAAGCGAATGTGGGTTAAGAGTCAAGTATTGAGTGCAACAATTAAGATATTTAGAGGTTAGAGCTAGAGATAGATTATGTAACTTGTTTGAAACATTAAATATAAATACTACCCTTGTATTTAGATTTTGTAACTTCAGTAAGGATTAATTTTAGATCGTACTACTTGATCTTATTGTTTGGTAAGGGATACCAATATTCTGTAGTTCTAAGGAATTGTGGGTTATTAGATATCTATAGTTATTTAGATTTTACGATATGTTAATAAATTAAAATCATAAACTTTAGTGATTAATTATTTAGAGTCTTATAATCTCTAACTTGTAAAACGAATTTCGTATTATGGGTGCATACGTAAAATGGAAATTTTAAATAATTCTACTTGGCTCTCCTTAAGGTCATGGCAAGATATATAAAGGTCTCAAGTATAAGGATTATTTACACTTATTCATTTAGGGGAGGGACTAATGATATTAAACATGTGATGTTCTCTATTAGTAGGTTGTGTCTAATGTACTCACTTATCTTTGGGCATTCACTTGTATAACTTAGATTTCTTTCCCTTAATCTAATGAGAATGACCATAGTTGTACAACGTATTAGTCTGAATATTTATGTCCCCTCCAGATATTTATTCGACTAAGGATAGCTTTTAGACAACAAAATGTAATGGAATCTCATTGATAATACACTTTTATCACAATTCCATATATACTCTAATTATCTATAGGACTTTATTGTAAAATATATACTAGTAGAAAATTATATAAATATAATAAATACTTACCTTTTATAAATAATATCCATAAATATATCAAAAGTGTCTTGGCACATTATGCACAAATTACAACAAAATTATCTAAGATAAGGATCATGACTTATCATGTAATTGAAAATGGAATGGACAGATGAATGGTGCAAAGTGGCATGAGGTTAGGTCTATGAAAAAGATGTCTATTTATCATCTAAATGTTAGTTTTTCATCTAAATGTCACTTTCATCATCTTAACAAGTAAACATGAAAGTGACCTAAAGAGAAAGTTTAGTCAAAGAAGAGTTTTTTTTTTTCTTAAATAATCTATTACCTTATTATTATCCTATGATTATCTAAAGAGGGGATAAGATCTTATTAAGAATGCCACTAGGATTTATTTTAGAAGTTCCATGAAGAAATAAATAATCAAGAGTCAAAGTTGGTTAACATTAGTTAAAAGTGATGGCTAAGATTAGGACTAGTGGAAAATGATATTTTAATGACTAAAGACCCATCATATGATCACTTTAATCTTAGATTAACTAAATTATTTAACTAACAACTAAGTATTTAGGTAAATATCATAAAGGGATAAACACCCTAAAATTATATCTCAACATTTCTTCCAAATTGTAATGAATAACTTTCAAAACAAGTGGAAGAACCCTATCTACTACATGTGGTATGTGGCATGGAGGAAGGGAATTTCAAATTGACTTCCTCATATCATTTTCATCTAACTCATCTAACTCCATTATTGTCATCTACATGACTAAGCGTGAAAAGTACATAAGCAACTTCCAACTAATATTCAAACAATATCTTAAATTCTATAAATAGGGATGCTTTACCACTTTTGGGACCATATAGTCCATTACATCCATCTCTTTCCTCTTGTCTTCATGCCATAAACCTACCAACATTTTACTTCTTCCACTTAACTTCTAATGCCAACAGCATAGCATAGTAGGTAGTTTTTGAGTTTTTAAAAGCAACTCTCAACTAAAAAGGTAGTAACACTTACTAACAACCTATCTTTGATTCCATAAAGTCCTTTTTTCAAGTCAAAAGACTCTTCTAAACTCTTATTACTAAAAAACTTTTCAAGAATCTTAAATGAATTAAGAAGTACTTTTAGTAAAGTTATTTTATGAAACTTTCAAGTTTTTCCAAGAATAATTTCATCTTTACAATTTTCCTCTAAAAATCTTTTCAAACCAACCAAAAACTTTTCACCTACTTCTCTACTTCATATAAGTTTCAAACTTATCTTATCAACTATTTTTTTAAACCAAGCTTATGATAAGGAAAAACTTATTTCAACTAAAGTATGTTTTTGAAAGAAAACCCTAAAACCCAATATCTTTATCAAAATCCTTTTTCTTTTGAAAACCCTTCCTATGTATAAGTCACTAAAGAATCACAAAATATGTTTTTTTACAAAAGGAAACCTTTATCTTCATCAAAACATCCTTTATTTCATTCTTAGATTTAATTTGTATACATATCTAAAATATCAAGGCTAAAATATTATGTTTTCTTTTCAAAATAGCTTAATACGAAACTTAAAGGAATCAATGGACGAATCCATGCCTACATAATGATGTTAAAGTTTCATATTGAATCTCTATGACATGTAAATATCTTGGAACTATGACCTTGGAACATATTTAGACATATTAGACTTATTGGACATATGGATATATTCTTTACCTCGATTATTTGGACCATAACGATTGGACCTATTACGTATAATTGAAACTTGAACATAAGGACTATGGATATGACACGATAAGGATGATTCAAACATAACACTACTTAACTAAAATACTTTGTAACACTATAAGACTATAACAAACGAAGAAATCTTACATATGTATATCTAATATTTACTTCTTATTGTGTTCTTTTAGGTGATTATGAATTTGAGTTACTTGAAGACTATTACGATGAGTAATAGCAATGGCTAAGAGGGTATCTACGATGAGTATTACTTACTTGTGTTTGTAGTTAGTAGCACTTTAATTATATATATCAACCAATTTGCATGTGGGTTATCGAGAAAGTGCTTATGTTTGATTGCTCGCAAAAGTATTATAAGATATTCTACATAATAAAGTTGATGATTGTGATGTGATGTATTCGTATGTAAGTATTTGATATTTAGTTGATCACTTATTAATCAACCTTAAGTATATAGAAACTCTAATGTGAAATGGTCATACATAACATACTTCATAAATCTATTTCTACCACCACTGCTACATAAGGAATGGGAAGGGGAGAATCTTTCCCGTCTTTTAAAAACTTAGTGACTTTGAGGATGGTCGTGTACTGGATGGGGTCATGTCCATTTTTCTATTTCGAGTTTGCATACATCTAGAGGTTGATAAGGGATCTAATCAATTTTTGGTCATTTAGTGGTCAAGAAAGGCATTCATTTCTTGACACTTCATTTAGGCCTTCCTAAGACTAATTAAGAGATCTTTCTCTAGTTACTTATTTACATGGCCTTTGTGAACATTATTTTTAGTTCCTTTGGCTAACTGAAATATCCTTCTTCCTAGGGATTATGGTGGATTCTAGGTTGAACATTTTGTTGGTTCTCCTAAGTCACCAAGAGATTAGTTCTCTCGTGAGGTTAGTGAGAGTATTACTCATTTGGTTCCCTTGGGATCGATCAAGGGGCATCATCTCTTCATCATTATACTGACATGGGTATTTAGTATTGATTCAGCTGAGAATTAAGATTCTATGGCTATTTGTATGGTGGCCAAGAATGTTATGGCAAGAGATTTTATTTGCTAAAATTTAAACTCTTTGGTATTGGTGGAATTACTAATCCTCAACCCAAAGTCCTGGAGGGGAAATGTACCTTAGATTGTACGCTGAACATCAGTTGGCCATGTATATTGCCTCATATGCTTGATTGATTGATTGCATATCATATGCTTGAAAACTTGCTTGTTATGCCTAAACAGTGGTATGAGTGGATTTCTTACTATGTTGATTGTAGCTTACATACCTGTAGTTCTAACTTTTTATAAGAACCTTACTAGATATATTTAGGAAAGTTTAAGCCTTTGGTGAGCTTTAAGAAGAAGCGGGCTATGGGGGAGAGTGTGAAAGGATCATGAAGTTTATAGTTAATATGTCTTAGTACTATATTTGTAATGGTTTTTAATGTTAATTATCAAAAAAACTCCATAACTTCATAAGTTTTGTACCATCTATTTTATATTATAATGTGGACTTTTATTTTGTACCATTAAATGTATAATACTTTATGGATTGCCTAGGAATGACGCTTCATGTACTCTTTGGAAGTAGTTAATGGGTGATGAAAGTACTAATTGATTACTTCTGATTAGTACATGGTGATATGTCACTACTAGACTATCTTATGGGTTGTGACCATTTTGACATTGGTCATGAGTGGAAGTTGGTAAAATTTGATAAAATGTGGGATATATGCAAAATCACACAATAAATCAAAAGATAGCTTAGAGGCTATATGTAAATGGTAAGTTAAAAGGATGTTCAAAACCTGAATTAGGGACTCTGTATATACAAAATATAGTTAGGTAGACTTTAGAGGATAGGTCAGAAGATATTCTTAGGACTTTTGAATAAATTGCAATTAGAGGATGAATCAAAAGATAAATTAGTGGATGAATTAGAAGATAGTCAAATGAGAACTATTAATAAATGACCTAACCTCCTAAATTTTTAAGCATAGTAAAAATTTAAACAAAAGTTAATGAACTAAGATATAGAATAATAGTATCTATTGTACTTGCATAAATGCAAAAATATTGTTTATATTTTAGAAAATTGTAGTAAAGATAGATCATAAGTCACACCTAAGTGAGTAAATGAAAAGTGTAGGTAAGTTTGGATTAATAATAATTCTATTTTAGTGTACTGTTTTATAGTACATGGAGGCTTAAGATGTGCATGCTTATGTGTCTCTAATCTTGGTTGTACCACTACTTAGTTGATGTACTAGATTGTGATTTGTTGAATTGCATGGAATTGATTGATCACCCCTATAATGGAACTAAAATATATTAGACTTTTAAACTTAACTTGACATGCATTGCAACTTAATAGGGGATAATTAGGATTTTTTGACCAAATACCTACCCTTCAAAAGCGATAGCGAAAATGGTTCCTTCTTCATCCTTAATTAAATTAAGTGATAGGAGAGGAAGCCGTAACAAGTTTGACGACACTAGTTCAATGGTAGTCACAGGAGGAGAGATATCCTCACTACCCAAGCTTAAGCTTCATTGTAAGTGTTGTTAGGTGATTTTAGGATGAAATCTTACTTCTACAAAACACAAAGAATTAAATGGTATTAGAGCTAGTTCGATATAGCCACTTCGATGCCTAAGTCAACAAATATGTTTAAGAGAAGACAAGTAAATAGTTAAAGATCGTACGAGAGCTCTTACAGTTCTTTTTCTCTAAATTTATAAGCGAATGTCTAGTACCTGAAATAGCAGTTAATCATTGATCATGAGATATGTGGAGAACTCATAATTAAGCACATGCTTGAAATATAGGAATAGTGGACGGTTATGTAATGAAACCGTACCAAACAATAACCGTTCGCGCCACTTTTCTTAAGTTCAAACCAAATGTGAAACTGCCTTAGTCGGCATCTTCATGGAATAGAGTTACTCAACTTCTCATAAGTCGAATGGCTAAGTTAATTTAAAGGATGAAATCTGATTATCAACATTTGCTACACAACTCCTATGGTCGAGAATTCAACTGAGGGAGTAAATAAAGCTCAATGTTCTATTTGTGGGGTTGGAGTGTGAAAAACTAAGTTTCCTAAATGTTGAGTAATGTGGGAAGTTTTAATTTTCATTTGGAACACGATAGATTGTATTCCAACCGAAAGGTCACAACTCTTCAACATTTAGGAGCGTGTTGTTACTCTTCAACCGAAAGTGGCAACATATGTGACAGTTGTTACTCTAGCCATAATTACACTATAGGGGCTAATAATTATCAAAGCTACAATAATTGTCAGATCTTTGTTTCAAAACACATGTTAATAATCTATACTGCATCATCTAATTAGTGCATCATTCTTGTTAGAAGCGTGTTAAGGTTACCAGGGGAAATTATTCATAAATAAGGGATTTTCAATACTAGAAAGAGATTTCCTAGTTTTATTTTCATCTTATCTAAAAGCTTTTGCTTGTTTTTGACATCTTTCCTTGTCTTTCAAATTCTCAAAAGTTTTGTGACTTTATCATATAGCCAAACTCAAGTATAGTTTGAAACATAATTCATCAACTTATTCTTTTAGATTCTAAGGCAACTGAGGTCGAGACTACTTCTCCCCCTTAGAAAAGGAATGAGATGGTGTGTTCCTTGAGTAGCTTGGTCGACAATGTAGTGGAGCGGTAGGAGAAACTCAATTGTATTAACTCCCTTATAGTAGATACCTATCTAGATGACAAAGAAACTTTCCTAGAAGGAAAGTTAGTTAGTGTAGATAATGCCAAGGATGAGATAGAAGAAATTTTGCTAGGAAATAATCTTGAGAAGATGACACGGATAAGGAAAACTTTGCTGGCAGACATTTGCCAAAGTTTAATCGACTTTTTATAGGATAACACTGATGTATTCGCATGGTCTCCCTTAGATATGTTAGGTATCCCTAGAGATGTCATGATACATAAGCTTCAAATCGATCCAAGCGCAAAGGTGATTCAATAGAGGAAAAGACATTTTGCCTTTGAGAGGCAAGCAACCATAGAACAAAAAGTGTAGAAACTCCTAAAGGTATGATTCATTAGGGAAGAGCCTTATCTAACTTGGCTAGAAAACTATGTGTTAGTCAAGAAGTCTAATGGCAAGTAGCGCATGTGCATAGCCTTTATGGATTCGAACGAGGCTTATTCCAAAACTTGCTTTCCCATACCAAGAATCAAATGGTTGAGTCAATTGCTGGGCATGCTTTAGTCTCTTTCCTGGATGCATTTTTTGGCTACAATAAAATTAAATTAGATGAGGAAGACCAAGTTCACACATCATTCGTTACTAACTTTGGAACGTACTATTATATAGTGATACGCTTCAGGCTAAGAAAAGTTGGTGCAACTTATCAATAGCTTGTCATCATGATGTTTAAGCCTTAGATTCATCGGAACATTGAAATGTATGTTGACGATATGATTGTGAAAAGCACGGTAGAAGATCAACATCTTGCTGATCTTGAGGGGACATTTGGCACTCTAAGGAGATACAATATGAAACTGAATCCACAAAAGTACATTTTTGGTGCTACTTCCGAAAAGTTTTTAGGATACATGGTCACTTGGCGTAGTATTGAAGCAAATCTAAGAAAGAATAATGCAATCAGAAATCTAAAATCTCACTATACTATCAAGGAGGTTTAAGAGCTGACTGGGCGTAGAGCCACCCTTAACTAGTTCGTGTTGAGAAGTGTAGACAAGTATGTGGAGATTTTAAAAATTTTAAAGAATCTAAAAGATTTCAAGTGAATGGATGAGTGTGAAGGAGCATTCAATGAGCTTAAAGAATTTCTTGCATCACCATCGACACTTTTGACACCTATTCTAAGAGAAAGTTTATATTTATACTTGTCAATCAATAGCCAAGCACTTTCCTCTGTATTGGTATGAGTCGAAGGTAAGGAGCATAAGCCAATTTATTACATGAGTCATGTCTTGCCAGGACTGGAACATCGATATACCAAAATTGAGAAATTTGTGTTAGTAGTGGTTCTCTTAACAAAAAAGTTGAAACTATACTTTGAGGCTTATCAAATTATAGTCCTTACTGATAAGCCTTAACGACAAGCTTTGCAATTGCTAGACTCCTCAGGAAGGATGATGAAATATGCCTTAGAGCTAAGTGCTTATGGTATACAATACAAACCTAGAACGACATTAAAAGCTTAAGTGTTAGCAGATTTTTTGGCTAAGTTCATAGGTATAGAAGACAACATAGAAATTGTAGAGAAGCCAATGTGGAATCTTTATGTTGATGATTCTTCGACTAAAGAAGGAAGTGGTGTGGGTCTTATCCTATAGGGACCCCATAATGTCAAGCTTAATTATGCTCTAAAGTTTGGATTTCCAACTAGTAATAATTAAGTAAAATATGAAGCCTTAATAGTTAGATTCAGATTGACAAAGGAAGTTGGTGTCGAGAAGAGAAAATTGAAGTTTCCTCTAATTCATAGCTTGTTGTGAATCAAGTCGAAGGGAGTTATGCGGCAAGAGGGAGAATTGAGCAAGTACTTATTGTTAGTATAAACACTCATGGAGGAATTCCAATCCTTTTTTATCCATAAGGCACCAAGGATTAGGAACATTGCAGCGAATGAGCAGTCAAAGTTAGCCAATATTGCACTCCTTGATTTAAATGTTAAACTCTTTCTCAAGTTTCTCCTACATAAGAGCTTACAAATTGTTCATTAGAGTTTTGAATTGGCTCCCTACTCTAAAGAGAGGTCCTGGATGCACCCATCATAGATTATTTGAAGGATGGTATCCTTCTTGGCAATAGGAAAAAGGCTCAAAGGTTGATTTATTAGGATGAAAATTACACATTGATAGATGATCAACTGTGCAAATACGGTATTTCCAATCCTTATCTTCAATGCCTTCCTCTGAAAGATGCACAACGAATATTATTTGATCTATATGGCGGTGTATGCAGTAACCATATGAAGAGACAAATGTTCTATATCCATGCTTTATGACTTAGCTATTACTAGCTAACAATGAAAGATGATGTGAGAATTTCTACTCGGCAATGTCTACAATGCCAGAAGCATGAGGAGCCAAGTTATGCGCCTTTTACTAAACTATGTTGCCTAACTAGTCCTTAGCCCTTTGCCCAATGGGGGTTAGCTATACTTGGACCGTTTCTAAAGACTATGGCCTAGTGACAATTCATCACTATTATTGTGGATTATTTTACCAAGTGGCCGAAGACCAAGGCATTAGCAAGAAGCACTAAACAAAAGGTAAAGGCTTTTGTTTTCAACTGCATTATATAGAGTTTTAAGGTCTCATTTATGATAATCACAAATAATGGACCATAATTTGATAATGACAAATTTCAGGCATTTTGTGAGGAACACGGCATCTATCTGGATTATACATTTATAGTACATCCTCAAAATAATGGGAAACTAGAAGCTATTAATAAGATCATCTTATACGACTTGAAGAGGAAAGTTGATCAAGCTAAACGCAAATGTACTAAAAAATTGTTGGATGTTTTATAGGGATATCAGACTACCCATAGGATTTCAATAAGGGAAATGCCTTTCAAATTGGCATATGGTATAGAAGCGGTATTGTTGATAGGCAAAATTTCAACATGATGACCAACCAGGTTGGTTTGACAGCTAATTTAGATGCCATCAAAGAGATAAGAGATGTCATAAGAATGATAGTTATAACATACCAGCACAAGGTAGCCAAGTATTATAATCAGAAGGTGAAACATAAGGTTTTTCAGCTTGAAGATTTGGTTTGTAGGAAATTAGAAGTGACTGGAGGACAAGAATGACAAGGGAAACTCGACGCAAATTAAGAGGGTCCTATTAGGATTCGAGAAGTCATAGGTGAGGGGGCCTATCGACTGAAGAGGTTAGATGGAACAATCATCCCTTATATATGGAATGTCGAGAATTTGAAGCTTTATTTTAATTAATCCCTTTAATGTTATGAATTGTCTCCACTTGCTTTGTAAGGCACTAGCCTAATTCTTGTTTCAAATGTGAACACTTATTCCAAGTTCCAATGTCAACTTATTTTTATTCTAGATCATTTCATGATTAGTAGATTATTATTAAGTTCAAGCTACATAGTGAACGAACTGGTATTTAATAAGTTTAAACCTATAGTGGTTAGTGAACTTTATAACTCAGTCAAAAAGTCGAATAATGAATATATTAGTTCTTATAGGCAATCTCATGGCTCAAATAAGATGATTAGTTCACATCCTAAATGACTGATGGACATTGTTTTTAAAAAGACACTCAACACATCGTGTATGAACTAGAAAATGTCGAGAAAATTAAGCATGTGAAATAAAACATGTTGAGAAAAATAGGTATGCGAAATAAAACATGTTGGGAAAATGAAGCCCATGAAATAAAATGTGCCAATACTATTAAATTACACAAGAGTAAATGTGCATAATATTAATAATGAATACAATATTAAATGTTTGACCACCCAGTCGAATCTTGCCCATATTACTCTGTAAAAACAAAACACAGTAATAATCTTAAGATTTCAAGGTGCTCCTAGATTGAGTAGAGGCATTCTCTTAATTGGAAGATGAGACCTTATTGGAGCGTATCTCTTTCTCAGTGTTGGGGGTTTTGGAGTAGGTGGAAGTTTGATAAGAATCAACCTCGTAGACTGATCATAAGAAGCTGAGCTTAAGGACTTCAAGGGCTTGCATGGAAAATATTTGCTTTAAGCCATAGCCGAGATGGGGACTCTTATCCTAATCTGACCTCTAGTCGACTTATCTATTAGATCCTCATGTGTATCCAGCATGCTCCTGCTCAACAGCGAAGTCCTAATCTAGAAGACAACTTAGAACTAGCCAAGTCGAGCTCCCAACTTGATTTATTGGCATTTAACTTCAAGATAGCTAACCTTTTGCTAGGCTGTTTGGCTCCTGACTTGATCTAGATTAGGTCGGCCCTTAACTATAATGCATTCCTACTTCTGCCTATGTTGTATCATATCCCTATTGTCCAACTATCGAGCGACATGTGTCTTCTGACACAATGTTCTAGAATGATTTTTTCTTTTCCATACTGAATATTCTTTGTCTCTTTTACCTCTTTTAGTAGGTCTTATGTAACCTAGTGTAGAATACCCTTTTATCTTTCCATATATGTAAAGCAACCCTAGTGAACTGGTATATAAACCCTTACTTTCTTATATACAAGAATCAATTCGGCTTTTCAATACATAATTATTCACCTTGAGCAACCTTAGTATTCTCGTTATCATTCAACTCTTATCTATTCCCTTTAACAAGGAGTATTAGTGAGTGACCCTTCAATTTATACCGATGTATCATATCCGGTAGATTGTTAGCCGAGTAGGATCAAATAGTATCTCATATCCATTTGGTAGTTGCCCAGACTTTTCTAGCCTTTTCTTTGTTTCTTTCTAATTCACTTTGTTGTGGTGCCTCTCCGTGTGTTCGACCCCGGAGACGCATTAGCTTCATTGGTATCAGAGCATGGTTCTATAAGGGAGTGTGTGAAGTTACAATGAAGTTTTGGCTTGCCTTACTATTAGTAGTTACTGTGTTCCCTCTATAGCTACTATAGTATGCTTTTATGTTCGTAAGTATGGTTTCATTGATACTCTATTGTTACTCTATTTTTCATTATGAAAACAGGGTAAGTTTGTCTCTATTCTATTTGAGTAACTCTGGATACTAAAGTTGTTAATAATTTGTTAATCTGTTCAGAAAGTATTATACTATGTTAAAATCGAATATTCAACGTGTCATTGGTGACCAGAGCAATGGTGCTCCACTTGGTGTTGCTCATAATGGTAGTAACACCCTAGGGTCTGTTGATAACAAACTTGATAAACTCACAAACCTTGTTAAGAGTCTAGTTACTGCAATGTAAGTTAATAGGCAATAACCCCGAGGTATACAGCAACAAAACACCTAGGATGGTACCCCTAAGAGACATTATGGCCAAGTCAATCAAACCAATCATGTAGTTTGACCTCCTTGAGCTAGAGGAGCTATCAGATGAAGATTGGAGTTAGAGGAGATTGTGGAGGATGATGAGGAGCTAGATGTTGAAGGGTTTGGTGAAGAAGAAGAATTTGATTATTACTGAGCATACAGACGAGGATGTCAAGTCCCTTGAGGGTTAGACAATGTCAAGGTGCAAATCCTACCCTTCGGTAGAAATAGAGATGTAGATGAATGCTTGGAGTAGGAAGAGATGGTCAAGAAAGTATTTAAATGTTATGGGTATGAGGATGTGGTCAAAGGCTAACTTGCTATATTGGAGTTTATTAGGTATGTCACCATGTTGATGACTACGTTAGATGTTAATGATTCAAGTTGACGTAGAAGAGCTAGAGGCCCGTACAGTATCGAGGTTTATTTCTAGGCTTAAGTATGAGATTTGCAATATTGTGGAAGTATAGAGGTTTTATAATTTGGAAGAGGCCATTAAGATAGCATAGAGGGTCGAAAAGTAGAGAAGAAATGTTCTAAGTTGACTTAGGCCAACATTCTTCTAAGCTTTAATACAATGCCTACCTATTCAAGCCGAGCCTAGGAGACCATATTGAGCTGAGGAAAAGAATGACTGACCTGATGATAGCCGAGTAGGTTAGCATGGCCAAGTAGGACAACTAAGCTAAGCCGAGGTTAGGCTACCCTCGAGACTGTATGAGAAAGGACGAGGTCTAGTGAGGTGAAATGCTTTAAATGCTTAAGCTTTAGATATATGGTTGCTTAGTGTCTGAACCGATGTGTCATGGTGTCCCGAGGAGATGTAGTGGATAGTACCAATGAGAGTGAGCTTGAGGAGGAGAAGGATGTTCGAAAGGCAAAAGCCGAGGAGGAAGAAGAGACCTATGTCTATGCTGATTAGGGAGAAGTGATGACCTTAGTCCTAAGACGAGTCTTGAGTATCTTGTTGAACTCTGAGGAGGATAAGAGGGGAAATCTATTCCATACCAAGTGTACCATTAGAGGCTAAATATGTACGATCATAGTGGACGGAGGAAGTTGTACAAATGTTGTTGCACAATCCCTTATGCATAGGTTAGGTCTGTTGACCTCAAAGCATCCCCAACCTTATAAGTTGCATTGGCTTCATGATAAGGGTGCTTTATACGTGATTGAATAAGTGACTGTGCCATTTAGTGTTGGAAATGTATATAGGGACGAATTGGTGTATAATGTCGTTCTTATGGATGCTTCACACCTGCTACTTGGATAACCTTGGTTGTTCGACCAACATGTTACGCATAATGGGTATAAGAGCACCTATGCTTTTCTTAAGGATGGAAGGAGGATAGTGTTGCAACCCCTAACCCCATCCTAAGTAAATGAAACCTATAATCAACTCACCTGAGCTAGCGAGAAAAAGGCCTTAGTGATGAGCCGTAGGAAGCTTTGATTTGTTGAAGAGGCTGGTGAACTAATGTTCTTATTGGTTAGATGATTGATGGAGATGAAGGAATTGCAAGAAGTCCCGGAAGAAATCTAATGCTTGCTTAATGAGTTTTTTGACCTATTTTTAGAAGAACTACTTAGAGAATTGCCACCAGTTTGAAGCATAGGGTACTATATTGATTTCCAATTGGGTGCCGCGCTACCTAACCAACTTGCATATAGGATAAACCCTAAGCAGGCTATTGAACTGAAAAGATAGGTAGACGAACTCATTGAGCAAGGATATGTGAAAGAGAGCATGAGCCCTTGTATTGTACCAACTCTGCTCATTCTAAAAGAAGATGGTTCATGGTATATGTACATCAATAGTCGAGTGATCAACCGAATTACTATCAAATACAGATACTTGATATCGAGGCTTGATGACATGTTGGATGACCTTCATGGTACAAAGATACTTTCAAAGATAGATTTGCGGAGTAACTACCACCAAATTCGCATGAGGCCGGGCGATGAGTGGAAGACTGCCTTTAAGACTATGTACGGGCTCTACGAATAGTTGGTTATGCCATTCGGACTTACTAATGCGCCGAGTACATTCATGAGGTTAATGAACCATGTGATGCGCTCTCTTCTTAGAAGATGAGTGGTCGTATACTTCAATGACGTATTGGTGTTTAGTGTCAACCTAAACAACCATGTTTAACATCTTTGTGAAGTATTTGACATTTTGTGAGTTGAGAAGTTGTATGAGAATGTAAAGAAATGTATGTTCTACTAGAAAGAGGTGATGTTCCTAGGGTTTGTAGTGTCAGGGGAAGGAATTCAAGCAAATAAGGAAAAGATCCAAGCTGTTCTAGAATGGCCGACACCGAAGAATGTCACTAAAGTCTAAAGTTTCCATGGCTTAGCTTTTTTCTATAGGTGATTTATTAAGGACTTAAGCACAATGGTTACCCCATTGACCGAGTTGACAAAGAAGAATCAAGGGTTCAGGTAGAATGATCAAGCTGAGCAAAGCTTTAGGGAGATTAAGGAGAAGCTCACCTCGACACCTATCCTTTCACTACCAGATTTTGATAAGCCCTTTGAATTGGAGTGCGATGTATCGAGAGTTGGAATTGGTGCAGTCTTGATGCAAGAACGACAACCTATCACTTACCATAATGAGAAATTGAGTGACCCAGCCTTGAACTATTCTGTATATGAGAAGGAGATGTGCTCCCATTTTTGAGCCCTTACCGTTTGGCAATATTACCTGTTACCACCAGAGTTTGTTATTTACACTAACCATAAATCATTGAAGCATCTTGGGAATCAGAATAAGCTTTCAAAGAGACAACCTAGGTCGTTAGAGTTCATAGAAGGTTTCTTGTATGTCATTCGGCATAAGAAAGGAAGCACAAATGTGGTCATCGACGCTTTATCATGACGGCAAACCTTGCTACCCACTTTGCAAACAAAACTATTGGGATTCTCATTCATCATTAAGTAGTATGCTAACGATCCTCACTTCGATTCCATTGTTGATTAGTGTTGCGAAGGACTAGTTGTTGGAGGATATTATCTTAAGGATAGCTATCTATTCAAGGACTATTGGTTATATATTCCAAAATACTTCACACATGAATAGTTGGTTTGGGAAGGTCACAACAGTAGACTTTCAAGCCACTTTGGGGAGGTCAAGACCACCAATTTGTTGGAAGAGAATTTTTACTAGCTAGGTCTGGTCAAGGATGTTCATAAGGTAGTCGGTCGTTGTAAAGTATGTAAGCATGCTAAGGGGAAGAGAGAACCTCATGGAGACTACATGCCTCTACTAATGCTTACCTTACCATGTGGCAACCTCAACATGGACTTTGTCTCAGGGTTGCCTCAGACATCTAGAGGGAAAGATTCTATTTTTGTCACAGTAGACCATTTCAGTAAGATGGTACACTTCATTCCATGCCATCGGACTAATGATGCTTTATATATTGTTAATTTGTTTTTGTCGGAGGTTATCTGACTACATGGAGTACTAAAGACTATTGTCTCAGATCGGGACACAAAATTTTTGAGCTATTTCTAGAAGACTCTTTAGAGGAGACTCAAGACTAAACTAGTGTTCAGCTTCAATAGCTACCGTCAGATTGATGGCTAAACTGAAGTGGTGAATAGGATACTAAGCAATCTGCTTAGAGCTGTTGTAAGGAAAAACTTAAGGGATTAAGATCTGTACCTACCAATTGCAAAGTTCGCAAGCAACCGAACTATCCAGAGCATTATAAGGAAGACCCCATTCGAGGTCGTCTATGGCCTTAACCTAACCATTCCCTTGGTCATGATCAGCACCCCAGCAGCTACTGAAGAAAGTCAATCTGAAGTTGATTAAGCTTGAGAATTACATGAACTGCACCAGTCCATAACAAAGAAGATCTCTAAATTCAATTAGAGACAGTAAGAGATTGGTAACTAAGGCTACCAAATTGTTTCTTTCTAACCAAGAGACTTAGTATGGATTTACCTCAATAGAGAACGATTTCCATACTTAAGACATAGTAAATTGTCACCTTGAGTTGATGGCCCATTTAAGGCCCTAAAGAAGATAAACCGCAATGCCTACCAGATCGAGTTGCCTGATGACTATGGTGTCTCCTTTACCTTCAATGTACCCGAACTGATTCCCCATCAACAAATAAAAGAAGATCCTATGAGTGCCCTAGAAGACGGAGTAGAAACCGCTTCAGATTTGAGGATAAAATTTTTCGACCCCTAGGTAGATGATAGGAATCAACCCCTTAGACGGATCATAAGAAGTTGAGCTCAAGGACTTTAAGGGCTCATATGGAAAATACTAGCTTTAAGCCATAGCCGAGACGGGGACTCCTATCTTGATTCAAACTCTAGTAGACCTATCTATTAGATCCTCACGTATGTCTAACATGCTTTTACCCAATAGCGAAGTCCTAATCTAGAAGACAGCTTAGAAGTAGCCAAGTTGAGCTCTTGACCTGATCTACTAGTGTTTGACTTCAAGATAGCTGACCTTTTGCTAGGTTGATTGGCTCCAGACCTAATCTAAATCAGATCAACCCTTGATTGTAATGCATTCCTACTTCCACCTATGTTGTATTGTATACCTATTGTCTAGCCACCAAGCGACACATGCCTTTTGACACAATGTTCTAGAATGATTCTTTCTTTTCTGTACTGAATATTCTTTGTCTCTTTTACTCCTTTTAGTATATCTTATGTAACCTAGTGTAGAATATCCTTTTG
Organism: Lumnitzera littorea; assembly: GCA_024138015.1. Lineage (NCBI taxonomy): Eukaryota > Viridiplantae > Streptophyta > Magnoliopsida > Myrtales > Combretaceae > Lumnitzera > Lumnitzera littorea. Next base: position 34,440,640 of record JAMXBB010000008.1, read on the forward strand.
TCTTTTCATATATATAAAGCAACCTTAGTGAAAGGGTATATAAACCCCTACTTTCTTGTATACAAGAATCAATTTAGCTTTTCAATACATAATTATTCACCTTGAGCAAACTTAGTATTCTCGTTATTATTCAACTCTTATCTATTCCCTATAGCCAAGAGTGGTGGTAAGTAACCCTTCAATTCAGATCAGTGTATTATATTCAGCAGATTATTGGCTAAGTAAGATTAAGTGGTGTGTCATATCCATTCAATAGTTGCTCGAACTTTGCCAGCCTTTTCTTTGTTTCTTTCTAGTTAGCTTCATTATGTTGCCTCTCCATGTGTCCAACCCTAGAGATGCATCAATGTTTCTTTATACACATAGGGGATATCCTTAGATAATTGGTCGTTATCATTGCTAGGATTTTTAGTACAAAATCTATTGTCATCACCTTACATTTGGACCTTAGCACTTGTATCTTCACTGACTTCTTCATCATAACTACTGACGTTATCATTAACATTGACAAAATCAAAGTATGAAAGGTCGTATTCAGGGTCAAACTTTAAAATCTCTTCTCTCACTACTTGGACCCCCTTCAACAACTTCTTTCTCAGTAATCTCTCGTATTGCTAACTTAGAGTCACGATCTCTAATGCTTCTTCAACAGAGGGCCTTTTCTTCTCTACCTCCTTTAATTTAGCAATATAACTTTGCAATTTGGAGCTATCACTCTCTAGTTCTTTTATTTACACCTTAAGCCTATCCTCCTCATTGTTCATTGAGCCGAGCATTCAACCTAACCCCCAGCACTCTTCCCTTTAGGTTTTCAACCTCCTTATATTGCTCCTTGCTATTAGCCTTAAAGTTCGAGACTTCATCAGCAACTAATGAAAGCGCCTGTTTCTCGATAACTAGCTCCTCTTGATATTTTTTAGCCTTTATCTTGGCCTTGATTCTTTCATTCTCAACCACCATAGTTTAAGCCTTCGAAGAGTTGTATGCATCTATGATTTTTTGTAATAAGTCAACAATAAAAATAATAAATTCGCTGGATCACCCAGTAAAGCAATAAATTATAATTTCCTTCTTTATCACCTTATCGACTTCATCTAAAGTTGTTAGAATGTAGCTGCTAATGTGCATATGGATGGGATTATGTCAATAATAGAACATGTGCCATTAGTGAAAGGATTCAATTAATACTTTCATCATACAATTTAGCTGTAATGTGTGCCTTATTACAGCTACCTACACTATTGACATCCTTCTTCGTAATCTCCCTATTCTTATGAAGAATGACGCCTTCCACCAAAGCTAGGGATTCAGTCCTATCACCTTAGGCCGAGTTAGTATGGAGGATATTGTGGCCATAGCACGGAATAAAGTACTCATCCACCTTGTTGTTAAGGACAGATTCGATACTATTGATGCTGAGAGCTTTGTTCCTCATGACTTCCTTCTTCTTTTCATGTAAAGTCTTAGATCTCTTAGATGGAGGTTGGTTAGCAAGCTCCTTTCCACTTCTTTCACTCGGATTTGGTATAATATCTACTTAGAGCGGTGACCCCTTAGTAGCCTCATGATGGGTGATTTGAGCCCTACTACAAATGCCAATATCTCAGCCAAAATCTCTCTACACTTCATCCGGAGAAATATTTTCCAAAGGTAGAACCACTTCAACTTGTGTGGGCTCAATGGCCTTAGGCTTTTTACTCTCTTATCACTTATCGGCAAGATGTGATGCCTTCTTCTAAGTTGTTACTTGCTTTGCCGCTTTCTCTTGTGTAGCTTTCTTTGGAGTAACTAGTTGGGTCACAATTACTTTAGCACTTTCTCATCTATTGGCTTTAGATTTTTTTGCCATTGCTTAGGCCAATAGTTTGGTGGGATTTATGTCACCTATGCCTATGTTTGCAATAAAATTAGAAGCATTAATAATAAAAACAAAGAAATTAAGGACTTATGAATTTTGTATCGAGCAAAGCTCAAAGGCAACTATTCTTCCCCTAACTCACGAGAACAGCTTTCCTCTTATAGATCGACTCAATACGGCAATTACTCAATAGCATACCTTACTATTCTCTTAGCATCCCAAAAAAACATTTTGTTTTTTCTTCTTTCTTGAATTTTTCTTACCATAGCAGCATCATTTGGCATTAACTCAATATCTTTAGTATGGATAGGTTTAGTCTATTAGATCCAAAAATCTAATCCTTCGTCCAATATAATAGACACAAACTTGTCATGCCACTTATAGATTTTAGACTCCAATCCATCCATGAATTTCTGCCCATGCCTAGTGGCTATGAAATACTAACCACCAGACTGCCTCCTTATTGTAAAGTAGTACCTAAATAATTGAGGTGTAGCCCTAACTTTGACCTCTTCACCTCAAAAGCTATGAGAAGTTGATAAGTGTTTAGTCTAACTCTAAAATAGTTAAAGAATTGCTTAATGAAAGCAAAAAATGGGAAGCACAGTCCAAAGTTGAGGTATTTTAGATAAATATGAAACTCGTGCTCCCTTGGAAAGCATACCCTTTCTTCCTCTCTTAGCCTCTATAGATTCATATTTTTGGAAGATCTAACTTATATTTATTGTATTTTGAAACAAGAACTTTATCGGTAGCATTGGCCATTCTGTTTGGAGAATCAATAAAGTAAATAACTTTATTATACAAATATTTAGTTATAGATCTTCCTTCATTGTCATCTAGATAGGTATCTACTGCAAGGGAATTAAAATGAACAAGTTTCTCCTACTGCTCCACCATACTATTAACTGAGCTACTCAAGGAACATGCCATCTCGTTCCTTTTTTGGGGATAGGAAGTAGCTTTGGTCTTTGTTGCCTCAGAATCTAAAAGAGCATGATATAGACTCATAGGTGAACACATGAACCCAATATCACGTGTAACTAAAGGGATGGGTCCAAGCGGAAAGATGGCTTGAAAAGTAAATGATAGTCGAGGGTAAGTAGGAGGTGAACACATGAATCTAAAGAGACGATGGATATGATACACCAACGCCTTACATGAGCTTAGGTTACACATGATATGATGTACAAGTTTAGCAGGAGGTCACTCATTACTAGCCTACGCTTGAATGGGTTAAATAAGAGTAGCTTAAGAGTAAGTAGGATGACACTTAGCTTAAGAGAAGGTAAAAGTTCAATATATTCTTCAATGTATTCTCACGGTTGTTACATTATGTGATTATTTATAGTACCTTATTAAGGCAAGTTCTACGTTACAAATAATTATAAAAATGAATCCTTATTTGCTAAATAAAATGAAAACAATTTATAAGGAAAACACAAAATCGTACGCAGCAAATGTCATTTGCTAGAAAGGACAATATAATTGTGAGAAAGGACAGTATGCGAGTGTTTTTACACTGTGATTCTGACAATAGTGTGATTCGAGCAGGGGTGGGCCTCTGTTTAGGTTTGGTCAGCGTTAGAAGTTCGGTACCCTAACTATTGGAACTAGGCGAGGGTTGGCTTAGGGATGGCTCATAATGGGGTCAACCTCGGATGGTTGGCTCTTGACAGTTATCAGCTTAGGCTTGGTATTGTGGAGATTGTTGTATTCAAATTTGGTGCTTGGGCTAGTATATAATAGAGGGTTCAATTCGGCACGTCGGTTAGTCATTTCGGCAATACTTTAGATAGATTGGAGAGTGAAGTAGCTTAGCAAATCGGACTAGGGCAAGCATTGCTCTTTGGCTCTTAACTAACCTCGAATAATTTGGCAGACCACCTGAGAGAGCTCTTGGGCTCGAGATTGTGTAATCAGTCCTTGATCCCTATCATCCCCTCTGGGTTGTTTGAGATTTGGGACCAAATTTGGTTCAAGTCCAGGTTACTCATCTTTGGGAGTGTCAAGTTGGAGGTCGACAATGTTGAAAGAGTCTGAGACTCCATATCCTTCAGGTATTTCAATTTTATAAGCGTTAGGATTGATCCTTTCAAGCACTTTGAAAGGTCCATTGGATCTGATAGACAAGTTGCTCTTCCTTAAGTTTGGAAATTGTTCCTTGTTGAGGTATATCTAGACTAAATCGCATTGTTGAAATTCTCTCTTCCTCTGCCCTCGGCTTTGCTTCTCAAGCTTATTATTAGCTTAACCTAGTTGCTCTATAACCTTTTGGTACGTGACTTTGATGGCCTCAACTCTCTCGAAGGTTGGCCTATCATCATTAAGCATTAGCTAGGGTGCTTGGTCTAATGGTAGTTTAGGGTTGAATACATAGGTGACCTCGAATGGAGACATGCTTGTTACACTATGGGTAGTCCTACTGTAGGTGATCTTAATGATCAGTAGGCCTAGGTCCCAGTAGGTCATGTTTCATCTAACAGCAACTCACAACAAAGTTCCTATAGTACTGTTGATAACTTTAGTCTGTTCATCAGTCTATGGGTAGCAGGACGTACTGTATAGTAACTTAGTTCCCATTCACCTCTACAACATCCCCCAAAAGTGGCTCATGAACTTAGGGTCTCGGTCTAAAACAATGGTCTTGGGAAATCTGTATAGCTTGATTACTTCTTGCAAGAAAAGAAAAGAGATAGCCGAAGCATCGTTAGTTTTGGAATAGGGTATGAAATGCACCATCTTACTAAATCAATCCACAACCACCATGATAGAGTCCTTCCTTCAGGACGTCCTCAGCAATCCTAACATGAAGTCTATACTTAACTCAAACCATGGTTGGGTCAGGATCGGTAAGGATTGGTAATATCCTTGCTTGACTTGATTGTTTGCTTTTCGGCAAGTTGCACACTTTTCTAGCATGGATTGGACATCTCTGTTCATTTTTGGCCAAAAGAATTTGGAGGACAGTACCTCATATGTTTGGCACTGGCCAAAGTATCCTATCAATCCCCCTCCATACACCTTGCGCACTAGCAGTTCTTGCATGGAATAGGTTAAGATACATGGCTTTCTCTTCCTAAATAAGTATCTATCCTCCCTGTGATAATCGTCTAATGTCCATCCTTCCTCACAACGGGCGTAGATAGGACGAAAGTGTAGGTCCTCAGCATACAAATTCTTGATGGTTGAAAACCAAGTAACCTTGTCTACAGCTCGGTCAGGAGGGTATGTTGTCTCAATAGGGTGTAGGCCACTACATTGTTCTTTTTGTTCTCGTATTTTATGACATAAGAAAACCCCTCCATGAACTCAACCCACTTGGCTTATCATCGGGACAACTTCAGTTGGCTCTTTAGATATATCAAGGATTCATGATCGGTGTAGATCACAAATTCCTTGGGCAGTAGATAGTGTTGCCATACAGCTAGGGCTCAAATTAAGAAGTAAAACTCCGTATCATAGATGGAATACTTGAGTGTAACTCTTCGAAGTTTCTCGCTGAAGTAAGTAATAGGTCGACCTTCTTACGTCAGCACAACACCTATGCATAGTCTGGATGTATAACACTTTACTTCAGACACCTTAACAAAGCTCGGTAGAGCTAAGATAGGGCCTATAGTTAGTTTCTCCTTTACATCCTCATAACTCCTCCGCTCTTTCTCACCACATCTAAATTCAACATTCTTCTTTGAGAGTTTGATGAGTGGGGCCACAATCGTACTGAAATTCTTTATGAATCGGTGATAAAATGATGCTAAGCCATGGAAACTTCTCACATCGGTAGAACAGGTCGACGTGAGCCATTCTATGATCTCTCTTCTCTTCTCTTCATCAACTTAGATGCCATCTCCACTCTTAATGAAACCCAAGAAGATCACCTCGAAATGGCAAAAGTCGCACTTCTTCAGATTGGTGTAGAGTTGTTCAACTTGGAGTTTTGCAAACACTTATTAGAGATGCTTTCGGTGAGTCTCTAGGCTAGGATTGTATACTAGAATGTCATTATAATAAACTATGACAAACCTTCCTAGTAATTCTCGGAGCACATGATTCATAAGTTGCATAAATGTGCTCGGCACATTAGATAATCTAAATGGCATTACAAGTCATTCATATAAACTATGTCGTGTCTTGAATGCGGTCTTCCACTCATCACTTTGATGCATTTGAATATGATGGTACTTAGCTTTAAGGTTGATCTTAGAGAACACTTTTACTCTACTCAATTTGTCTAGCATGTCATCAAGCCTGGATATGAGATACCTGTACTTTATGGTGATTCGATTGATTGCTCAGCTATCTACACACATTCTCTAAACTATCCTTCTTAGGTACTAATAAGGCTAATATTGTACAGAGGCTCAAGGACTTGTGTACATACCCCTTCTTCATCAACTCATCCACTTGCCTCTATAGTTTGGTGGCCTATTTAGGATTCAGCTTATAGTCAGGCTTGTTTAGCAACACGGCTCCTGGTTGTAGGTCAATCACATGCTCGATGCCTTGATTTCGGGGTAAACTGTTCGACAACTCTTCTGGAAATAGATCGGCAAATTCATCCAGTAGGGTTTTTACTTTAGTTGGCAGCTCTTCCTCCCTGGTTCTCATCTCTAAAAGCCTCTAAATAAGCAGATAGGTCAGTCCCTCCAACTCCATTTCTCTTTTCAGTTTGGGTCCAGTCAATACCAAAGCCTCTTTCCTCAAGGTTCGACTAAGCTGGGACTGTATGACTTTCACCTGCTCAGCAATCATGGGACTCAATTTCAACCTTCTTCCTTCATGCTCCACAAAACATGTGTTCCTCCTATCGTTATACATAACTGCTTGATTAAACATTCATGGTCATCTGAGTAGAATGTGAGATGCACTCATGGGCAGTACACCATAGAGCACTTCATCTCGACACTTGCCAGTGCAGATCGGTATAGACACTTGTTTCCTTACTTGTAGGGCTCCCTTATCACTAAGCCAATGAAGATTATAAGGTTTTGGGTAGGGCATGGTCAACAATTTCAACTACTGGACCATAAATGTAGAGGCTACATTGGTGCAACTCCTATTGTCTACAATCAGCGTATATAGTGACTCATTCACCTTACATCTAATATGGAAGATATTTTCTCTCTATTCGTCTTCAAGTATAGGATTGACACTCATTATCCTCCTCAACACTAGTGCAGTTAGCATGAAGTTGCCTTCCTCACTATAGATGACTTCTTCATCGGATAGCTCGGCCTGTCTATCCTCTTTCAACTCCTCTACTTCTTAATCAGTACTGTTGACCTCAACGGTCGACGCCTCATCTTAGATCACCATTGTTCGCTTATTTGAACACTGAGTCGCTATATATCCAAATCCTTAACATTTGAAACACTTGACCTCACTTGTCTTCTTCCTTAAACCCTGGCCTTTCTCAAACTTCCTTAGAGGTTCCTTCTCCTTGGCTCGGGTGGTCAAAATAGGTTAGGTCTCAACAACCTTACTCGGTTCCATTCGCATTGGTCTACTTGAAACAGTTCGGCTACATTTTAGTTAGCTAACAAGGGTCAAAATCTTCCCATTTGACGCCTTTCTATCTTCCAAGTAGCTCGGATTGCATCATCAAGTGTTCTAATGTCTAAGGTTTCTAGGACATCTCCGATCTCATACTTCAAGCCACTAATGAATCAAGACATAGTTTGGTCTTTGGGCTCTACAACTTTGCATTGGATCATTATCTTTTGCAATTCTTTAACATAAGTGTCCACACTCAATCCTCCTTGTCTCAGTTCTTATAGTCTCTTGAAGGCATCCTGTAAATAATAGCTCAGTACAAACCTTCTCCGCATAACTCTCTTCATATCATCCCAACTCTTAATCTCTCATTCTCCTTCCCTTCTTCTAGTCGCTTTCAAGTTCTTCCATCATAAGGCAGCATAACTAGTAAACTCTAACACAACAAGTCTAACTTTTGCATTATCGAGCACTTCATGGCATTCAAACTGCTTTTCAATCTTACCTACCTAATTTAGGTAGTCCTTAACATCACCATTACTAGATAAACTCGGAACACACATCCTCAATCGTTCAACTCTAAGGGCTCGTATATTTCTTTCCTTAGGCTTGTAGTACTCCTCTACCTTGTTACCTCCTTTTGCTTCTTGCTCAATCTCTTCAAGCACTAACCTTCATCTAGTGTCCTTACTAACTCCTTCAGCTCTAGGTAGTCAAGCTAGGGCGTTAACTTAGCTAAACTGTCCATTGCCTTACTGCTACTAGTCATGTTTCTTAGTGGGGCTATTTTCTAGTTTGTTATCTGTCTTCTTGGATAACAATCACCAAATTAGCTACCAAGTCGGTAAGCCTATCCAAGTGGTCACCAACTGATTGAGGTAACAAGCTCCCTTCTTGCCCTTGGCCATGTCGAGTACCACTTTCTTGATTTCCCAAAGTTCTTTGCGTACTTGAATCCAACATTGATGGTTACTTTACAATGACAATTTCACAACAAGCACACAATCAACCATACTTTGTTTTGGCGTATCAAAAATAGGGGAAAATAGAATACAGAACACTTCTCAATTACTAAACTTCAAAGCTAACGATATAACTACTATCACATGAGAGTAGTGACAAACTATTAAAAAAACACAGTAGTAAAATCTAGCTTCAAACATAGTCGGGCTCTGATACCAAGATGACACAAACTCATGGGTGAACACATGAACCTAATATCATGCGTAACCAAAGGGATGGGTGTAAGCTACAAAACAAGGGTGGCTTCAAAAGTAAATGATAGTCGAGGGTAAGCAAGGGGTTCCTATGCATTGATGATGGATATGACATACCAATGCCTTACATGAGATTAGGTTACACTTAATATAATGCACAAGCATGGCCAGAGGTTACTTGCCACCAGGCTATGCTCGAATGGGCTAGAAAAGAGTAGCTTAAGAGTAAATAGGATGATACTTAGCTCAAGAAATGGTAAAAGTTCAATATATTCTTCTATGTATTCTAGTGGCTGTTACATTATGTGATTATTTATAGTACCCTATTAGGGCAAGTTTTACGTTATAGATAATTACAAAAATGAATCCCTATTTGCTAAATAAAAAGAAAATAATTTATAGTGAAAACACAAAATCATGCACGACAAACGTCATTTGTTAGAAAGGATAGTACGGTTGTTAGAAAGGACAGCGTGCATGTGTTTTTACACTGTGATTTTGACAATAGTGTGATCTAAGTAAGGGTAAGCATCTTTTCAGGTCTTTTCGGCGTAAGAAGTTCGACACCTTAACTACCGGGGCTAGGCGGGGGTTGGCTTAGGGACGGCTCATAGTAGGGTTGGCCTTAGATGGTCGGCTCTTGACAATTATTAGCTTAGCCTTGGTACCATGGAGATTGTTGTATACAAATTTAGTGCTTGGACTAGTGTACAGTAGAGGTTCAATTTGCACATCAGCTGGTCACCTCGGCAATGCCTTAGATAGCATGGAGAGCAAAGTAGCTCAGAAGATTGGACTGGGGCAAGCACTACTCCTCAACACTTAACTTACCTAGGATAGCTCAGTAGACAACCTAAGAGAGCTCTTAGGCTCGGGAACGTGTAATCAGTCCTTGATCCCTATTAGAGTAAGTCAATAAATTATGTTTTGAACTATACCTAGTTTTAAATATATGATAAAAATCACAAAACTTTTGAGAATATGGAAGACGAATATGAGATGTTGAAAACATGCAAGAGCTTATGGATTAACTATAAGACACATGACAAGAATAGGTTTGTGCTCTTCGTTTTTTAGCTTACGCCTTATGATCAATGATTAATTGCTATTTTAGATACCCAACATTTTCTTATAGAGAAAAAGTATTGTAAGAACTCTCTCACGATCTTTAACTATTTACTTATCTTCTCTTAAACACTTTTGCTGACTTAGGAATCGGAGTGGCTACATCAAATTAGCCCCAATACTGTTTAGTTCTTTGTATTTTGCAAGAGTAAGATTTCATCTTATAATCACTTAACAACAGTAAGCTGTTGTATTTATGTTGAAACTTTTTGAACTCAGATTAGAGTAGACGCAATTTCTCTAATTTCATGATGGACCAGAGAACATCATGCGATGACACTTGTTTTGTTGCATTGCATTTAGTTACTTGCTTGATAACCTTATTTGTACTTATCGTATATTCTTATGTCTCAATCCTTACTTACTAAGCAATTGGTCGCTTACATCCCTATAGTTTTTTTGGTAGGCGTTGACTAGAATGCCATGATATAATTACTCTAAGGTTAGTTGCTATTGAGAACTAGGGTTTGAAGATAACAAACTGATGACTAATTGGATTTTTATTTTTATGCTTTTGTTATCTTTTGAAATTTTGATCATAACTATGTAAATATCTAAGTGGAGTTTGTTATATAAAGTTATGTAATTGCACTCTGATAATTTAGGTTATAAATATAAGTTATAAAAGACTTTTGCAGGTTAATTACTAATATTATATGGACTGTTTATTTTAAAATGGGTTAATACTTCTTTATGTAAATCAAGTCTATAATAGTAGTTGTGAGGTCAACTTCTATCTTAAGATAGTTTATCAGGCAGGTTTGTTACGACTTAACCACTTCTAGGCATAACAATTCTTAGTTAGTATTAGGGGGTGGTTCTTAGCTTTGAAGTGTCATAATAAAAAGAAAGTAGACATTGTAGAAATACAGTAAGAGGTAGGAATTAATAAGTAGGTAGTGAAAAATTGCATTATGAAGGTATAAAGTAAAGTAATCATAATAATGAATTACGATATATGTTAATTATAATCTTAAATCCATTTATAGGGTCGTACAGGGAAATTGATTGTTAGTTTAAGTAGAATGGAGAAGAATCTCCTATCCAGTATAGAGTTAAGATGTGGAGATTGTTGTTGAAGATGACGAGTTGGAACATGTTTAAGAGTATAGATGAGATTGTTGATAAGTATTTTGATGGGATGTGTTATAATTGGCATGATTTGCGAGCATTAATGAAAGCTAACTTGCAGCCTCTATATAATAGACGTACTACTATAGCTACATTTAAGTAGAAATGGATAGAAAATGAGGGTATTATGGCTTTAATGATGCCAGTATAGTATTTTCTTACAAGATTGGAAGAAGGAAGACTCTATCCTATGAGTATTACCTACATTCCTACAAGTGTACATTATATACCTAGACATTACCCTCTCGACGTTATTGATTGGTTTCTATGTTTACCTAACTTACCTAGTATAGGATTTGAGGCACCCTAAAGGCAAGATGAACCTTAACCCAAATCGATAGTAACTAAAGCATTATAGGAAGACCAACAACTTGTAAAACCCTAGGATGAAGCTTAATTTGGTGTACAAATAACCATGAGTTAGTTGAGGGAGAACTAGAGAATAATGTAAGAGAAGATCTAAAGGAAAAGGAGCCTAAAGAGGAAGAGCCGGAAATAGACATAAAGGGGGATCTTAGTAAGGATATGCATGTTGTGGTGATGCAGGCAATAACAAATGTTGAGATGAATGAAATTACAAGAGATGGCTTAGGTAGGCAATTAAGAGATAATTCAAAGAATCAATTTGAGCCTATATAGAGGATTGATCATAGCATAATCCATAGAATGGCCTTGTAAATAATCAAATGGTTGTTCATGAGATAATAGTTAATAATGAGGTTGAGTCAAATGATGATAAAGTTTATGAAGTAATTATTATACATGATACTCTTAAAATAGTATAATTAAGCTCCGAACTTGTAGGTAGAGAGGGAGATAACATACTTAGTGGACACATGGAGTAGATTCCTCTTGAGCTAGTGGCCGCAATTGATATTTTGGATGATGAATAGATTACAATAGTTGGCTTTATTTTGTTAGTCCCTAAAGTTGATATTATAACACTTTTTGGCATAACTAGATGTAATTTTGATCTTTTGATTTATTCATGTGATTCATGTTGCTTTAGCTATGTACAGATGTTGTAAATATCATATGTACCCAATTAGAAAGAGATGTAATAAGATTAGATATATCTCAATGACCAGTCTTGTAAATCTTTTGTATGTACAGTTACAGTTATTAAGTCTATACAATTTAATGTAAATCAGTGATGTAATCAAATTGTAAATCTTATGTATGTAATCAAATGTTCATTGAATATATAAATTTTGTTTCTTAAAGTATGTAAGCAATGTAAATGATGTAAAGCAAGTACTAAGTGAATAATGGAAGATTATGTATATTATCTATAACCAATGAAATGTTAACGTTATATTGTATACATGTAAGCTGTAAGGAATCAATAACTTTTAAATTGTTTATAGCAATGGGGTTAAATGATCATATTCACAACAATGGGTTGAGTTATCAAATGAACGTATGATTGGAGATGTATGTAGTTATCATACTGATAATGGAAGTAGTAGCCATAATGGAAGGTTTGAAGGGAATCAAGACCCTCCACCACTAGCTCCTTTATGACTATGGGAGCAACCTAGATAAGATATACTACCACTCCCACGAGAAGTTATTCCTTTGGACTATTACTCTCTAACATACATTACTTTAATAAGACAGTAGGGTATATTATTTTATTATCTTGTTATAGGAGGAAATGCAAGGAATAGGAGGCCTCAGGTTATGGAACAAAGAATAGATAAGCCTCAAGATGCTAGTATGCATTCTGAATTCATTAAGGCAACATGGTATTTTGAGGGTGAGATGGGTAAGTCTGCTCTATTGGATGATTTGTTAGCCTAAATTGAAAGAAGTTTTTAAGCTTTTAGAATCCCAAAACATCAAAAGCTAAAGTATGGTACATTTATGCTAAAGTTAGCAATATGAGTCTAGCAGGACTTAAAAGCTAAGCAATTAGGAGATAATATCACCTGGCAAGTGTTTAAGAAGGAATTTAGAAAGGAGTGCTTTCCTAATAGTGCTCAAATAAAGATGGTACAAGATTTGCTTAAGTTAAGAAAGAAAGCATGAATGTTACTCAACATGAGATTGAGTTTAATAGATTGATATAATATGCACTAGCCTCTTGTAGAGATAATCTTGAGCTAAGGAAAGATCTATTCCTTATTGAATTTGACCTAACTATGCACTGTAAGTTAGAAGATTATGGTTTTACAATTTATAATGAAGTAGTGGATAATGTGTCAATTGGAAAACAATCGTTTGAAGATGTAACCTCAATGGAACTAAAAGATTAGTAGAGGTTTTTGATTAAGTCCCTCATTCAAATGATCTTATATAGGTGCTTCTAGTCTATGCCTAGTCTAAGCTTCTATGACAAGGACGGAAATGTTAGGTGCTAGAAGTATGGAGCAAATTATTTTCCTAGCCACTATACTCAATTTATCAAGAAATGCTTTATATGCGGATATAAGAATCACATGATCCATGGATGTCCAAGAATCAAATTAGTCAAGTGTAAAAAGTATAGAAAAAATGGACACTTCTCTAGATCCTATCCATAATTTGGACAAGGGGCTAGAAATGGTGGAGGATCTAGTAATACCATTATGTTTACTCGGGTCTTTGCTACGAAAAATATAGTGGACATTGAAGAGGATTTTGCTAATTGGATGGATGAATATTATCATGATGACTCTAAAGAGATCATGGAAGGGGAAGATGAAACCAATGGACTTATAATAGGTATGTATTAAGATTACTTCTCTTATAATGGTCAAAGTGCAAGTAGTTAGAAGCTGCCTAGATTTCAAGTTTTGTGAACAAAGAAGTTGGTCAGTAATCATATTAATAGTATATATTTTAGGAGATATACATGTAAATGAACAACCTACATTTGCATTGTTTAATGTTGGTGTATCCATTCTTTTGCAATTAAGAAGTTTATAGAGAAGAAAGGAATTAAAGTAATTGAAATTACTACTATTTATACAATTAGAATTCCTACTGGAGAAAAGGTAGCAACTTGAAAAGTTGTAGATGAATGTCAAATTGGAATTTAGGGGATAGGATACCTAATCAATCTAGTAGTGTTATTGTTGCAAGGCTATGATGTAATTCTAGGTATAGATTAGTTATCTAAGGATAACTCTAACATAGATTATAGTAGTAAAAGTATTACTCAAAATGATGAAGAGTTATGTTTCATGGGAAAGCTAGTAAAATTAAGTTAAAATTAATCGTTATTGAGATATGTGATGAAATAAAAGAAACAAAAGTAAATGAGGGTGATCAAAATTTTTATTGGGTATTTGCAATTGAAGGGAAGAAGGAAGCACAAAAGTGTTGGATATACTAATAGGATGTGAATTTCTAGATGTGTTACTTGAAGATTTACCTGGTCCAGCTTTGCATCGAGAACTAGACTTTACTATTGAGTCAGTACCAAGGACTAAGCTTATATCTAAAACTCTATATTAGATGTAAACAATGGAATTTTAGGACCTAAAAGAGAAACTTCAAGAACTATTAGATAAGTGATTTTATTTGCCCAATGTTTCACCATGTGAAGCACCTATATTATTTGTTAAAAGGAACGATGGTACCATGAGACTATATATAGATTACAAGGAAATTAATAAAGTGACTATTAAAAATGAGTATCCTTTACCCCGAAGTGATGATTTGTTTAATCAATTGCAAGGAGGAATTGTGTTTTCTTGAATTGACTTAAGGTCAGGATACCATCAATTAGGGATTAGGCCAGAAGATATACCTAAAACTATAATTTGGACACAATATAGTCACTATGAGTTTCTAATGTTGCCTTTTGGATTAACCAATGCACCAATTATATTCATAGATTTGATGAAGTACATATGCTAGCTATAGTTGGATAAATTTGTTATGGTATTTATTGATGATATTTTAATTTACTCAAAAACTAAGAGAGATCATGTAGATCATTTGCGATTGGGACTATAGAACTAAGAGATAATAAGTTATATGCTAAGTTAAGCAAGTGTTTTCGGTTGGAAAATATTTCTTTTCTTAGACACATAGTATTTAATGAAGGAATTTCTATGAATCCTAAAAAGGTCAAGGTAGTGATAGAGTGGAAACAACTTACAACGATTTTAGAGGTATGAAGTTTCCTAAGCATGACAGGATACTGCAAGCAATTTATAAAGGATTTCTCTAAGATTATCAGACTACTGACTTAATTGGCATAGAAGGATGTCAATTTTGATTGGAGTAAAGAATGCGAGTGAAGTCTTCAAGAATTGAAGAAATGATTAGTTACAACACTAGCTAACATTATCATATCCAAATAAGTTATACAGTGTGTATAGTGTTGCTTCTCAAAATGGAGTGGGTTGTATGTTGATATAAGATGGAAAAGTCATTTATGATGCATTGCAATAGTTAAGGCCGCATGACAAGAATTGTCTAACTTATAATTTAGGACTTTTAGAGGCACTACTTATATGGATAATGATGTGAGATATATACAAATCATAAGAGTTTGAAGTATTTCTTTACTTAGAAAGAGTTGAACATACGGCAAAAGAGATGGCTAGAGTTGATTAAGGATTATGATCTAAATGCAAACTATCATCTTAGGAAAGACAACCTTATAGTTGATGCATTTAGTCGTAAAAATTATGAGCTAGTTACATTATTATTAACTATATAACATGAGTTAGTACGGGAGTTGGAAATGATGGAGATTAGATTTGATTGCTATGAAACCAATAGTTAATTGATGAATTCAATCATGCAACTTATTCTAATGGAAAGAATCAAACAACAGTAAGAGGAAGCTAAGGACTTAAGAAAGATAAAAGAAGACATAACGAATCAAAATGTTTTTGGTTACAATGTTGATGGAAGTGGTATATTAAGAATTTTTTTTTTTTTTTTTTTGCTCTAAGTATATTAAGATTTAAGGGAAGAATCTACATATCATAGAAACCTAACTTGAGAAGAAAAATCATAGATGCACATATTACAAGTTATACGATATATTTAGGAGGAAATAAGATGTATCATTATTTAAGATCTACATTTTGGTAGAATAATATGAAAAGAAATATTGCACAGTACATAATAGAATGTGTGATATGTCAATGAGTTAAAGTGAAACATCAAAATCCAAGTGAATGGTTACAATCGTTGATGATACTAAAGTGGAAATGGGATCATATTACCATGGATTTTGTTGTGGAATTACCTAAGACTAAAGTGAGATATAATTCAATCTAGGTTATTGTCGATAGAGTAACAGAGGGTGCATATTTCTTACCTTATAGAATAGGAGATGTAATGAAGAAGATGACCAGATTGTATATTTGGGAGATTTTAAGGTTACATGGAGAACCTGAATAGCATTGTCTCTAATCGAGATAGATAGTTTGTGTCCAAATTTTGGGAAAGCCTAGATAGAGCCCTGGTTACTAAGTCATAATTTATATGGCTTATCATCCATAGATGGATGGAAAATACGTATAGATGATACAAACTTTAGAGGATATGTCGAGAGCATGTGTGTTGAAATTTGGTGGTGATTGGGATAAGTATTTATCATTAGTGGAATTTTCTTATAATAATGCTTATCCATCAATTATTTAGAGCATTCGTTTATCATATAATCTATGCAATGATTGGACCTAACATGAATAATTAAATGAAAGAAAAGGTCAAGATTATATGATAACAAATGAAAGAAGCTCAAGATCATTATAAGGGTTGGGTAGATTTGAAAAGAAAGCCATTAGAGTTTGAAGTAAGCGATCCTGTTTATGTTAAGATAGGTCCATTCAAAGGACTTATACAACATGGCTCAAAAGGAAAGTTAAGCCCTCAGTATATTGGTCCATTTGAAGTATTAGAGAAAATGGGTAG
The DNA here is from genome assembly GCA_024138015.1 of Lumnitzera littorea. Classification (NCBI taxonomy): domain Eukaryota; kingdom Viridiplantae; phylum Streptophyta; class Magnoliopsida; order Myrtales; family Combretaceae; genus Lumnitzera; species Lumnitzera littorea. Next base: position 34,457,332 of record JAMXBB010000008.1, read on the forward strand.
CGTATCTGACAAAATTGCCTTACCTCTAAGCTTATCAAGCTATAATGATGCATACCATGTTTGAATATTAAGGAAGTTCACTAAGAACCTAATTGCAGTAGTAGATATAAAGCTAGTGGAATGGTGAAATAATTTCAAAGTTGAAAAGCAACCTATAAAATCACTGGGTAAATGGGTTTAGAAGCTAAGAAATTAAGATGTGAATTATGTAAAAGTATAGTAGGGAAAAGATTCAAAAGTTGAAGCTACCTATGAGCCTAAGATAATGATGATGGAGCAATAGCCATAGCTCATCTAATTACTAAGTTAGTAAGAAGTATAGTGCTAATAAGTTTATAGAATAGGAAATATTATATATAGAAATTTTGAGGATAACTTTTCTAAAGGGGGGGCAGGGGGAGAAATGTAATTCCTGCAATTAGACAGTTTGAAATTGATACATAAAATTTATGATGATTGCATAATTTGTCTGATCAAATCCCAATTTTATGATATAGCTAGAAAATATAGTAAAAGTGGCCAACGAGTTCAAATTTAAGAAAACAAAATAGTAAAATATTTAAATAATGCATTTGTATAATCTACATATATTACTCATTATTTATCAAAAATACATGAAACAAATTTTGATAAGATGAATTATATGGATACTAAAAATTATGAAATAACATGAATAATGACTATGAATGTTTATTTATATGAAATGTAATTTTACACTTGTATATATATACATGAAATTACCTAAGATACCTAAATTATAATAAAATACATTAAAATAATTGTATAAAATTAATAAAAAATAGAAAAAATAAGGTGACAACTTAAAAAAGTTAGTTAAGCGATGTGGTAACCTGATGTAGCAAATTAGTAACTTTTGGGAGAGGATTAGGACACCTAATGGGATTAGAAAAGGGAAGAATTAAACACTTAGCCATGGAATTTAATCTCAATCGACCCTCAACTCAGTTGTAAATTTAGGACACTACCTTCATCATTTAGTTTTGGTACCATGGAACAGGGAAAAAATTAGTGAGGATACTTGGATAGGTAGGAGTAAATTTTAAAATATTATACAAAATTCGATTAAAAAAGTAGGGTAAATTCGAGTATGATGACTTAAGCGGTTTTTGGAACTAAACGAATGCTACCACCTAATAAAGGATTACTTAATAGTGGCTACTAACAAACCCCAAACCACAACTGGTAGCCACAACCTTATCTAACGATGAGTCCCTTAAGCTAACACAATTTTCATAAAAGATTACAAATAGTAAATCTATTCAAAAAACTACGAAAAAATGTATTTTAGAATATATTTTTTTACATGTAGATTTTATGAAAATTATTATTTTATTGAAATTAAGTATCAAAATATACTATTTTTAAAAAATAACTAACACCAAACTGATTTCACTTTTGTTTCTAAAACTCTTACTGTTGTTTTGGCTCCATAATTTTTCTATATAATACTCATAATATTTACAAAATTTCTATAAAGAGATTTTCATGAAAATTATTTTATAAATTTTTTTTTATTTAGGCTTATAAATCCTATTAAAGTGTTACTTTCAAATATTAAATTTTCAAGTATTTTGCTAAGACTTTGATTTTAGTGGATTCCTATCATAGAAGGATGTTGAATAGTGTTATGAGATTGAATCTTGGGTGTTGGAGAACATAGGAGATTTAGTGTTGAAATATTATTGATATGCAATGCAAACATTACTTAAATAATATAGTAAAGTGAGACTTATTCTGAACTGAAGCTGAGTTGGGCTATGGAGATTGTATAAACATTGGTCATGAGTGAAGTTGTAGAAGTTTTGCTAAAATGTAGGGTATATGCGAAATTACAAGATAAATCATAAGATAGATAAGAGGCTATAAGTAAATGGCATGTTAGAAAGATGTTCAAAAGTTGAATCAAAGACTTTGTACGTACAACACATAGTTAGGTGGACTTTAGAAGATAGGTCAAAAGGTATTCTTATGACTTTTGAATAAACTGCAATTAGAGGATGAATCAAAAGATGAATCAAGGGATGAATCATAGGATAGTTCAATGCAAACTATTAATTAATGATGTAAGTACCTAATGTTTAAGCATAATAAAAATGTAAACAAAAGTTAGCAAACTAAAATATAGAATAATAGTGTATATTATCCTTGTATTCATGCTAAAATGTTATTCGTATTGTAGAAAATTGTGGTGAAGATATATCACAAGTTGCACCTAAGTGAGTGGACGAAAAGTCTAAGTAAGTTTTGAATTAATATGTAATTGTATTTTAGTGTATTGTTTTATTGTACTTAGAGGCTTACGATTATACATGGCTATAATTGTAAGTAGCTTGCTTATGTGTCTTTGCTCTTAGTTGTTCCACTACTTAGTCATTGTACTAGATTATGATTGGTTGAACTTTGTAGAATTGATTAGCTACTTTTAAATTGAACCAAAATATAGTAGACCTATAAACTTAATTGGACATGTGTTGTAACCCAATAGGGGATGATTAGGATTCTCCAACCGAATGCCGACTCCTTTGAAAGGTATAGCTAAAATGGTCCCTTCTTCATCCTTAGTTGAACTAAGTGATTACAGAAGAGGTCGTAACATGGTTGATGACATTGATTTGAAGGTAGTCATGAGAGGAGGGTTGTCTCCTTTGCATAAGCCTGAGTTTGGTCATGAGATGCTACATTCGTGTTGAAACTCCTCAAATCAAGATTAGAGTAGGTATAATTTCTTTAATTTCATAATGGACCGGATAACAACGTGTGATGGCATTTGTTTTGTTACATTATATTTAATTAATTACTTGATAGTCCTATTTATGCTTGTCGTATATTCTTATGTATCATCATTACTTACTAAGCAGTTGGTTGCTCATATTCCTATAGATCTTTTTGTGGGTGCTAACTAGATAGCCGTTATATAACTACCTTAAGGTTAGTTGTTGCTAGGAATTAGGGGGTGAAGACGAGAAACTTAAGCCTAACTAATTTTTTTTTAAGCTTTTGTTGTTATCTTTTGAACTTTTGATCCTAGATTATGTAAATGTCTAAGCTAACTTTGTTATAAAGTTATATAGTAGTATTATAATAATCTAGGGTATAAGTATAAGTATAAAAGATTTCCGTAGGTTAATCATTAATGTCATGTGAACTGTTTACTTCAAGGTAGGTTAATTATAGTTGTCTTGTATAAATCAAGTCTATGATAGCAGCTATAAAATCAATTTTTATTTTAAAATGGTTTAAATAGTAGGACTGCTACGACTCTATTGCTTCAGGGCATGACACTCTCTCTAAACTTTTTCTATTTTTGTTCCCTTATAGAAATCACATCCTACTCATTGTCACCATTGTCATAGCATACTCTATCCATAACCATGTCTCACACGTATAAAAGCTCCGAAGAGACCTTCAATGGTAGTGGTGGAGGAGAGTGTGGAGTAAGAGGAGGAGAATACATGTTGTTTGGAGTGAAAGTTGTAAAGGATTTTATGAGAAAGTGTATTAGTTTGAAAAATCTCTCTCAATATGTTCAAACTCAAGATTTGAATGATAAGGAAAACTTGAACAATAAAGAAGAAGAATTTATTATAGTTGGTATTATTAATGGATATGCTTTTGCCAACAATGCTACCATTCTAAAATCATCCACCAATACTGATTTAGAGAGGAACAAAGGTGCTAAGGAAGGTCCTTATTGAGTGGACGATTGCAAGAAGTTTCATACAAACAAGAGTCTCTTGATTCTTGATTCTTACAATAATGTGTTGTAAATTTAATTTAAGTAGTAAAGAATTGTCTAAGAGTGGAATCTTGATTGTATTTGAATTTTGAAATAAATGAAACTTGAATCATTGTTGTAATTTACAAAAGGAAGGAATTTGATTGAAGGGAAGGAATTTTCTTACATCGCAACTAAGTAGTCGGCTTGCTGGCTCATATTTAAACTGACTCGACAGAAACATGGCATGGTAGCTTATTGGTTCAACCCATTCTTTTGCGAGTTAAGTTGTGTTATGTTCTTAATACCATCACGATGGTACTCCATAGTACTAACTTGATGGTAATTGTTTGGTTTAGCCTAAAACTTGTGTAATTTGATCCTAAACGAATTTCTCGCATTGAGAAACAAAGATTAAACATAATTTAACCTAGGCTTAAGCCTAGACTACTAGAATAAACACTACATAAAATCATAAACACCTAAGTACCAACTTAGACGAATTGAACCTAGATGACTCTAGATTGATTTCAATAAAAGAATGAGATTGTAGCATGTATTGCAATGTATTCTTTTCTCAAGTTTTGGAATTGAAACCAATTACTTAGAGAATTTAATGCAAATCATGATTATTGGTTCAAGACAAGGTCACATGTTTGATTCTATGTGCTTGTTAGCTATAAGTTGAAAATGAACTTAAACATATCTAACCATAAAGCTTAATAGAGTTGAGTATGCTTGGCTGGGCCTAAGGGACTAGGAGTATCGATGATTTTATGGTAGCACCAAAGGATCATAAGCTAAGTTCAAGAAAATGCTAGTTCTAATTGAAGCAAGTAACATTTCTAGGCCACATAAAGATTGTATTTCAATAGACCCTAACAAAAATCAAAGTGATAGTAGAATGGCCATGATAAAAAAACAACTATAGAAATCATAAGTCTCCAAGATTAGCTAGTTACTATAGAAAGTCTATGGGGGGATTTTCTAAGTTAGCTGCTCCACTCACAACACTAACTTAGAAAGGAGTGAAGTTTGGTTAAGACAATTGGTGTGAACAAATTTTTTAGAGCTTAAAGTAGAAGTTAGTGACAACCTCGATACTTACATTACTAAGTAGTGGTGATGAGTGTACTATGTAGAGTGATGCATCATTATAGGGTTTAGGATGTATACTGATACAAAATGGGAAAGTAATATCCTATGCATCTACATAATTAAAGTAGTATGAGAAGAACTACCTAGTACATGAGTTGGAATTAGCTGCTGTTTTATTAACATTAAAGTTATGGAGATACTATCTCAGTGGAGAGAAGTGTAAAATCTATACCAACTATAAGAGTGTCAAATGCATATTCACTCAAAAGGAACTCAACATGAGTAGAGGTGGTGGTTGGAATTGATAAAAGACTATGATGTTTAATTCTTATACCATCTAAGTAAAGTTAATGTGATGGAAGATGCATTCACTAGAAAAAGAGAGGGTAACTTGGCTACTATGATTACTACTTAGAGGCATTTGATATATGACATGCGCAAAGAAGACCTAAAGATAATGAAACAAGGCTTCAGTGCTTGCTTGGCAAATTTTGAGACTATAACTAGCAATAATTCACAAGATCAAGGCTATACAAATAGAGGATGTAGGAATTCAAGAGATAAAATAGAAGATGGAATATGGTAAGGGACCAAAGTTAAATATAGATATAAATGGAATATTGAGGTATGTGAATTGACTATGTGTGCTAAGCTAGTTAGAGTAGAATGAGATACTGAAAGAAGCTCACTACTCTAAGTACTCCATACACTCAAGTAGTACTAAGATGTATAAGGGTCTTAAGAGTCACTATTAGAAGAGCGATATAAAGAGAGAGATAGCAAAGTATGTGCCTCAATGTTAGATTCATCAGTTGATACAAATTGAACACTAAAGACTAGTAGGACAATTACAATATTATTGGTACTTGAATGGAAGTGGGAGCATGTAGTTATGGACTTTATCACTGCACTCTCGAGGAAAGTAGCAAAGTGCTGTATAGGTAATTGTTGATAGGTTAATAAAGTCTGCACATTTCATCCCCATCAAGAATGGGTATACATTAAAGAAATTGGCTATGGTGTACCCATATCCATAGTTTTAGATTGGGACACCATGTTTATTGGTAGGTTAAGTAGAAACGCACACAAGGCCTTGGAAACTAAGCTTAAATTCGATACAACTTTCCACTCGCAAACCAACAGATAGTAAAAAAGAACCAATTAGATATTAGAAGACTTGTAGAGAGCTTATACCTTAGATTTTGGTGGAAACTGGGATGACCATCTAACTTTAGCAAAGTTTGCCTACAATAATAGTTATTAGGCAACTATACAAATGGCATCCTATGATGCACTTTATGGAACAAAACGCAGATCTCTTATTTTTGGCTATAGAAAGGTGTTGGGTCCTGAATTGGTACAAGAGGTGGTGGTTAAGGTTAGGTTAATAAGGCAGAAGATGCAGTCAGTTTAGAGTCACTTAAAAAATTATGCTATAAGAGATACTAACCATTAGAGTTTCTAGTTGGTGACTTCGAGCTGTTCTATCTCTAAACAAGAGCATTATGAGATTTAGACTCAAAGGAAAGCTTAACCTAAGATATGTTGGTTTGTTTGTGGTCTACGAGAGAATTGGTAGCATGGCTTATAGAGAGTACATGATGTGTATCATGTGTCTAGGTTGAGGAAATACATTAATAATCTAGAATGGGAGTCGGCCTTGGAACCATCAGATATAAGGCTAAATTTGATGACAGTAGAAAGGCTTATTCAGACTATGGACTCTAATGTATAGAAGTTAAGGAGGTAGGTAGTCAAATATGCAAATGAATGGTAAAGTAATTGTCACACTCCAACGGAAGTCTTATTGTACTTGGCCGAGCTCCCAATGAGGTTGGCCCACAATTGCTATACTCGTAGATTGCTTGGCACTAGCTTTCCCATACTATGCTAAGCTATTCTTTAGCCTTGAGGCCTTGACTGTTTAGTCTCTTATAGCCTTGGTAGACAACAAACCCGATGCCGAATGGTTCCTTTTCCTCCTTTCATCCTTTAGTTATCAGTTTAGCCTCGATAAGAGCAAGTCAATCTTAGGTTAGGATAAGTCAATCTTGGGTTAGGACAGGTTTGCATTGGCTTTTAACAGGTCAGCCTTGGCTTGATGATTGTCGTAGAATGATTCCTATCATTACCATAAGGTTGAAAAGAAGTTGTCCATGACTTTAAATTGTCAACACAAGCTTAGATGCTGAAAAGGCTCCTCTTTCCCTTTCTCTTTACTGTAGGTACTAGGATGTCCAGGATCTCTTCAACACTTAAGGGAGTCAAGTAATAGCTCTTCCCATCCTTCCAAACCATGTAGGTATTGAGGAAGCTACTATGGATCACTCTCTGATTGTACTCCTAGAGTCGGCTAAGTAGCAAATGTGCTGCATTCATAGGCACTATGTCGAAGTCAACCCTATCCTCATATTGTCTAGCCTTAAATGCTATCCGAACTCACTTATGTACATGGACTATATCCTTATCATTAAACCACTTTAGTCCATATGGTTGGAGATGTGGGTAGGTCGGCAATCACATCTTCTCTATTAGCTTGGTAAAAACGATGTTGGTACAACTTCCTCCATCAACTACCAGGGAATGGGTCTTCCCATTCACCAAACATTGGATCTAAGATAAGTTCTCCCTTTGACTTGAGTACCTTCATGTTAGCTCGTCTACTTGTTAGGGCTAAGGGTTCTCCCATCTTAAGGTAGACATTTATTGCTTTTTCACTCTCAATGCTCTTATCACTATGGCTCTCTACTTGAGTGTCTAATCCTTCATCTTTTAGAATCATTACTCTCTTGTTCAAGCATTGGGAGGCAATATGTTCGTAACCCAATCATTTGAAGCACTTAACTTCTCGAGCATTAGTGCTGGGCACTCTCTCCTTCTTTACTTTCTTAGCATCAACTTGGTCAGGTTAGCTAGACTCTCCTTTCTCCATCCTCATTTCTAGTCCTTTTCTCTTGACGTACCTCTCAAGCTTAGGGCTACCTTATTAAGGTTGGCTAATCAACCTCTAATGTCGTCTCCTCCTCTATCTCTCCACCTTTAATGCTTAATTGATTAACTCATCCAATGAGTTGAATGGCTATAGTTCGACTACATCAGCAATGCCATCTCAAAGTCCACTTAGGAACCTAGCAATAGTATGGTCTTGTGGCTCGATAATCCCACATCTAGTCATTAAGGTCTTAAACTCTTGCACGTACTCTTCAATAGTGTTTCGACCTTGCCTTAGGTGTTGAAAAGCATGGAGCATCTCTTACATAAAGTAGGTCAGTACAAAGTGTTTGTTCATTAACCTCCAAGTTTTGATTAGCTCTTCTCCTTCAACATCTCGCTTAGTAATCAATTTATCCTACCAAAGACTTGCATATTCAATAAGGGCTAACGAGGTTAGCTTAACTATGGTTTTATCATCACACTTATAGCACTTAAATAACTTCTCTACTAGAGGAACCCAGTTAAGGGACTCTTCAGGTTGGCTACTACCACAAAAGGTCGGTAACTTAAGCTTGATGTTGTTAAGTCCTCGACTATGTGCTCGGGGTTCATCCCTTACATTGCTAACTAGTTGGTTCACCTTAGATTAGCCAGTTCTATTGCAGCTTTGTTCAGCCATATTTCTTCTCGGCCTCAACTCTCTTCTTCAGGCTCTTGGGTTCTTGGCGTCGACATTTCTATCATTGCTTCTTCTCGGCTCAAGTTGGTTTCCTCATCTTCTTGGCACAATAGCTCTCCTCGACTATCATTCATCATTATCAAGCTCATTGGAACCACTTCTATTGGTAGGTATTCATTCCCTTCTTTCATCTTAACTAATACATCTATGGCCTCTAACTAAACCAGTAAGCTCCTGGATAGAATTAATGAGATTCTGAATTTGATATTCCATGTTGTCAACATGTCGCCTCAAACTTCTACAAAGGCTATCACCATTGTTATTGACACTATCTTCTAACATTGTGGTCCATACAATGAATCAAAGAGACAAAATTTAACAAACATTTATCATACTCAACTGTACTCGACTTAGAACCAATACTAAGACAATTCCACAAGTACTATTGCAACAAAATACAACTAATAGTAACCCAAAAATTACTAACACTCAATTTCTACAACTACCCATGTAGATATCTAATTTTTGCCCCCCTTTTTTTTAGAATATGTATAAGGTTCGAAATTAGGAAAAAATACAAAAAAATAGAAAAATAAGAAAACAAAAAAAAATGAAGTTTAGGAAAATACCAAAAAATAGGAAAATAGGAAAAAGCACAAAAAATAAGAAATTTAGAAGAAAGACAAAAAATGGAAAAATTTAGAAAAATATATAAGAAGTTTGAGAAGTTACAAAAAATAGTGAATTTAAAATAAATAATAATAAATTCTTTAGGCTGTTTAAATAGAATATAATTTTAATTTAAATAAATTTGAATAAAAGGTCATTGGGCCTAAGCTTATATTTGAATCTAGCCTAGGCTGATCTGGTCCATGTGTGTAATTTAATTGTACATATGGATAAGGCATAAGCCAACGGTTTAATGGTAAAGCAGTTGGACTAAGGCATTGGATTTAGCTAGAGGTTAGGGGTTTAACACCTACTGAAGGTATTGAGGATGTTTTTTTTATCTTTTTTTTTTCCTCAAGTTTGGTATGTAGCCACATGTTAGGCCATCACTAGGCCAAGTGTTTGAAATTAACATATGGCATTTTGTGATTAGATTAAACAACAAATTTTTCTTCCTTCTTCCCTTTCTTTTTTTTATTCACTTTTTTGTTCTTAAAAAAGAAAACACATATGAAGGGGGAAGGAATTGGTTTTAAAAGAAAACAGACTCACATACAATGAAGGGGGATGAATTTTCAAAAAAACAGGCATGCACAGGGGAATTATTTTTCAAATACACACACATACGAAGGGGACCCACACAAACTCTTACCGTCAGATCTCTCTTTCTCAATTTCATAGACCTCTCCCTCTTACCACCCAATTCTTATCTCTTTCTGTCTCTCTCTCTCTCTCTTTCTCTCCTCGATCAATCTCTCTCTCTAAGCCTGAGTTACTCTCTCTACTTTCGGCCAATAACAACAACCCACACCCCCTAACAACCTACTCTCACATCATTGACCACCCTGAAAGCCCATAACCACTGCTATCCGAGTCACTTAGTCTAAACCTACACATACACAACCATCCTTAACCTCTTTCAACCGATCGAACCTCCCATATTCATAACCACCCACTTTCGTCAAGACCCCATACCCCTACTCTTGGCCAATAAGATGCCTATGAACCCTCATCTACTTTCAAACCAATGACCACCACAACATACTATCCTCCATTAAGACCAACCTACTAAACATGCCTGGACAACCCCTCATACGAGCCTCTCTTTGACTCAAACTAAACCCTGCTATAGTACGCAGTAGACCCCCCTTACACATTATCCCAATCAACTTCAATCTTTACACCATACACCCGTCCGATGATCCTACACGCGTACATCTAATCCACCTACACTAGTCGCCGACTTACCATCGTACAATTATCCCTTGGCTACTCTATCTCTACCTTCACATTGAACCCAACTACTCACTCATACACCAACAGTGGTGTAAACAAAACCTAACTTGCTCATCGTATAGCTAAACCCACCACTGCGAGGAACACCACCACCAATGATTGAATTAAGCCATGGCATCACTCCTATACCCCTCTAACCCCAACAAAAAAGGCACAAAACCAAAGTTGTCCACTCGTTTAGGCATCTAAAGTTAGCTGAAACAACCCTCGCCACGCTACTGACTTGTGACTCTAATTAGACTCGATCGGATCTCCAAAGTCTAACCTAGGTTAGTGGAGCTCTAACTTAGCTTACATGTTACTCAATCTGAACCCCACTTGTTGTTTTTTATTTCTGTAGGTATATTTATTTTCTTTTCTTTGTTTTTTATTTTTTATGTATTTATCTATTTATTATATTAGTGAATTAGAGTAAAAAAAAAAAAAGAAGAAAAACAAAAAATAGGAAAAAAAAGAGAAAATAAAAAAATGAAAAAACAAAAAGAAGAAAAAGTGGTCTACCTATTTATTCATTCATTTATTTTTTGTTTTCTTTAAATAAAATTTAAAATATAAGATAAAAATATATATAGATAAATAAGGAGAAATAAAAAGAATGAGAATGAAATATATAGGCTAACTGTTTTATCACTTAGAAAATTGATTTTCCAAAAAAATAAAAATCAACTATTTTCTAAACTAGGGCGTCTTATAATTTCCAAAAATCAAATCAATTTAGGACCCTTAGAAAATTTTCGTAAAATAAATCAAAATAGGTAAAAACATAAACTCGGCTATTTTTCCAAAATTAAAATTAAATCAATCCACTATGTTTTTGGTAAACGAACTACAAAAGTCTAATCTCGAATAGCGGGTACGTAGGCACCTATACGTCAATACGAGAAGACTTAAAATATGAAAATTTTATTTTATTTTGCTTTATTCTCTACTTTTTTTTTCCATTTTTAGATATTTGTGTAAATTGATTAATTTAGTCACATGTATCATAATTGGCTGTTTTAGAATTTAAAAAGGGTATATTTGAAAAGTGAAATTAAATTCAGGATGTTAAAAAGTAGTACCCATTTAAAGTTTAATAAAGTGGCCCCCAAATCTAGATCTTTAGTTTTCAAAAAACTATTTTTTAAATAGATTTTTTAATCGATAGATCGGTAGCTAAATTATAACCAATTGGTTATAACTTAACTCTTTTTCCCAACTCCGGTCGGGTGGCGACTCCAATACCTTTTTCAAATTGAAAGGACGGTTTTTTTTAAACCCTAATCAAGGATTGGTATTAAATGGATAAGGTTTAATACTGATTAGTTTAAAGAAGACTAGTTTAAAAAAAGACCGGTTTAAAAAAAGACCGGTTTAGGGCGGGCAACCATTGTGTAAGTTTTGGGCGTGGTGGGGTAACCACTATTCAAGGCCGATTACGCTACCTAACTTAAACTTCAATGTAACTAAGGAACCGTTTTGTAAGAAATGTGTGAGGTCACAGAGTTTAAGAACCTCTAGAACTCTCCTTTGTTGCATACATTCCTCTAGGTTTAGCAAATGGCTAATAAGACGACAATGTTACAAAATAGAAAAGGAAAAGACAAACCTGAAGCTTCTGTATTCTCTTTGCTTTTGTTTATTTATTGTACTATCATCTTACATATCACATACATTGGGATATGGGGGGTCATTTGTTGCATCAAAGATGTAGGGTAGATACGATCAAACCCAGGTCGTCTTAGGATCTCAGGAGAGGGGCCATTATGTAGGCTTTGGGTGCTGTGGTGCAACCACCGCTCAGGGTTGGTTAGGTCACCTCATTTAAGCTCGATATGACCAATGAAAATGTTCTTTAACAAGTGAGGTCACAAGGCTTAAAAACCTTTTAGAACTTACCCTAATTGCATAAACTCCCCTCTAAGCTTGAGTTAATACACTACCCTTAAGAAATTGCAACCTTACTGATCATTCAAGAGTTTTTGCAAACAAGTTTTTGAAAATTACAGTAGTGTTGCAACTTAAGGAGTAATATATTAACCCAAACAACCCAAACATCAACATATTTCTATGTTTTTGTTTTTCTTTCATTGCATTGATGACTGATCCTTGTCCATAAAATGTGTAGACATAGGATAGTAGACAACTAAGTGAATGATTAGGCAAGCAATAGGCTACTAGACACCTTTAGATTTCATGAGCAGGTGCTGAGAGATGAAATTGCTAATTTGAATGAAAAGCTTGAGTGTTCTGAAACTCATAATCGAGCCTTAAGGTCCCTTTTAGCACAAGTCATTGGGGATACATATGAGATGTTTGAAGGCCTAAAGGCTCGTATACAGGACTTAATTCAGTTCAAATCTAAAGAGTCTAAAATAAAGTTCCAGAATAAATGCTAAGTGCTTTGCTTTTGTTTTTGTATTCTAATCTTCCTTATTTTTTTTCAAAATAATAAACCTCTCTTTAGTTCATTGTTCTTTATTCTTTTCTAGTCTTTATAAATAGTCTTTCAGTAAACATTTATTTAACCGCTATTCGATCTCATTTAGGAAAATGCATATAAAATCCATAAACTTGTAAATAGAAACTCAAAAAAATCACCATCCTTATTTGTAAATTTTTTTCTGAAATTAAAACTTCCCCTTTCTCTCTCTAAAAGAAATTGAAAAAAAGAACAATAAAATGAAAATTTTGTTGCCAATGACTATAAATCCTTATGGGCCTAAGGAGCCAACACAACCTCAGGCCTCTAGCCTACTCAAGTAACCAACCTAAGTACTTGGTTTTCAAACCACACGAGATCCCTCAACCTATTAAGGAAGCCAAACGCAAGCCCTTTGGTCCACTCAAGCAACTAGCCTAAACACTTGGCTTTCAACCTACACTAGATCCTTCGATTTATTAAAAAAGCCAACACAAGCCCTTTATGCAACCTAATCTAAACACAGGCTACTTAGCTAACACCAAACTTAGGCCCATTCAGGTAACCTACCCAAATACAGGCCACTTGGCTAGGTATTCAACCTAAACACCAACCTTAGGCTCATTCAAGCGACCTACCTAAACACAAACCACTAGGCCAAGCAGCTAATCTAAACATGAATCATAGCTCATTGAGGCAGTCAACCTAAGCACAATCCTCAACTTTAAAAGTAACTAAGCTAAGCCAGAACCTCTAATCTGTTTAGAAAGCCAAGCTCAATCATGAACTAAACAAAAATACAAAGTCAAATACTGGGGCATGATTTGAGAAACTGAGAGGCAAAACCAATCCTCATGTTAAGCAAATAAAAAACAAACTCCTCCTAAAGAAACCGATAACTCACTTTTTGAAAAGTTTAGGATGAGAAGAGGCAAGATGTATCCTATACACCAACTTGAAACACTTTGAGAGTTGAGTGACATAATAGTAAGGATACTTTTGGACTCATTTTTTAAAGAAGGTCTACTTTAAATGTGAAACGTAGGTTAAAATGAAGTTAAGCATTCATCTCTAAATCCTAAATACAATCATTTGTTGTTCACCCCATTGGACTCATTCGAAGAATTTTCAAATTTAAACCCTATCAAGAACTATCCCACAATGAGGCAATTCGGAGGTTAGGGTCATTAATTAGAAGATAGGGGTAAGATTAGTTTATGTATGTTTAAGTAACATTAATTTAAAAATGACTTTTATTTCTAATAAATTATTTTTCTCTAAAATGAAGAAGAGCTAATTTCCTTTTTCAACCACCTCAAGCCTATACACTTGAAATCCATGGAATTAAGGCCTTGAATCATTTAAAAAAAAAAAAAAAACTCAACAATGGAAACAATCACTGTTAGATTCTAAAAGAAAAGAGAGAATAGTAAGAGATAATGGTGCAAAGCAATTATTAAAAAAAAAAAAAAGAAAAGAAAGAAAAGAGGCTAAAGAAGTGGGCTTAGAAGTGTAAGAAAAAAAGCCCCAAAAAATATTTCACATCCCAATAGGGGCAACCAAACCAAATCAAAGGGCCGGGAGTTAATGCCTAAATAGCCTTAGAAAACACAAGACCTTAAATCACACTGCTAAGCTTAGAAACCTAAATCTCCATATTCACTCTAACACTTTGAAGCCTCTCTTACCTATATTGAATCACATAAGGCCTCTCTACCCATAATACCACCCTTACACATGTAAAAGCTCTTTTGATCTTGAAATATAATTTATCTTTAACAAAATTTGTTTTTAAGATTGGGGCAAGTGTGCTCTTAACCTTTCCTTAAGGTTATTGACTTATAGGCCTCGGATAATAAAACATTTCTTTCAAAATAGGCCTCCTAATTAGTTTTTTCTAAAACCTTTGGACCAAAAGCCTAAATTCATAAGGTTAAATTGAAAAGGAACTAATGGATTGATGATAACTCTTATTTTAAATACATTTCACATAGTGATTTTATAATAGTTCCCTTTCATCTTTGGTTTTTTTTTTTTAAATAAATTGATAGTTAATTGAGTAAAATTTTGATTTTAAGGTTTGAACGTGTTCTTGGATTAAAAACAAAGAAAGGGAATGAAGTTTCACTCAATTTGAAGTTCAAATGAATGAGTTATGAAGTTTTGAAATTACATAAATAATAGGAGAAAGTGGCAATTTTTGGTCAGAAAGTTTCACAGTCTGGGACACAATTGTATCCCCAAGCTGTATCCATGCAAGAATATTTTTTGTACCAAGGTCAATATGTTACACAACCTAGGGACACAATTGTATCCCAAGTTGTGTTTGGTGACGAAAAAAGAAACTTTATAATACATTATAAAAAGACTTATGAGGGTTTTGCACATAACTATGGACTTTTAAAAGAGAAGAGACTTGAAGAAAAGGAGAAGAAAAAGGCGAAAGCAACACCCAACTTCAAGATTGAAGAGATTTTTCATCAACAAAAGGGGTTTTTCATGTTTTATTTCTTGATTTTGTTGCAATTCATTTTTAGTTTCATCATGATAGCTTAAGATTCTGGTATTTAAGATTGTGGAACCTAAGGTTTCATGTGATTATTGGATTTATTGATAATTTTCAATAAAGTTTCTATCTTTCTTGATTCAATTATGTGTTTTAATTGTTAACTGATATTTCTAGGGTATTAATCTATGATATTGTACATGATGATTAAGAAATCACATGAATAATGGGATCTTGACATAATTGGATAGAATTACATGTGTACTTAGAGATAAGATACATGATTCTTCCGGAAAGTTGTTCTTTTGTGTAGGAATTCATTATACATTAATGCGATTCTAAATTATATTACTAAGTAAAGAGATTCCAGTAAATAATTTAGGATTAGGGTTAATATGCTTGAGAAAGTTGTTAACTTTAGTTGTGAATCCCTCTAGTCAAGAATAATAGAGATGGAATTGGATATTTTTTTAGCTATCACATGTTAAACACTAGGGGAAATAATTCCTAAATACGTTATTTGCCTTCTTGAAGTTGTTCTTAATTTTATCGCTTTCTAAATTGCTTAATCATGTCTCATAATTAGGTTAGTTTGTTAATTTTAGTATTTTTAATACATTCAACCCATCACAATTTTCCTATTAGATAATAGAGCTAAGGTGAATATTAGTACTCGAGGTCTCTAAAGGATCGACTCAGACTCACATTCACTATATTAAAATTGATAGGTGCACTTGCCTTGTATCAATTGATCAAGAAGTGTCACTTACACAATGGACCATAATATTTAGAATTGAAGTCGAGAGTAGGATCTTGATCGAGAGCTAGTATGGAAGACCACTTGACTAAACTAAATGTTAGTTACCTTCTCCTTAAGAAAGGAATGTCTTGAGATCACAAAAGCCTTAAGAGAAGCCCTAGGGTCAGGGACATTAAGAAATTCCACATGATTACCAAGGATAGGGATAATTATAAGATTGTCCCTTAATAAGAATTTATATCTATTGGCAAAACTTTCAAAAAAAATAAAAGAGAAAAAGAAAAAAAAAAGACAAGAGAGAGAAAGTAAAGGCTTATCGCAAAATTTTTTGTCCAAATCCATGTTGGCTCGAATAGCCAAGCTTCTAATCCATATCATCCGTTCCCTTTCTAAGGTTGTCATTTTTTTTAGTTTAAATCATTCTTCCCCAATTGTGGTTTTTAATATCCTTTAAACCCTTTTTTCAAATCAAGGGGCTTATCCATACTCTTTTCCTTGTTCATAAATGGTTTTTCAATAATCTCTCTATAAATACTTTTCCAAGCCAAAGAGTCTTTCAAAACTGGTTATTTGCCTTACTTTAAGGTTAGCTAACTCTTAAAGCACTAACTACTCTTTTATTCTTTTTTTTTTTTTCGAGTTCTAGCTATCCTTTAGGGTGTTGTCCTGTTTTTCTAAGTTGTTAGCTAGCTCTTAAAGAGCTAACCTCTTGTTTTTTTTTTTCCTTTTTTAAGATTCTAGCTAGCTTTTAGGGCGTTGTCCCATCTTTCTAGGGTATTAGCTAGCTCTTAGAGTGCTGAACTCTCTCTTATTCTTTTTAGGGATCCAGTTAGTCTTTAAGGCACTATCCTATCTTTCTGGGGTGTTAACTAGCTCTTAGAGTGCTAACCCTTCTTTTATTCCTTTCAAGGTTCCAATTAGCCTTTAGGGCATTGTCCTGTCTTTCTCTTAGGGTTTAAGTAAGCTCTTAGAGCACTATCCCCTCTTTTTTTTAGGGCTCTAATTAGCCTTTGGGCTACTATCTCATCTTCTTAAGGTGTCAGCTAGCTCTTAGAGCGCTGCCCCCTTTTCTATTCTTTTTTTTAGGTTCTAGCTAGCCTTTAAGGTGCTATCCCATCTTTTGAGGGTATTAGCAAGCTCTTAAAGCACTAACTCCTCCTTTATTCTTCTTAGGGATTCAACCAGCCTTTAGGGTGCTATCTTATCTTTATTTTTCAAGATCTTGTTTTCCTTAAAGGCGTCATCTCATCTTTCTTTCTAAGCTACTAGCCATCTTTCAACCCCTCCATCATTAACTCCATATAGGGTCTTTAGCTAGCCTATTGGGCACTTTCATTTCATCTCTTAATGAGCCCATAGGGTTCTTTCTATCATCAATTCCTCTCGAGTGAGCACATAGGGTACGTCTCCACATCAATTGTCTCTTAGTGAGCCCATTCGGTGCTTTCTTTCAATTGTCTCTTAACGAGCCCATAAGGAACTTCTCTCATTAAATCCTCTCAAGCGAGCACACGAGGTACGTCTCCTTATCTACTTTCTTTTAGCAAGCCCATTAGGTGCTTTCTCTCATCAAATCTACTCAAGAGAGCCTACAAGGCACGTTTCCTCATCAGCTTTCTCTTAGCGAACCCATTAGGCACTTCTCTTCATCATATGCTCTTAGCCGGCCCATTGGGTACTTTCTTTCAACTATCTCTGAGTGAGCTTACGGGGTGCTTCTCTTTTACCTTTCTCTTAGCGAGCCTAGAGGGTGCTTCTCTTTCACTAATCTCATAGCGAGCCCATAAGGCACTTCTTTTTAATTTAGGGTCGTAACTAGCTTTAGGAGCACTTCGTTCATCCTACGTAGGATAGTCAACTTAAAGGAGCACTACCAGGTCTTATAGATTAATCAAATTCTAAGATTGCTAGTCCTCAAGAGATGTTCCCGCCTAGGATAGTTAACTCGAAAGATCACTACTAGGTCTTCTAAATGAATCAAATTCTAGGGTTACACTACCAGGTCTTCCAGATCAATCAAATTCTAGGGTTGCTAATCCTTGAGAGACGCTGTTGCCTAGGAAAGTCAGCTTAAAGGAGCACTAATAGGTCTTCTAGATCAATCAAATTCTAGGGTTGCTAGTCCTTGAGAAATGCTCCCACCTAAGATAGTCATCTCAAAGGAGCACTACCAAGTCTTCCAGATCAATCAAATTCTAAGGTCACTAGTCCTTGAGAGATGCTCTTACCTAGGATAGTCAACTCAAAAGAGCACTACCAGGTTTTCTAGATCGATCCAATTTTAGAGTCGCTAGTCCCTGAGAGATGCTCCCACCTAGGTTAATGAGCCTAGTGAGGCACGACCAAGTTTTAGATTGATTCCAGTTTAAGGTTGCTAGTTCTTGAGAGATGCACCTATCTAGTTAAGTTAGTATAGTAGAGCACTACTAAGTTTTAGTTTAGGGTCTTAGCAACTCTATGAGCACTTTACCCACCTTGGTTAGCCAACTCATTGGGGCATGACTAAGTTTTATCTTTTAGGGTCTTAGCTAGCTTTAGAAGTGCTTTACTTACCTTGGTTGGTCAACTCATTAGGATACAACCAAGTTTTCTCTTTTAGTTAAGGGTCTTAGCTAGCTAAAGGAGCACTTTCCTCATTTCACTTCGGTTTGTTAGCTCATAAGAGCATAATTGGACTTCATTTCATTTGTCTGTCATTTGACTAACTCTTAGAGCACCACCCCTCTCCTCATTAAATCCCTAGTGGATTGGACCTAAGATAGTTAGCTAGTTTGCTGTAGCGATTCTTTAGATAAAATTCACCATTGGGGTAAAAATACTGTCTCTTTTGTCTTTATGGTAAAGTTTTGCTTAACTTCACTATAAAGAGGGGAAGTTGTAGATACCTAATTTTTTCGTTCTTTTTCTTTAAAATAGGTTATAGGGTTGTAAATTAGAAAAAAAAATAGAAAATTAAAGAAAGCTCCAAAAAATAAGATATTTAAGAAAAAATACAAAAAATAGAAAAATAAGAAAACCCAAAAATATGAAGTTTAGGAAAGTACCAAAAAATAGGAAAACAGGAAAAAACACAAAAAATAAGAAATTTAGAAGAAAGAAAAAAAAAATGGAAAAATTTAGAGAAATATATAAGAAATTTGAAAAGTTATGGAAAATAGAAAAAATAGTGAATTTAAAATAAATAATAATAAATTTTTAAGGTTGTTTAAATAGAATAGAATTTTAATTTAAATTTTAATAAATTTAAATAAAATGCTGTTAGGCCTAGGCTTAGATTTCAACCTAGCCTAGGTTGACTTGGTCTATATATATAATTTAATTGCACATATGGATAAAGTACAAGCTAACGACCTAATGGTAGAGCAATTGGACTAAGGCGTTGGATTTAGCTAGAGGTCAGGGGTTTGACACTCACTGGAGGTATTGAGGATGTTTTTCCTATCCTTTTTTTTTTTTCAAATTCTGCGTGTAGCTACATGTTAAGCCATCAGTGGGCTACGTATCTGAAATTGGCACATGGCGTTTTGTGATTGGATTAAAAAACAAAATTTTCTTCCTTTTTCTCCTTTCTTCCCTTTCCTTTTTTTCTTCACTTTCTTGTTCTAAAAGAAGAAAACACACACGAAGGGGGAAGAAATTGGTTTTAAAAGAAAAAAAATACACGAGGGGGACCCACACTATCTCTTACCATCGAATCTCTCTCTTTCAATTTCATAGACCTCTCCCTCTCACCATTCAATTCATCTCTTTCTCTATCTCTCTCTTTCTCTCCTTAGTCAATCTCTCTCTCTCAACCTGAGTCACTCTCTCCACTTTCCGACCTTCTCTCTCTTTAACCCCCCACTCTCAGCCAACAACAATAACCCAGTACCCCTTGATAACCCACTCTCACATCATCGAACACCTTGAAAGCTCACAGCCTCTACCATCCGAGTCACTCAATTTGAACCTACATACATACAACCGTCCTCAACCGATCGAACCCCTCATATTCATAACTACCCTCTTTCGCCAAAACCCCACACACCCACTCTTAGTCAATAAGATGCCTATGGACCCTCATCCACTTTTGAACTAGTGACCACCGCGACATACTGTCCTCCATCAAGACCAATACACCAAATATACCTAGACAATCCCTTACATAAGCCTCTCTTTCACTCAAACCGAACCCTATTGTAGTACGCAATAAACCTCCCTAGTACATTATCTCAACTACCCCTAATCTCCATACTACACACATGTCCAATGATCCCATACATATACATCCAAGCCACCTACACTAGTCGCTAACTTGCTACCATACAACCACCCCTTAATCACTTTGTCTTAGCCTTCACATCAAAACCAACTACTCGCTCATACACCAACAGCAACGCAAACAAAACCTAACTTGCTCATTGTACAGCCGGACCCACCACCAATGATCGAATTAAGTTGTAGCATCACTCTTACACCACCTAACCCCAATAAAAAAGGGATAAAACCGAAATTGTCTACTCATTTAGGTGTTTGAATCTAGCCGAAACAACCCTCGCCATGCTATTAACCAGTAACTTAAATCAGACTTGCGTGCTACATAATTCAAACCCTACTTGCTATTTTTTATTTTTATTGGTTTATTTATTTCTTATTTATTTATTTTCTTTTCTTTATTTTTTATTGTTAATTTATTTATCTATTTATTGTATTAGTGAATGAGAGTAAAAAAAAAAAAAGAAAAAAGAAAAAGAAGAAAAAAGTGGTCAACGTATTTATTCATTTATTTATTTTTTGTTTTATTTAGATAAAATAAAAAATAAGATAAAAAATATATATAGATAAATAGGTAGAAATAAAAAGAATGAGAATGAAATAAATAGGTTAATTGTTTTATCACTTAGAAAATTGATTTTCCAAAAAAATAAAAGCCAACCATTTTCCAAACTAGGGCATTTTATAATTTCCAAAAATCAAATCAATTTAAGATCCTTAAAAAATTTTCTTAAAATAAATGAAAATGGGTAAAAATGTAAACCCAACTTTTTTCCAAAATTAAAATTAAATCAACCCATTATGTTTTTGGTAAACGAACTACGGAAGTCTGATCTCGAATAGCGGGTATGTAAACACTCATACGTCAGTACGGGAAGACTTAAAATATGGAAATTTAATATAATTTTTTATTTTTTCCATTTTTAGATATTTGTATAAATCGATTAATTTAGTCACATGTGTCATAATTAGTTGTTTTAGAATTTAAAAAGGTTATCTTTAAAAAGCAAAATTAAATTCAAGAAGTTAAAAAGTAGTACCCATTTAGGGTTTAATGAATTAGCTCCTAAATCCAGATCTTTAGTTTCAAAAGACCATTTTATAAATAAGTTTTTTAATCGATAGATTTGTAGTTAAGTTATAACTAATATACCCAAGTGTTATAACTTAACTCTTTTTCCTAACTCCAGTTAAGTGGCAACTCCAATACCTTTTATAAATTGAAAATACGGTTTTCTTTAAACCTTAGTCGAGGATCGTTATTAAACAAGTAGGGTTCGGTAATGACCAGTTTAAAAAAGACTTAATTTCTTTAAAGAACTAGAAGGGTGAAAAACTAGGTTAAATAACCTACAGCTAATAAAAACTACAGCAACTAGAGTGAACCATTGAAATTACTGTTGCTCGACTCTATAACTTAGTACAAGTAATACAATACCATGACTATTAAAAACACGAATGATGATTAATAGAAATGTCTAAACCATGAATCAAACTATTAAGAACACTAACACGTATGTCTTCCCAAAGCTTTGATACTAGCGAAGCTGATGGAAATCTATAAACATGCAGCGATACAAACTACGAATGGGTATTTAATGTTCAAGTAGGATGAGGAGTAGGAAGTGAAAGGGGGGTTTTGACGGTAAATGTACATAGATATCACACACCAAGACACAAACATAATTAGGGGTTGAGTTCAAAATAGGGTTCAATACGACTTGTGAACACTAGATGTGACTTAGGTTTGAAATGAGAGGTTAGATGTGGCTCACTAACTCGCTTAAATGAAAGGGTTATCCACAATCTTAAGGACCAGATTGATAAAAACGCAAGAAAGATTAAAGAGTTATTCGACACTCAATAATCTAGAAGAGGCAAGCTCTAAGAGCTTAAGAATATCCTTACTCAAAAGGAATGTTCAAGTGTAATTACTGTCTATGTATTCGTTTCTCTATGTATCGGCTAATTACAAAAGTTGCTATTTATAGTAAATTCTAAAACTATAGTAGCAAAATTATAAATAATATACAAGGCCTTCAAACTCGAAAGAATGGCCCACAATTGAAATAAAGAAAATATTTACAATGTATAAAAAACTATGCATTTAACAAAGTAGTTGGCATGTAGTCAACCGAGTTATTGTAGGATCAAACCCAAGTAAGGGTCGATTGGCAGTCGGGTGTCTGAGCTGGAGTGAGATGTTTAGAAGTCTTATTGTGCTTGGCCGAGCTCGTAGTGAGGTTGACATACAATTACTGCACTTATAAATTGCTTGGTGCTAGCTTTCTCATACTATGTCGAGTTGTTCTTTGGCCTTGAGGCCTCGACCATTTAGTCTCTTGCCTTCTCAGCAAATGACAAAGCTGATGTTGCATGGTTCTTTTTCCTCCTTTAGTCCTTTAGTTATTAGTTCGACCTTAACAAGAGTAGGTCAATCTCGAGTTAGGATAGGTTAGCCTTAGCTTCTAATAGGTTTGCATTGGCTTCTAATAGGTCGACTTCGGCCTGAAGATTGTCATGGACTGATTCCTTTCACATCTTCAAAGCGTTGCTCTATAAAGAGGGGACTTAATCTCTATTTCAAAAAGTTGATCCAAAATTTGGATAAGAAGAGGGACTTAACTATACCCCTATCATAGACTTTTTTAGGAAGTATTTAGTAAGAGAAATATGGTTAAAATGGCTTCAGAACTTGATTTGAGGATTTATTGGTATGAAAGCTTAGTGAAAATAACTTTAGAGTCATGTTCAGAGAGTAAATTTGAGTAAGGGTATAATTGGGATAATCTTAGAGACTTAGTCAGAAGCAAACTTTTAGAACCTTGTTCAAAGAGTTGAGCAATAAGTTGGAACTCAATACAAAGTTTACACCCCTTATTAGAGATTAGCCATAACCAAACTTCAATTATTAATATGAACTTATTTAAATTTATATTTAGTAAAACTAAAATGATTATATTGATTATTTAGGAAATAATTGAAGTAGACAGGAACATCCATTAGGACCGTTAAGTGTCACATGTCTAGGTAAGTAGGATCAGTGCTTTATTGCACTTTGAAGTATTATTAAGGATGCTTAGAGTCCTTAGTTTATGTCTTGATTGTGATTGTAAGTTAGTTGCTTGTGTGTATGCAATGTGTGTGATTGAATGATTTTTGCTATTGAGAGTATTGAATTTGATGTACTGGTTACTTTATGATGTTGCTTAATTGAACTATTTTAAATTGCTTGATCACCCCAAAAGCAATCTAACTAAATTAGGCTTCACTTCTAACTAAACATGCATTGCCACCTACTAAGGGAAACTATTAGGGTTCTTAGACCAAATACGAACCCTTGGATGAGGGTAGCAAAAATGATCTTTTCCCTACCCTTTGTTGAACTAAGTAACAAGAGAGGAGGTCGAGATAGGGTTGGGTACTATGGTTTAAAGGTAGTCTCGAGCATAGGTGTTTCTCTACTGCACAAGCCTTAGTTTGGTTTCGATTCACAAAGTGCGTAGCATCAAACTCCTCGAAACCCGAATTAGAGAAGGCACGATTTCTTTAATCTTACGAAGATCATTGAACGTTGTACGATAGTATTTGCTTAAATATGTATTGCATCTAATTAAAAACCCTTGTTGCTTGATGTTAGATATGTGTTATTATCTCCATCACACTTACTAAGTAAGTTATCTCTCATTCCCTTATAGTTATTTTGTAGGTTTCCTAACAAATACATCAATACTACTCCAAGTTCCAAAAGTATAAAAGATAGGGTTGGGGAGTGAGATTTAAGACCAGTTAGTTGGATTCCTATATTGTTTATTAACTTTACTAACCTTTAAGAAAACTAATGGAGTTTCTTTAGGTGACCTTCTAGTTTTCAACTATTGTTACTAGTACTATGTTATGTAAACATGTAGATTTTTATAAATCCTTACTATGTCATTTTTTTGAATTTATTTATAAAACTTGTTTTCTTCTCAAGTTTTTATGCCATATAATCTCTTTTAAAAGTTATTTTAGAAAATTACAATATAAGTTGATATCAAATAGGTATTGAATTAGATGACTTAATGCTGTCGAGTGGTAAAAACCTAATTTAAGCTACACCTACGTTAGCAGTTAAAGTAGCTAGCTTTTATGAATCCTTGGTTTGGTTTACATGGTAAGGCTATTATGACTCCTTGGTTTGAGGCGTGTCAGTCTTGCTTAAATTACCTATATAGTTGTGACTTTACATTATAGTTCTATTTATATGTACATGTAAATGTTGAATGAGACCATGATATATGTATAACGTACATATTCAGACCACATATAATTAGATATAATATGTGTATAGTTGTATGTAGCTTATTTTACGTATATATTAGCAAACATATACATAAACATAGTAAACTATATACATACAGATGTTTTGCTACTACCATGGTCAATAGTTAGATATGCGTATATACATAATTATAAAAATATATATTATACACTAATGTAATTATAGGTTTTTCTAGGAAAACAAGATAATATATATACATACATACATTTTTTTTATTACACATAGATTTACATGAGCTTGCACATGTGCAATACATATGCATGTTATATGATTATCTTGTATAGAGGTATGGATATGTGTACATATAGTTGCAAAAAAATTGTACATGTAAATGATAAATAGGTACATAATTAAACATATAAACACATACATGGATATAGGAAAAAATATATTCTGGCGTGCACTAGAGTATTTATATTATATTTACATTTATATAACCACACTTCTTATACGAGTGTATACGTGTGTATATATATATCATTTATATTATAGAAACTATATCTCTGGAGACTTTATCACGATCAACTATATACTATATAAGATGCATTATTGTGTTCGTAATAAAATGTAATCTTCAGTTTTAAGATAACGTTTAAATTTATGAAAGGTCATCATAGGACTACATTGTACATAAATATTATAAGTAATCCAACTTAATTGTATACTCAGCCAAAATTAATCACATTATCAAGATGGTACTTGTTAGCCTAGATTCATTTTCACTCTACAATAAAATCATCTTATTCTTTGAGTATTTCAGCCAATAACATGTAATTATAATATTTATAATTCTAATTTCTTAGTAACTATGTCCTATCAAAAGTTGACATGAGTAGCATTTAAACCATTAATACATCAACAAATTTTACATTATCATAATACAACGCCCTTAGTTAGCCGACATATCAGTATCGAATTTCAAAGTGGATTTGTTCCACACCCTTATGCATTTATTAATGATAAAATTAGTAGTCATTATGAATTAGTTCCGCAAATTACCATATGATCTGGAAATCATATAACTACAAAGAGAGATTAAGTAAAATGTCACTATGGATCTTAAATTACAGTCACAAATAGAATATGTGCCAATTCCTTACTAATATTTTTAATTAACTCAAATACTAATCAAATATATAATTAACCCAATACTATAATGTGATATTACCTCCGTCATGTATAGGTCCCAATTTACCTTAATATGTGCCAATTCCTTACTAATAAAAACTTGTCAATAATTAACTACAAAGAGAGATTAAGTAAAATGTCACTATGGATCTTAAATTACAGTCGTCATATCAAGTTAAGCTAAACTTATTCCTAACTGTTTTTATAACATTAATTAAATCCACAAAATTACTGCGTTGAAATAAAGCTAAAACAGAACTTATTTGGATTTTATGGGAATTAAATGCATCGATTCAATTATTTTGAAAATTAGTTGAAGTTGTCAAGTTGAAATAGAACTCGCCACGGCCACCGATGGATTTCCGGTTTCTCCAATCAATCATAAGGCTACTTTCAAAATCGTTGAATTGATATTGATGATTGTTTCAAGAAATGAATTGATATCCTTTCAAGTTGCTTCACATGACGTTGCTATGTTTGGAAAGATCCCAACTCTTGTGATACTTTTGTGTTTTGTATGGTCTCATAGCTAAATCCTCAGTTTTTTATGTTAACTAGCAAGTTGGCGTAGTAATGTCTAGGTGTCGGTCCATGAATAAGCTATGTGTTGAAATTTAAAGTTCCAATGGGTAAGTGTCATTCTATTAAGCTTGATTTGTGTTATTTTTTGGTAATTTGCTATCCTTCAACTTCCACGTCCCAAGTTGATGGTTTATTATGTTCACTATTTATTTGTTTGTCTTTTTCTAAGATAGTATATATATATATATATATATATATATATATATATATGGGGTTTCTTTTTTTAATTTACGCATATATATTTTACATATTTAATAAATTTGGTGTATTTACATGCTCCTTTGAATATTATTTCATGCCATTTATTAATTCTATTTCTTAAATAATTTAGCTCAAAATTTTACTAATTATCAAAACTCAAATTTAGTGTCTTTAATAAATGACAAATGGTATAACTTATGGGGTCACTTCGACAAATTTGATGAGGTCACATCTCGAGTTGACAAGCCTAATCAATGAACTTTCACAAAAGCCTCAAATTTAGGTAATACAACCCTAATTGCTAATTTATGGGGTTTCACTGTAAGCAGATAGTGCAAGAAGCTACTTAGGAGTTAAGAAGGACATAAGGAAAAAGTATCATGAGCTCCTTGTCGATTTAGGTAACTTTCGAAGATGCAAGTTCTTTTATAGGGAAGGGAAGGGAAGGGAAGGGAAGGGAAAGGGAGGATGTGACAACCTGAGTTTTTAATAAAGTCTTTTATCCAATAAAAATTATTAAATAATAATAGAGAATAGCAAAGCGAGGATTTCATATAAGGCTTAAGGGAAAAACTATCACGAGAAATTTAAAAGATGCTACATTGGAGGAAGGATACGATTGTTAAAAATAAGACTCTCTTTTTCTATCTCATCTTCCTATTTTACATATCATATTTTCCCCTAGTAATAATAGTTTCGAGCTCTGTACTGTAAATAACTACAAGAAGTGAAGGTAAGTTGATTTCACTATGATTTTCACTTTTCTTTCTTTTTGTTTTGTGGTCTAAGATGTTCTTATGCACATGTTAATGGAAAAAGTTGGAGTTGGTGCTTTTAGAAGTGAAGTGAAGAGTGGAACTGAAATTTTTAAGGGGTAATAGAGTGGTAAGTGCAAGAAATGATGTTTTATTGGAGGATGTTGTGATAGTTTTGGCATATATATGAATCTTGAAGGTTTTAGTATCAAGGAAGGTACTTTCTTAGCAAACGAGTACAACTAGACTCACACAAGAAAGTAAGTTTCTTAAAAGTTGATTCTTTATGATAATATGTTGTAAATTTGATTAGGTAGTGGAGAATTGTTTAGGAGTGGAGTCTAGATTGTATTTGATATTTGAAAACAAAGGAAATATGAATAATTTTTCTAATTTACAACAAGAAGGGATTTGGTCGAAGGAACAAAATTTTCTCAAATGGTGGCTAAGGAACAGGCTTACTAGCTCGTGGTTGATATTTGAAAATAAAGGAAATATGAATAATTGTTCTAATTTACAAAAAGAAGGAATCTGATAGAAGGAACATAATTTTCTCTAACGATGGCTAAGGAACAGGCTTACTAGCTCATGGTTGAAATGGCCTACTAGGTCAAAACTAGTTTGATGGCAACATAGCATGCCAGCTTACAAGTTGAGTCCATTCTTTTGTGAGTTGAGTTGCATTCGGTTCTTAATATTGTCATAATGGTACTCCTTTATACTAGTTTTATGGTAGTTGTTTTGCTTCAAGTAAAACTTATGTAAGTTGATCCTAAACATATTTTTTACAATAAAAAACAAAGATTAAACATAATTTAACCTAGAATTAAGCCTAGAACACTAGATTAAACACTACATAGAATGATAAACACCTAGGTATCAACTTTCGAGAATTGAACCTAAATGACTCTAGATTGATTGCAATAAGAAATTAAAACTTCAATATGCAGCTCATGTGTCTCTAAGGGTCCAACACACGAAGGAGCACCACAATGTTAGCGAATCGAAAGGAAAACAAGAAAGCTAGTAAAAGTCTAGGTAACTATCAATTAAATATGACACACTAATCAATTTTACTCAACCTACAATCCATCAAATATGATGCACTGATTTGAACTATAGGGTTACTTGTCACTACTTATTGCTAAAAAGAATAGATAAGAGTTAAGGGTAAATGAGAACACTTTGGTTGCTCAAAAGGGAAACTTATATATTTTGATGATCAAGAGTTGTGTCCGTATATAATAAATGGAGTATTTATACTAACTCCACTAGGGTTATAGGCATACATGGAAAAGACAAAAGGGTAATTTATAGTTAGGATACAAGAATGATATTAAAAAGGATAAAAGAAGTAAAGAATATTCTAGACAGAAAAGTAAAGAATCCTTTTAAAATGTTATGCTAAAAGACATGTGTAGCATGGTGGTTAGCCATTGGTCACAATAAAAAATAATACAACTTGGATGAAGTGAGGGAAAAGAGGGTATGTGATCAAAGTCGACCCAATATAGATTAAGCTAACTCTCGACCAATTAGTCAGTCATAAATATTTGCCTCAAACATAAGGTTAGATCCTAGTCATTTCGAGAGCCCTACCAAAAGGGTCAATATGTCTACTTGGTAATTCTAGAGACAATGTTAGTGTACAAGAGAGCTTGGTACTCAAGTCGGTAGTTGAGTAAATCATGGAGGTTGGAATAAGAACTCTTTTCCTAGATGGGGCTATGAGCCATTATCCTCTTTATGAGTCCTTGGAGTCCTTTGGCTCGGCTTCACGTAATTAGTCCGAAAGGTTGATTCTTATCATCTACTTAGTAGTCGAGAAGATTTGAACTCAAATCTAAAGTGTTCTCTAGTTCCTGTTCTTTTAGGGCACTTATGGGATCTTATTCTTCTAGTTGGTGGGGAATTAGGTCAAACACATTGAAAGTGCAAGAAACACCATAGTCATTGAGCAACTCTATCTAATAAGCATTAAAGTTGATCTTCTTCAAAATCTTGAATGGACCATCAGCTCGAGGAGATAACTTATTCTATCTCAAGTGCAGAAATCATTCTCAATTGAGGTGAATTTATACGAAATCTCCTAGCTTGAAAGAAATAGTTTAGAAACCTTAACTACTGATCTCTTGTTATCTTTGATTAAACTCGATGATCTTCCTTGTCACAATATAGTGTAACTCCTTTAATTCTTGGGTTCAATCGACTCTAAATTAACTTTCTTCAATAGCTACGAGGTTACTAATCAAATCTAAGGGGATGGTAGGGTTGAGGCCGTAGATGTCTTTGAATGGGGTCTTTCCAATGGTGTTTTGGATTATTTGATTGTATGTGAACTCTATAATTGGTAGACATTGATCCTAATTGTTTAAGTTCTTTCCCACAATAGCTTTGACAAAAATTTCCTAGCATCCTATTCACTACTTTAGTTTGGCCATCAGTTTAGGGGTAGCTACTAAAGCTGAACACAAGTTTAGTTCCATGTCTTCTCTAAAATGTCTTATAGATATAACTTAAAAATTTTGTGCCTTAATTTGAAACAATAGTTTTCGACACTTTATGTAGTTGAACTACTTCTTGCAAAAACAAATTAGGAATATGTAAAGCATCATTAATTTGATAGCACAGGGTGAAGCATGTGATTCACTTAAACTATATATATAAAAAAAAATTAAATTGCTAATACTCTAGCAAGTATATTGGGTCGGAATCAAGTAATATAGAGAAAGTAAGGTTGTCTATCTCTTGAGGACTAAAAAATTACTAATCCTATGCTAATTCTTATTAATATTCAGGCAATCAAAATTAAATTAATTAATCTAATAATTACTATAAAACTATTGAAAATAAAAAACTATGAAAAATCTAAAATTAAGCAATCAATTAAGAATTGTGGGAAAATAGAATTCATCCTAGGTTACGCCAATTAAATTGTTATTATATTATATAGATTAATAGCTTTATGATCATTCAAGTGAAATTATTATACCTTAAAAATTAATGATTTTAACTCCTAATTAATTAGTTAGCTTCCACATCTTCCAATTAACAATAGACTCTAAATTACAATCATATATCTCCTGATACTATGATTGTCTAATGTCCTAAATCAATTATCTTTAATGTATTAATGAATAATCAATCGCCAAACATTACATTAATCTTTAGATAATTTCTAGGAATTTCTAATAAACCCTATATTAACTCCCATATTATTAGGGTTTCTAACAATTATAATCAATTGAAAAATTATAATCGAAATCATAGAAATTGCAATCATGAATCATCCGTATATCTCTTAATCTTGTAACATGAATACAATCATCATCTTAATTATCTAGGGTTTCATTAATTCCCACAAATAAATTTAACCAACTATGGATTTAGAATTGAAAGCATAAATACTAATTGAAATTGCAAGGAAATTCATAATTGAAAGCATAAGTAATTCATAGAATTGCATAAGAATAATTGAAATATATGTCACCAATTCTGTATTGAAGAAGATAATCTTCAATTGCAACTTTAACTTGATCTCTACAGCAAAAGCAAATTCTTCTCAATGATCCAAGTGATTCTCTCGAAGAATTCTTCAAGAACTATCTAAAAACAATTCTATGCCTCTTTGAGTCTAAGGAAAATGTGTGTCAAAAGTCGCTCAAGCGATGAAACATGAGCTATTTATAAGAAAAATTAAGGTTGACTCACGAGAGGTTTCTTTTTCACGAAAGCCGGTAGTATAAGTGTAAGGTTGGCTTTTAGGCCAGTGACATAGACATCAGGGGCTGGTGCTGCTGACTTCAAAGGCTGACGGTGTAAGTTGTAGGCCAGCTGCCTTCATTTCTAACTTGTACATGTTGAATCGAACTTCGTTCCTTTGCATAAAATTCCTCTAAATCGTCTGTAATTCCACTCTTGAATTCTCTAATTCCTGAAATATCCAAATGAAAATAATTAAGTACCAATTCTTAATGATTTCTATAAAATCAATAATAATTCTATCTTAATTTACACTTAAAAACATGAAAAAATATCCCTTTATTAGCATGCCTTTTTACTAAAGCGATCCACTACAATGAAGATCAAATTTCCTCCCCTAAATGTCTAAGGCAACCCTAAGACAAAGTCTATATTGAGGTTAGCCTAAGGTAGGGTTGATGTTGGTAAGTGCATATATTCTCCATAAGGTTCTCTTTTCCCTATAGTTCTCTTATACACCTTGCATCTTCTCATTGCCTTATGGACATCTTTAGCCAAACCAGGCTAGTAAAAGTTTTCTTTTGATAGATTGGTTGTTTTAGTCTCTTCAAAATGACTAGATGATCTACTACTATGAGTGTCCTTCAGCAATAACTTACGTATGGAACATTTTGGTATACATAGCCTTTGGACCTTGAACAGATAACCATCCTTAAGATAATATTCTCTAATAGTAACTCCTTCATGACACTACTCTAGAATAGGACTAAAATGAGAGTTATGAGCATACTGCTCGGTGATAAGTGAAGATCCTAGCAACTTTGTCTACAAAGTGGTCAATAAGGTTTGCTAACGTGATAGAGCATCGACAACTATGTTGGAGCTTCCTTTCTTATATCAGACTACGTAAGAGAACTCTTCTATAAACTCTAGCTACTTGGCTTGCCTTTTTGAGAGTTTATTTTGACTCCTAAGATGCTTTAATGACTCATAGTCAGTATAGAGCACAAACTCTCGTAATAGTAAGTAGTGTTTCCATACAGTAGGAGCTTGAAAAAAAGAGTACAACTCTTTTTCGTACATAGAATAGTCCAATGCAGCACCACTAAGCTTCTCACTGTGATAGGCAACCGATTGTAGTTCTTACATCAACATGGTACTAATCCTAACACCTGACTCATCGTAATCTAATTAGAATGGTTTATTAAAATTTGGCAATGATAGAGAGGGACAAAGGTAAACTTCTCCTTGATCTCCTTGAAGCTCTATTCTGTTCAATCATTCCATTGGAACCCATCACCCTTTTTCATCAACTTAGTCAAGGTAGCTGCAATGGTATTGAAGTTCTTAATAAATCACCTATAGAAAGAAATAAGGCCATTAAGACTTTGTACTTCAATACCATTCTTCGACGTTGACCACTCCAAGATAGCTTAGACCTTCTCATCAGTTGGGATTCCTTCCCTTGACATTAAATACCTAAGAAAAACCACTTCCCCCTGACCGAACGTATACTTCTTGAAGTTCCCAAATAACTTCTCAGCTCATAAGATTTCAAACATAGCTCAAAGATGTTGAGCATGGTTATCTAGGTAAACATTATACACCAATATATGATCAAAGTATACAACTACACATTATTCAATTAGAGGGTACGTAACAAGGTTCGTAAGCCTCATAAATGTGCTCTACACATTTGTAAGTTTGAATGGCATAACCATCCATTTGTAGAGACCATGCCTTATCTTGAAAGTAGTAGTCTCCCATTCATCACCTAGTTTTATACGAATTTGGTGTTAGCCACTTCATAAATCAATCTTTGAAAATATTTTAACACTAAGAAGTTCATTTAACATGTCATCAAGCTTCAGTATCATATATTCATACTTAATAGTAATTGAATTGATTGCTTTACTATCGACGTACATGCGCGATGAACTATCCTTCTTTGGGATGAGTAGAGCTAGTCTAATACAAGAGCTCATGCTGTCCCTCACATATCCTCTCCTTATGAACTCATTTACTTACCTTTTTAGCTCAACAGCCTACTCAAGGTTCATTTTGTAGGCAAGTCAATTCGACAAGGCAATGCCTAACTACAGATCAATACAATGCTCTATGCCTTAGGCTGGGGGTTAGTCCTTGAGGTAGCTCTTCATGAAATAGGTCAGAAAATTCAACTATCAAGCATTAGATCTCATCAAGAAATCTTCCAGATCTCTTATCTCCAATAATCTTTTAATCAACAAGAACATAGGCTCTTTAGCCTTCTCAACAACTCGGAGCTCTCTTCAACTCATCATTAAGGCCTTCTCATTAGCTTGGGTGAGCTGATTATGGGTCTCATTTGCTTAGGTTGATGTCATGGGTTGTAGTACGATCTTCTTTCCATCCTTAACAAAGGCAAAGGTATTCTATTTGTTGTGAGTAATATGTCAGTTGAATAACCTTAGTCTTCTAAGTAACAAATGTGAAGCTCCCATAGGGACAACATCGTACAATACTTTGTTCCTGTACATATTCCCAACACTAAACAAAATAGTTTCTTACTGTACGACATGTAGAGCACCCTTATCATGAAGCCAATATAGTTTGTAAGGTTAGGGGTGCTTAGAGGTTAGCAGTCCTAACCGTTACACAAAGGATTGTACGATGATGTTTGTATAACTTCCTCTATCCACAGTGATGGTGTACATTTGTCCTTTGATGTTACATTTCATATGGAACAAATTTTCTCTTTGGTTTTCCGTAGAGTTCAACAGGGAACTTAGTACTTTTTTCAACTTTAAGGTCATCGCCTCTCCTTAGTTGACATAGATATAGGTCTCCTCTTCCTCCTCAGCTTCAATCTTTTCATCATTCTTCTCCTCTTCGGGCTTGCTCTCATTGATGCTATCCACTACATCGCCTCGAAGTACTACGGCACGTCATTCAAATACTCAATGGCCATGTGTTTGAAGCCCAAACATTTAAAGGACATCATCTTGCTTATCTTCTGTCTAAAGGTTTGTGCCCTTTCATATGTCCTTAGGGTCAACCTAGCCTCAACTTAGCTCGACTAGCTTGGTCGGCCTTGCTGGCATATTTGGTTATCATCAAGTTGGTCATTTTTCTCCTTGGCTCGGCGTAAATAGGTTGGTACAAAACTAGAGTTTGGGAAAATGTTGGCCCAAGTCGGTTTAGAGCATTTCTCTTCTATTTTTCAACCTTCTATGCTACTTTAATTACTTCTTGTAAAGGATAAAACCTTTGCACTTCCATAATGTTGTGAATCTTGTATTTAATCCCAAAAATGAATCTCGATACGTTATGCGCCTTGGGTTCTTCTATGTTGGCTTAGTTCATAAGTATTTGAAATTCTCTTACGTAGTCATCTATAGATTGGCCTCCTTGTTGAAGCTCCTATAGTTTGGAAAACATATCCTACAATTCAATCACAAGCACAAATCTACCTCTTATCAATCTCTTTATGTCATCCTAAGTCTTTACTCTATGTCTTTCATCCCTTACTCTTGTTGCATTCAGATATTTTCACCACATAGTGGTATACTTAGAGAACTCAAGTGCATCTAGTTGAACCTTGATAGTATTTGTATGTCTATAATAGTCAAACACTTTTTCTACCTTCTCTTTCCACTTCAAATATTTATCTACATCTTTACTTCCACTGAGGGGTAGGATTTAGACCTTAATATTGTCTAATCCTTGAGGAGCTTTAATACAGACTCGTGGATGAACACACGAACCCAATATCATTCATAACCCAAGGGGGGAGGTCCAAGCCGTAAGATAACTTGAAAAGTAAATGATAGTTGAAGGAGAGTAGGGAGTCTCATGCATCGATGCTAGATATGACGCATTGACACCTCACATGAGCTTAGGTCGCACTTGATATGATGCATAAGTGTGGCCGGAGGTCACTCGCTACTAGTCTATGCTTAAATTATCTAGATAAGAGTAACTTAAGAGTAAGAGGATACTTAGCTTAAGAGAAGGTAAAAAGTCCAGTATATTCTTCTATATATCTTTTTGCGGTTGTTACATTATGTAACTATATATAGTACTCTATTAGGGTAAGTTCTATGTTCTATATAATTACAAAATGAATTGCTATTTGCTAAATGAAAAGGAAATTACTATACAAGGAGACATGAAATCATACACAGCAAACATCATTTGTCAGAAAGGACAGTACGGTTGTTAGTAAGGACAGTACACTCATGTTTTTACTATGCTTCTGATAGTATTGTGGTCTAAGCAGAGGTAGGCCTCTGTTCAGGCCTATTCGTCGTTAGAAGGGGCTAAACCATGGTTAGTTTAGGGACGGCTCATCTTAGGTTGGCCTCAGAGGAATGGTTCCTAACAGTCTTGGTTAGCCTCAGCATAGTAGAGATTGTTGTACTTAGTTTTACTGCTTAGACTATGGTTTAGTAGAGGGTTCAGTTCGTTGTGCTGGTTGATCACCTCGACAACATCTTGGATAACATGGAGAGTAAAGTAGCTCAGCCGATTGGACTGGGATAAGCACTGCTCCTTAGCACCTAACTCACCTTAGATAGCTCAACCAACCACTTCAGAGAGCCCTCAGGTTCAGGAGCATGTAATCGGTCCTTAATCCCTCTCATCCTCTTCGGGTTGTTTAAGATTTAGGATCAAATTTGGTTCGGTTCCTAGTTATTCATTCTCGGGAGTGTAAGGTTGGAGATTGGCAATGTTAAAGGAGTCCAAGGCTCCATATGCTTCAGGTAATTCAATCTTATAGGCATTGGGATTGATATTTTCAAGCACTTTGAAAGGTCCATCGGCTTATGGAGACAACTTGCTCTTTCTCAAGTTTAGGAATCGTTCCTTGCTAAGGTGTATCCAAACTAAATCACCTGGTCAAAATTCCCTCATCCTCTATCTTTAGCTTCGTTTCTCAAGCTTAATAGCAGCTCAACCTAGTTGCTCTACTGCCTTTTGGTGCACGACTTTGATGGCTTCAACTCTCTCGATGGTTAGCCAGTCTTCATTAAGCATCGATTAGGGTGCTTAGTCCAATGGCAGTTTAGGGTTGAACCCATAGGCGACCTCCAATAGAGACATGCTTATGATGCTATGGGTGGTCCTATTGTATGCAAACTCAATGATTAGTAAGCAAAGATCCTAATCGGCTATATTTCATTTGACAGCAACTCATAGAAAAGTTCCCATGGTTCTATTGACAACTTCGGTCTATCTATAGGTTTGTAGGTGGTCGGACATGTTATACAACAGCTTAGTTCCCATTCGCTTCCATAACGCCCTCCAAAAGTGGCTCATGAACTTGGGGTCTCAATCTAAAACAATGGTCCTAGGAATTCCGTACAACTTAATTACTTTCTATAAGAAAAGAAAAGAGATAGTTGAAGCGCTGTTAATTTTGGAACAAGGCATGAAATGTGCCATCTTGCTAAATTGATCCCCAACCACCATGATGGAGTCCTCCCTTGGGACATTCTTAGCAATCCTAACATGAAGTCCATACTCAGCTTAGACCATGGTTTGGTTAAGGTCGACAAGGGTTGGTAGTGTCCTTATTCAGCTCAACTCTTAGCTTTTCAATGGGTTGTACACCTTTCTAGCATGGATTGAACATCTCTCTTCATCCTTGGCAAAAAAAACCTAAAGGATAACACCTCATAAGTTCGATGCTGGTTAAAGTGTCCTGTTAATCCCCCTTCGTGTGCCTTGTACACTAGCAGCTCTCGTGTGGAATAGGTTGGGATACGTAGCTTTCTCTTCCTGAATAAGTATCCATCCTCCCTACAATAGTTGTCTAGTATCGGTCCCTCCTTACAACAGGTGTAGATAAGACTAAAGTATGGGTCCTTGGCATATAAATTCTTGATGGTTGAAAAGCTAAGTAGCCTCGTCTATAACTCGATCAGGAGGGTATGTCGTCTTAATAGGGCGTTAGCCATTACATTGTTCTATCCGATCTTGTATTTTATGACATGAGAAAAACCCTCCATGAATTTAACCCACTTGGCTTATCTCCAAGATAATTTTGGTTGGCTCTTCAAATATCTCAAGGATTCATGATCGGTGTAGATCACAAATTCCATGAGTTGTAGATAGTATTTCCACAACGTTAGGGCTTGAATTAAGGAGTAGAACTCCTTGTTGTAGATGGAGTAGTTGAGTGTAGCTCTTCAAAGTTTCTCATTGATGTAAGTGATAGGTTAGCCTTATTGTATCAGCACAGCACCTATGCCTAGTCTGGACACATTACACTTTACTTCCAATATCTTATCGAAGCTTGGCTGAGCTAAGACGAGGGCTGTAGTTAGCCTCTTTTTCACTTCCTTAAAACTCCTCCTCTCTTTCTCACCCCATCTAAATTCAACATTCTTCTTTATGAGTTCAATGAGTGAAGCCATAATCGCATTGAAGTTCCTGATGAATCAACGATAGAATGATGCCAAGCCATGGAAACTTCTCACATTAGTAGAAAAGGCCAACTCAGGCCATTCTATGATTACACTTATCTTCTCTTCAGTGACTCAAATGCTACCCCCGCTCATAACAAATCCTAAGAAGACCACCTCGGAATGGAAAAAGTCACACTTCTTCAGATTGGCATAGAGTTATTCATCTTAGAGTTTCGCGAGCACTAGTTGGAGATGTTTTCGGTGGGTTTCTTAGTTGGGACTGTACATTAGAATGTCATCAAAGTAGACTACAACAAACCTTCCTAGTAACTCTCAAAGCACATGATTCATAAGTCGCATGATTGTGCTTAGCGCATTGGATAGTTAAAATGGCATTACAAGCCACTCATATAAACCATGTCATGCCTTAAATGCGATTTTCCACTCATCTCCTTCACACATTCAGATCTAATGGAATCTAGATTTGAGATCGATCTTGGAGAAAATTCTTGCTTCACATAACTCGTCTAGCATATCATCAAGCCTAGGTATAGGATACCTATACTTGATGGTGATTCGATTGATGGCTTGACTATCCATATACATTCTCCAAGAACCATCCTTCTTTGGCACTAACAAGGCCGGCACAACATAAGGGCTTAAGGACTCATATACATACCCTTTCTTCATGAGGTCGTCTACTTGCCTCTATAGTTCAGCAGCCTATTCAGGGTTCAACCTATAGGTAGGCCTATTTGATAGTGCGGCTCCTAACTATAAGTAAATTGCATGCTCAACGCCTCAAATTGGAGGTAAACCCATTAGTAGATCCTCTAGAAATAGGTTAGCAAAGTCCTTCAGTAGGGTTTTTACCTCGATTAGCAGCTCTTCCTCCTTGGGTCGCATCTCTAGAAGCCTCTTAATAAGTAGATAGGTTGGTCCCTCCAACTCTATTTCACTTTTTAGTTCAGCTCGGGTCAGTACCAAAGCCTCCTTCATCAAGGTTCGGCCAAGCTAGGATTGTATGACTTTTACCTACTTGACATTCAGGGGACTCAATTTCAATCTTTTCCCTTCATGCTCCACAGAACATGTATTCCTCCTGCCATCATATATAACTACTCGATCAAATATCCATGGTCGTCCAAGTAGAAGGTGGGATGTACTCATGGGCAACACATCACAAAGCACTTCATCTCAATACTTGCCTAGACAAATCAACAAAGATACCTATTTGGTCACTTGTATGGCTCCCTTATCACTAAGTCAATGAAGCTTGTAAGGTTTCGAGTGGAGCATTGTCAGCAATTTCAGCTGCTGGACCATAAATATAGAGGCTACATTGGTGCAGTTCCTACTATCAATGATTAGCGCACATAGTGATTCGTTCACCTTGCACCCAATATAGAAGAGATTTTCTCTTTGCTCGTCTTCAAGCATAAGATTGATATTCATTATCCTCCTCAATACTAGAGTGGTTGGCATGAAGTTACCTTCCTCGCTATAGATAACTTCCTCGTCAGATAACTCAGCCTATTCGTCCTCCTTCGACTCTTCTACTTCTTCATCACTATTATCAACCTCAACGGTCAGTGCCTCGACTCTAATCACCATTGTTCACCTGTTCAAACACTGAGCAACCATGTGTCCAAATCCTTAGCATTTAAAACACTTGATCTCATTCGTCTTCCTCCTTAAACTCTATCTAGCCTTTCTCAAACTTCTTCAGTGGTTCCTTCTCCTCTGATCAGTTAGTTTAAGCAGGTCGGGTCTTAGTGACCTTACTCGGTTTCGTTAGCATAGGTTTGCTCAGAACAGGTCGAATACTGCTAAGATGGTTGACAAATGGTTGGAATCTTCCTATTTGATGCCTTTATATCCTTTACACGGCTCAGATTGCATCATCGAGCATTCTAACGTCCAAGGTTTCTAGGACATCCCATATCTCATACTTCAATCTACTAATGAATCGAGACACAATTCAGTCTTCTGGCTCCATAACTTCGTACTAGATCATTATCATTTAGAACTCCTTAACGTAAGCATCTACACTTAATCCTCCTTATCTCAGTTTTAGCAGTCTCTTGGTGGCATCCTGTAGGTAATAGCCCAATACGAACCTTCTCCGCATAACTATTTTCATGTCATCCCAACTCCTAATCTCTCGTTC
The DNA here is from genome assembly GCA_024138015.1 of Lumnitzera littorea. Classification (NCBI taxonomy): domain Eukaryota; kingdom Viridiplantae; phylum Streptophyta; class Magnoliopsida; order Myrtales; family Combretaceae; genus Lumnitzera; species Lumnitzera littorea. Next base: position 34,496,919 of record JAMXBB010000008.1, read on the forward strand.
TCATTCTCATTCTCCTTCCCTTCTTCTGGTGGCTTGCAAGATCATAAGACGATATAGTCGGTGAACTCCAACACGACTAGATTAACCTTTGCATTTTCAAGCACCACGTGGCATTCAAATTGCTTTTTCAATCTAATCTACCTAATTTAGGTAATCCTCAGCATCACCACTTCCAAAGAAACTCAAAATATACATCCTTAATCCCTTAACTCTAAGGGCTTGTACATTCCTTTCCTTAGGTTCGTAGTACTCCTCGGCCTCATCACCCCTTTTTGCTTCCTCTTCAATCTCTTTAAGCGCTAGTCTTCATCTAGTGTCCCTACTAATTCCTTTAACTCGGGGTGGTCGAGTTAGGGCATTATCTTGGCAAAACTGACCATTGCTTTAGCCTTGCTATTTACGTTCCCTCGTAGGGCTGTTTCAAGCTCACTACCTGTCTTTTTGGATGATAGTCACCAAACTACCTACCAAATCGATAAGCCTATCCAAGTGGTCACCTACTGACTGAGGTGAGAAGCTTCATTCCTGTCCTTAACCATGTCAAGTACTACTTTCTTAGTCTCCCAAAGTCCCTTGTACACTTGAATCTAACATTGATGTTTACTTTACAATGACAAATTCACAACAAACACAGAGTCAACTACATTCTATTTTGGCATAACGAAAATAGGGGAAAACAGAGTACAAAACACTTCTCACTATTAAACTTCAAAGCTTACAATAGAACCACTATCAGACAAGAGTAGTGACAAACTATTAAAAGAACACAATAGTAGGATCCAACTTTGAACGTAGCTAAGCTTTGATACCAAGATAATATGAACTCGTGGATTAACATGCGAACCTAATATCATACATAACCCAAGGGGTTAGGTCTAAGCCGCAAGATGGCTTAAAAAGCAAATGATAGTTAAGGGAGAGTAGAGGTCCCATGCACCGACGTTAGATATGACGCACTAACGCCTCACATGAGCTTAGGTTGCAATTAATATGACATACAGATGTGGCCAAAGGTCACTCACCACTAGTCTATGATCAAATGGGCTAGATAAGAGCAGCTTAAGAGTAAGAGGACACTTAGCTCAAGGGAAGATAAAAAGTCCAGTGTATTCTTTTGTATATCTTTCTACAGTTATTACGTTATGTAACTATTTATAGCACCTTATTAGGACAAGATCTATGTTACTGATAATTACAAAAATGAATTCCTATTTGCTAAATAAAAAAGAAATTACTATATAGGGAGATATGAAATCGTGTGTAGCAAACATCGTTTGTTAGAAAGGACAATAGAGTTGTTAGTAATGACAGTATGTACGAATTTTTACTGTGATACTAATAATATTATGGTCCGAGCAGGTATGGGCCTCTATTCAGGCCTGTTCATCGTTAGAAGGGGCTTGACTGTGGTTAGTTTAAGGACGACTCATCTTAGGTTAGCCTTGGAGGGTTTGTTCCTAACAATCTCAGTTAGCTTCGGTATAGTAGAGATTGTTATATTTAGATTTAATGCTTGGACTATGGTTTAGTGGAAGGTTCGACTCGGTATGCTAATTGATCACCTTGGCAATATCTTGGATAGCATGGAGAGCAAAATAGCTCAGTAAATTGGACTAGGATAAGCATTACTTCTTAGCACTTAACTCACCTCGAACAGCTCGGCGAACCACTTAAGAGAGCCCTCGGGATTGGGAGTACGTAATCAGTCCTTGATCCCTATTAAGCTTGGAGTTGTTACTCTTACACTCAGTAATAATCAACCTCTTCTTCTTCCTCTCCATACTCTTCGGTATCTATCTCCTCATCATCTTCCTCAATCTCCTGCATCTTCACCCTTCACTTAGCAACTTGATCTACTACTCCTCCAACTTGAGGGGTTCTAACCAGATGATTAACTCAGTTACATTAGCCATAGTATCTCTTTAGAGTATTTCTAATGGGTTATGATGTTGTATACCTTGGGGTTTGTTCTTTGTTAACTTGCATCGTAGTGACTAGACTCTCAACAAGATTAGTGAGTCTATTAAAATTTATGACTAGACCAGGTTGAGCACCACTAGTTTAATCACCAATAACATCCTAAACACTTGAATCTAGCATGGCATAATACTTCTTGAATAGATTAACAACACAATATACGGAAAATACTGTTGCCTTACTAGCCAAAACTTTAACTAAAACACTCTAACAACTTCAATAACCAATGATCACTTAAATAGGATAGAAATGAACTTGCTCTATTTTTGTAGTGAAAAAATAGAATAACAATGGAACCATACATACTAATACACAAATCCTCATTATATGGCTCACAACTCCAAATCTGCTCTACATGAACACACTAAAGCAGCTACGGAAGGAACACAACGACCACAAATAGCAAACACGAACCAAGGCTTCATTGCAACTTGTCACACTCCTTCTTGGAACCATGCTCTGATACTAGTGAAGTTGATGCTACTCTAGGGTCAAACACATGGAGGAGCACCACAACATTAAAGAACCAAAAGTAATGGGAATCAGCCTCCCACTATATCCAAGCCGAGGCAGGCCATCCTAAAGCTGAGGCCTATCAATGCTTGCTAAGGCTAAACTAAAGCTAGAAGGACAAGAGGGAGGAAGATAAACATTCGGCATCAAGTCTATCATCAACTTAGGTACTAAGATACCGTAAGGCCGAGTACTTGGAACCAAAGAACCACTTGACTCAGTATCGAGAGACTTGTACCGATTGATTATAGGACTCAACGATTGTGGACCGACCTTTCTGGTGTCTTGATTAAATACTACAAGACTTTGAGAATTCTTTCCTGAACTCGTACATCCAACTACCGACCTTGTCCAGTTTGGATACTACTCCATCCAGGAGATGTCGAGTAACTATATGTCGACTTCCCTTGTTAAACGCATAGTTTTGTATTCTTATGTATGTTTTCCTTGATTTCATTTATGAGCCCAATTCTTTACAATTTAAAGCCTTGTACATTATTTACAGTTTTGCCACTAGGGTTTAGGACTTACTATAAATAGCAACATCCGTAAACATAGAGACATACATAGACATCAATATATGAAATCAGATAGAAAAGTATATTCCTATGATTGGAATCTTTTCCTTTTCGAACAAGGCTACTCTTGAGCTAGCTTTTGTTGGATAATCGACTATAGATTAAGCACTTTAATCTCTCCTACGTTCTTATTGACCTTGACCATGAGATTGTCGTGAACCCCATCATTTGAACCAATTAGTGAGTTGCATCTAACCTTCATTTGAATCCTAAGCAGCATTTAGTGTTCATGAGTTGTATCGAACCCTATTTTGAGCTCAAACCCTTGATAGTGTTTGTGTCTTAGTGCGTGATATCTATTTATATACATCGTCAAAACCAACAATCTTACTTCCTGTCTGTCAAACCCATTCGACCCATTCTGACCTATTTTAAGTTCCACTGTTGTTTCTTCAATCCTTATCATCTTGGTATTAGAGCTTTGGGGAGACACACGTGCTAGTGTTCTTTAAAGTTTGATTCATGGTTTATACCTCTTTGTTAATCATTGTTTTTTAGTATAGTGAGTTGTTCATAGTAGTTGTTTATTAGTAATAGTAGCTGCAAAAGCTAAGTAGTGGTCATTTCTGGGTCATTATAATTGTGTTTTGTTATTTGTTCAATTTTTAGGAAAATTACTATACGGACAAGAATGTTAGAGGATAGTGTCAACAACATTAGTGATAGTCCTCATAGAAGCTTGAGGTGACGTGTTGACAACTTAGAATATTAGATCAAGATCTCATTGATTCCATCTAGAAGCATACTAGTTTAGTCAAAGGCCGTAGACATAATGGCCGAGGAGAAAGAAGGGAGCATACACCCATAAGTGGAAGTGGTTCTAATGAGCTTGATAACAATGAACGACCACCGAGAAGAGCTGCCAAGTCAAGGATAAGAGAAAACCGACCTAAGCCGAGGAGAAGCAATGACAGGAGTATTGACTCCTAAGTGAACTAAGGAGCCCGAAGAAGAGAGCTGAGGCTAAGAAGGGACGTAGCCGAGCAAAGCTCTAATTGAAGTAGTTGAACCGAGGTGAATTGACCAGCTCATAATGCAAGGGATAAAACCTGAGCACCTGGCCAAGGACTCGACAATGTGATGCTGAAATTGCCGACCTTCAATGGAAGAAGCCGACTTAAAGAATTCCTTGACTGGGTTCCTCCAGTCAAGAAGTTGTTCGAGTTCTTTGAGTATGATGAACAAACAAAGGTTAAGCTGGCTTCATTATCCTTTGTTGAGTATGCAAGCCTTTAGTAGGATAAGTTGGTGATGTTAAATGAGAAGAGCCAATCAGAACATGGAGGCTTATGAAGAGGTTGATGAATCAGCGCTTCATGCCAGTTTACTTCAAGCAAGAGATGCTCTATGCTTTCTAGCACCTGAGACAAGGTTAAAATACTATTGAAGAGTATTTGTAAAAGCTTGAGACCTTGATGACGAGATGTGAGATTGTCAAGCCACAGGACTATACCATTGCTAGGTTCTTGAATGGAATCCAAGATGATATTGCTAACATAGTTAAATTACAGCTGTTCAACTCTTAGGACATGCTAATTAATTTGGTATCAAGAGTAGAGAGGCAAAAAAGAAGAAGGCATTAGAGGTTAACTGGCCAACCAGAACAAAGCAGCCTTGAGCCTAAGGGGTATGACGAGATAAGGCAAGAAAAGAAGATAGAGAAAGGAGAGCCTGGCCAACCGGTCCATGCCAAGAAAAAGATTACCGAGAAAGAGAATACATTTGGCAACAAGGCCCAAGAAGTGAAGTGCATCAAATGCTTAAGCTACGGACACATTGCTTCTCAAATGTCTAGATAAGAGAGTCATGGTCTTGAAAGGTGAAGGACCTAATGCCTAAGTAGAAAGCTAGAGTGATAGGAGTTCGAATAACCAGTTGATAGAAGAAGATGTCTATCCTAAGGACTTGGATAAACTCTTAGCTATGGCCACACGAGTTGACCTAAAGGCCAATCCTGAACAGAGGGAAAATTTATTCCATATGCAATGCCTAGTGAATAGGAAGACCTGTTCCTTGATTGTCGATGCAGGAAGCTGCACCAATATTGTCTTTGTCAAATTAGTAGAAAAGATGAAATTGTTGACTTACCCATACCCTCAACCTTATGGAATGATGCAGTTTAATGACAAGGGTATGGTTCATGTGCATAAGCAAGCTTGAATCACAATCAAGGCAAGACAGTATGAGGATGAGATTGACTTTGATGTGGACCTAATGAATGCTACAAATTTACTCATTGGCTAACCATGGGAGTTTGATTGAAAAGTGATTCATGATGGATTCCTCAAAACCTACATTGTTCGAAAGGATGGGAAGAGCTATCTCTTAACCCCAATAAGCATTGAGGAAATCTAGAGACATTTGACACCCATGGTAAAACGAAAAGGGAGAAGGAGCTTATTTGGCATCTCGACCCGTACTGAACACTTAAAGTCAAGGACGACTTCCTTTCAGACCTACAGTAATGATGGGAATTAGTCTCCAAGCATATCTAAGCCGAGGTAGGCCTCTTGGAAGCCGAGGCCTATCAATGCTTACCAAGGCTAAACTAAAGCCAGAAGGATGAGAGGGAGGAAGATAAACACTTGGCATCAAGTCTGTCGTCAGCCTAGGTGCCGAGATAACACAAGGTTTAGTACTTGGAACTAAAGAACCATTTGGTGCAGCATTGAGAGACTTGTATCGACTGATTCTAAGACTCGGCAATTGTGGATTGACCCTTTTGGTGTCTTGGCCAAATACTGCAAGGCTTTGGGAGTTCCTTCCCGAAACCGTACATCTAACTATCGACCCTATCCGATTTGGATACTACTCCTTCCAAGACATGCTGAGTAATTGCATACTGACTTCCCTTGTTAAATGTACAATTTTGTATTCTTATGTATGTTTTTCTCTATTTCATTTATGGACCCAATTATTTAGGGTTTAAGGCCTTGTACATTATTTACTATTTTGCTACTAAGGTTTAGGATTTGCTATAAATAGCAATACTGTAAACATAAAAACATATATAGACGTTAATACACTAAATTAGATAGAAAAGTATATTCCTACGAATGGAATCTTTTCCTTTTTTATTAAGGCTACTCTCGAGCTAGCATTTGCTGAATTATCGAGTATAGATTAAGCTCTTTAATCTCTCCTGTGTTCTTATCGATCTTTACCTTGAGATTCTAGCGAGCCCCTTCATTTAGATTGACTAATGAGTTGCATCTAACCTTCATTTGAATCCTGAGCAACATTTAGTGTTCGTAAGTTATATCCAATCCTATTTCGAGCTCAAAACCCTTGATAGTGTTTGTGTCTTGGTATATGATATCCATTCACATTCACCGTTGAAACCAACCATCTTACTTCTTATCCATCAAACACATTTGACCCATTTTGACCTATTCCGAGATCCATTGCTATTTCTTCAATCCTTATCATCTTGGTATCAAAGATTTGGGGAGACATGAGTATTAATGTTCTTCAAAGTTTGATTCATAGTTTGTACCTCTCTGTTGATCATTGTTCTATAGTACAGTGATATGTTCATAGTAGTTGTTTGTCAGTAGTAGTAGTTGTAGAAGCTAAGTAGTGGTTGTTTCTAGGATACTATAATTGTATTTTATTATATGTTCAATTTATCTAAAAAATTACTGTATGGATAAGAATGTCGGAGGATAGCGTCAACAACACTAGTGATAGTCCTCACGGAAGCTTGAGGCAACGTGTTGACAACTCAGAATATCAGATCCAGAATCTCACTGATTCCATCTAGAAGCTTACTAGTTTAATTAGAGGCCATAGACATAATGGCCGAGGAGAAAGAAGGTTGCGCACACCCATAAGTGGAAGTGGTTCCAATGAGCTTAATAATATTGAATGACCATTGAGAAGAGCTGTCAAATCGAGAAGAAGAGAAAACTAACCTAAGCTGAGGAGAAGCAATGATAGGAGTATTAACTCTCAAGTGAACTAAGGAGCCCAAAGAAGAGAGTTGAAGCTAACAAGGGATATGACCAAGTAGAGCTCTAACAAAAGTGGCCGAACTGAAGTGAATCGACTAGTTAGGAATGTAAGGGATGAACCCCAAGCACTTGGCCGAGGACTTGACAATATGAAGCTAAAATTGTCGACCTTCAATAGAAGTAGCTAACCTAAAGAATTCCTTGATTGGGTTCCCCGTATTGAGAGGTTGTTCGAGTGCTATGAGTGTGATGAACAAACAAAGGTTAAGCTAGCTTCATTATCCCTTATTGAGTATGTAAGCCATTAGTGGGATAAGTTGGTTGCCAAGCAAGATGCTAAAGGAGAAGAGCTAATAAGAACATAGAGGCTTATGAAGAGGTTGATGAATCAACGCTTCGTGCCGACTTACTTCAAGCAAGAGATGTTCTATGCTTTTCAGCACCTGAGACAAGGTTGAAATACTATTAAAGAGTATTTGCAAGACTTTGAGACCTTAATGACAAGATATGAGATTACCGAGCTACAAGATTGTACTATTGCTAAGTTCTTGAGTAGACTCTGAAATGATATTGTCGACATAGTTGAATTGCAGCTGTTCAACTCTCTAGATGAGCTAATTAATTTAGCATTAATAATAGAGAGGTTGAGGAGAAGAAGGCATCAAAGGTCGACTAGCTAACCTCAACAAGGTAGCCCTAAGCCTGATTGGTATGATGAGAGAAGGCAAGAAAAGAAGATAGAGAAAGGAGAGCCTAGCCGACTGGCCCATGCTAAGAAAAAGATTATTGAGAAAGAGAATGCATCCTACAATAAGGCTCGAGAAGTGAAGTGCTTCAAATGCTTAGGCTACGGACACATTGCTTCTTAATGTTCAAATAAGAGGGTCATGGTCTTGAAAGGTGAAGGACGCAATGCCTAAGTAGAAAGTTAGAGTGATAGGAATTCGGACGACTAGTTGATAGAAGAAGATGTCTATCCCGAAGACCTGGATAAACTTCTAGCTATGGCCACATGAATTGACCTGAAGGAAAATCTCAAATGAAGGGAAAATTTTTCTATATGCAGTGCCTAGTGAATGGGAAGACCTGTTCCCTAATTATTGATGGAGGAAGCTGCACCAATATCATCTCTGCCAAATTAGTGGAAAAGATGAAATTGCAAACTTACTTGCATCCCTAACCTTAGGGAATGATGTGGTTTAATGACAAAGGTATGGTCCATGTGCATAAGTAAGCTTAAATCGCATTCAAGGTAGGATAGTACGAAGATGAGATTAACTTCAATGTGGTCCCAATGAATGCCACAAATTTAGTTCTTGGTCGACCATGGGAGTTTGATCGGAAAGTGATCCATGATGGACTTCTCTATACCTATACTATTCGAAAGGATGGGAAGAGCTATCTCTTAACCCCAATGAGCATTGAGAAAATCTAGAGACACTTAGCACCCATGGTAAAATGAAAAGTGAGAAGGAGCTTATTCGGCATCCTGACCTGTCCTTAACAGTTAACGACGAGGATGACTTCCTTTCAGACCTATGGTAATGATGGGAATAACCGTCCAACTATATCCAAGCCGAGGCTAGCCTTCCTAAAGCTGAGGCCAAACTGAAGCTAAAAGGACGAGAGAGAGGAAGATGAACACTCAGTATCAAGTCTATCATTAGCCTAGGTGCCAAGATACTATTAAGCTAAGTACTCGGAACCAAAGAACCACTTGATACAGCATCAAGAGACTCGTGTCGATTGATTATAAGACTTAGCAATTATAGACTAACCTTTCTAGTGTCTCAGCCAAATACTACAAGACTTTGAGAATTCCTTCTTGAACCCGTACATCTAGTTGCCAACCTCATCTAGTTTGGATACTACTCCTTTTAGGATATGCCGTGTAACTACATGCCGACTTCCCTTATTAAACGCACAGTTTTGTATTCTTATGTATGTTTTCCTTTATTGCATTTATGGGCCCAATTCTTTCGGGTTTAAGGCTTTATACATTATTTATAGTTTTGCCACTAGGGTTTAGGACTTGCTATAAACAGCAACATCTATAAACATAGAGACATACATAGACATCAATATATGAAATCGGATAGAAAAGTATATTCCTACGATTATAATCTTTTACTTTTTAAGCAAGGCTACTCTTAAGCTAGTATTTGCTAGATTATCGAGTATAGATTAAGCTCTTTAATCTCTCCTGCGTTCTTATCAATCTTGACCTTGAGATTGTGGCAAACCCCTTCATTTGAATCGGTTAGTAAGTTACATCTAACCTTCATTTGAATCTCAAGAAACATTTAGTGTTCGTGAGTTATATTGAACCCTATTTCGAGCTCGAACCCTTGATTGTGTTTATATCTTAGTACGTCATATCCATTTACATTCACAATTGAAACTAACCATCTTAGTTCCTATCTGTTAAACCCATTAGACCCATTCTAACCTATTTCGAGATCCGCTGCAGTTTCTTCAATCCTTATCAAAAAGGAAAACAAGAAAGCTAGCAAAAGTTTAGGTAGCCACCGACTGGATATGACACACCAATCAAATCTACTTAGCTTGCAATCCAGTAGATATGATGTGTCGATCCAAACTATACGGTCACTTACCACTACTCTTTACTAAAGGGAATAGATAAGAGTTAAGGGTAAATAAGAACACTAAGGTTGCTCAAAAGGGAAAATTGTTTATTCTGATGATCAAGAGTTTTGTCTACATACAACAAATGGGGTATTTATATTAGCCCTACTAAGGTTATAAGCATACATGGAAAAGGAAAAAGGGTAATTTATAATTAGGATGCATGAATGATACGAAAAAGGGTAACAGTGATAAAGAATATTTTGTATGGGAAAGTAAAGAATCCTTTTGGAATGTTGAATCAAAGATAGGTATCACACGATGGTTGCTCATTAGTCACTCTGAAATATAGTACAACTCAAATGAAGTATGGGAAAAGAGGGTTTGCGATCAAAGTTGACTTGATCTAGATCAAGTTGATTCTTAGCCAATCAATCACTAATGAATATTTGCCTCGAACATAAGGTTGGATCCTAATCATTTTGAGAGCTTGACTTTGGGCAGTTATTGAGGCTAATAAACTTGAATGCTATCATGATTATGGTATGTGATAAGAATCAACCCCCTAGATCGATCATATGTAGCTGAGTTAGAGGACTTAAAAGACTGCCATGAAGAATACTAGCTTAAAGCCATATTCAGGATGAGGATTCCTATTCTTGCCAGCTTGACTATCAAATCTTTACATATGCTAGACTTGCTCTTACCCAGCAGTTGTTCTATGACAAGACTTCTAAGAAGAAAGTTCCAAGACTATCGAAATTGATATCTTGAGCCGATTACAAGCTTTCGACCCCAACTCAAGCTGACTACTCTACAACAAGATTAGTTGGCGTCCAACCTGATCTAGATCAACTCGACCCTTGACTGTAAATGCTTTTATGAATTCACCTACTTTGTATCATATTTTTAGTGTCTATCCACTAAGTAACACGTATCTTTTAACACGACATTCCAGAATAATTCTTATTTTTCTATATTGAATAGTCTTTGTCTCTTTTACCCCTTTTAGTATATTCTATGTAACCTAATTGTAAGAAGACCTTTTTGTCTTTTCATACATATAAAGTAATCCTAGTAGATGGACATATAAACCCCTATCTACTTATATACAGGCCATCGATCATCAATACAAAAATTATTTATGTTTCCTTTGAATGACCTTAGTGTTCTCATTATCCTTCAACTCTTATCTATTCTCTTTAGCAAGGTGTAGTGGCAAGTTACCCTTTAGTTCCGATTGATGTGTAACATTCGGTGAATTATAGGCTGAGTAGGATTGAGTGATGCATCATATCCATTTGGTAATTGCTTGGACTTTGCTAGCTTTTCTTTTGTTTCTTTTAGTTCGCTTCGTTGTGGTGTTTCTCTATGTGTCCGACCCTAAAGATGCATCTACTTCACTAGTATCAAAGCACGGTTCGAAGAGGAAGTGTGTAAAGTTGCAGTAAAGTTTTTGGTTCGATTTGCTATTAGTAGCTGTTATGTTCCTTCCATAGCTACTATAGTATGTTCATATAAAGAAAGTTTAGGATCATGAGCTGTGTAGTGAAGATTTGTGTGTAATAAGTGTGATTTTCTTGTTACTCTATTCTTACCTTATTTTTCACTACGAAAGTAGAGTAGGTTCATTTCTATTCTATTCTATTTAAGTTGTTATTAGGTATTAAAATTATTGGTATGTTAGTCGAAGTTTTAGGAGGTACGAAAGCATTATTTTCTTATGTACTATATTGATTAATCTATTTTAATGACATTGTATCATGTTAGATTCAAGTGTTCAAGGCATTATCAATGACCAAAGCAATGGTACTCAACCTGGTTGTGGTCATAGTGGTAGTAATACCTCAAGGTCTGTTGATTACAAAGTTCATAGACTCGCTAACCTTGTTAAGAGTCTAGTTATAGCAACACAAGTTAATAGGCAACAACCTTAGAGTATGCCGTTGCAAAATCTACATGAAAATGTTCAAGAGTAAGGTTATGGCTAAGGTAACTGAGCCAATCACCTAGTTCAACCGCTGCGAGCTGAAGGAGTTTTAAACCGAGCTACTAGATGAAGACTAGAGTTAGAGGAAATTGCAAAAGATGATGAAGAGGTTGATGCTAAGGAGTATGGAGAGGAAGAAGAATAAGTTGGTTATTACCGAGCATAGGAGCGAAGACCTCTAGCTCCTCGAGTATGAGACAATGTCAAGGTCTAAATCCTACCCTTAAGTGGAAATGGAGATGTAGATGAATATTTGGAGTGGGAAGAAAAGGTATTTGATTGTTATAGATATACAGAAGCTATGAAGGTTTGACTTACTATACTTGAGTTCTTTGGGTATGCTACTATGTGGTGGAAAAATTTAAATACAGCTAGAGTAAAGGATGGAAGATGAGGTATAAAGACCTAAGATGAGATGAAAAGATTATTGAGAGGTAGATTTGTGGTTGAGACCTACTTACAGGATATATTTACAAAGTTGCAAGAACTTCACTAAAGAGGCCGAATAGTTGATAATTATGTGAGAGAGTTCTAGATACTTATGATTCGGGTCGACGTTGAAGAACCTGCGGCTTGTACAATATCAAGGTTCATTTTTAGACTTAGAATTGAGATTCATAAGATTGTGGAAGTACAAAGGTTTTATACCTTGGAAGAGGTGATTAAGATAATGTAGAGAGTTAAAAAGTACAAAAGGAGTGCTTCTAGCTAACCTGGGCCGACATTCTCCTTTACCCTAGTTCCACGGCAACCTATTCTAACCAAGCTAAGGAAAGGAATGACTGACCTAATGATAGTCGAGTAAGCCAATAGGATCAAATTAGCCAACTAAGCTAAACTGAGGCTAGGTCGACCTTACGAACATATGAAAAAGGATAGATCTTTAAACAGAAGACTAACGAAGTGAAGTGCTTGAAATGCTTAGGCTTCAAACACATGGCTACTGACTGTTCGAACAACATGTCATAGTGCTTTGAGGAGATGTAGTGGATAGCATCGACGAGAGCAAGCTTGAGAAGGAAAAGGATGTTGGAAAAGCCGAAGCCTAAAAGGAAGAGGAGACCGGTATCTTTACCGACCAGGGAGAAGTGATGCCCTTAGTCTTGAGATGAGTACTAAGCTCCTTACCAAACTTCGAAGAAGATTAGAGAGAAAATTTATTCTATACAAAGTGTACCATCAAGGGACAAATGTGCACCATTATAGTGGATGAAGGAAGTTGTACAAATACAATGGCCCAATCCTTTATGTAGAGGTTGAGTCTACTGACCTCAAAACATTATCGACCCTACAAGATGCATTGGCTTCATAATAAGGGTACTTTGCATGTGACTGAATAAGTGACCATACCATTTACTATTGGAAGTGTGTATAGGGACGAAGTAGTGTGCAATGTCGTCCCCATGAGAACTTCACATCTACTGCTTAGATGATCTTAGTTGTTCGACTGACTTGTTACTCACGATGTATATAAGAACACATATGCCTTTGTTAAGGATGGAAAGAAGATTGTATTGTAGGCAATGACCCCATCCTAAGTAAATGAGACCCATAATCAACTCACTTGAGCTAGTATGAAGAAGAGCTTAGTTATGAGCTAACAAGAGCTCTAAGCTATTGAGAAGGTTGATGAACCTATGTTCTTATTGGTCTAAAGATTTTTGGAGATGAGAGATTTAGAAGATGTTTCTAAAGAGATCAAAAGCCTGCAAAATGAGTTTTCCAATCTATTTCTTGAAGAATTGCTAAAGGGATTACCTCTAGTTAAAGGCATAAAGCATTGTATTGATTTACAACTAGGCACTACCCTACCAAATGACCTGCATACAAAATGAACCCTGAGTAAGCTACTGAGTTGAAGAGACAAGTGGATGAACTCATGGAGCAAATATATATGAGGGAGAGCATAAGCCCTTATGCAATACCAGCTTTGCTTATCCCAAAGAAAGATGATTCATGGTGCATGTACATCGTAAGCCAAGCAATTAATTGAATCATTATCAAATATAGGTACCTAATACCGAAGCTTGATGACATATTACATGAGGTCTACGGTGCCAAGATATTTTCGAAGATTGATTTATTGAGTAGTTACTACTAAATTCATATGAGACTGGGAGATGAGTAGAAGATTGCCTTCAAGACTAGGCATGGACTCTACAAATGGTTAGTTATGCCATTTGGACTTATTAATGCACCGAGCACATTCATGAGGTTAATGAACCATGTGATGCACCCTTTAATCAAAAGATGTATAGTCATGTACTTTGAAGAGATATTGAAATATAATACTAACCTAGACAACCATGTTCAACATCTTTGAGTAGTATTTGACATTCTACAAGCCGAGAAGTTATATGGGAATTTGAACAAGTGTACGTTCTACTAAGATGAAGTGATTTTTTTTTCTTAGGTTTATAATGTTAGGGGAAGGAATCTAAGTAGATGAAGAGAGGATCTGAGCTGTGTTGGAATGGTTAACACCAAAAAATGCCATGGAAGTTTGAAGTTTCCATAGCCTAGCTTCCTTTTATAGGTGATTTATTAAGAACTCCAGTATCGTAGTCACCCTATTGAATGAGTTGATAAAGAAGAGTGAAGGGTTCAAATGGAATGATCAAGTTGAACAAAGCTTTAGAGAAATCAAAGAGAAGCTCACATTGGCACCTGTCCTATTACTACCAGATTTTGATAAGCCTTTTGAATTGAAATGTGATGTATAGGGAGTTAGAATTGGCGTTATCTTAATGTAGGAGCGATGGCCCATTGCTTATCATAGTGAGAAGCTTAGTGGTATTTACATTGAACTATTCTGTGTATGAGAAAAATTTATACTCTCTTTACTAAGCCCTTACCGTTTGGCAATACTATTTATTGCCACAAGAGTTTGTTATTTATATAGACCGTGAGTCTCTAAAGCATTTTAAGAGTTAGAATAAACTTTCGAAAAGACAAGCTAAGTGGTTGGAGTTTATGGAGGGGTTCTCCTACGTCAACCATCATAAGAAGGGAAGCGTAAATGTGGTTGTCAATGCTATATCGCAATGGCAAACCTTACTGACCACTTTGCAGACAAAATTATTGGGATTCTCACTCATTATTGAATAGTACGCTCATGATCCTCATTTGGCACTATCATGGAGCAATGTAGGGATGGAATTGCTATTAAGGGATATTATCTTAAGGAAGGCTATCTGTTTAAGGACTGAAGGCTATATATACCAAACTGTTCCATATGTGAGTTGTTAGTTAGGGAAGCTCATAGTGGTAGGTTACCTGGTCACTTCAAAGAGACTAAAATAGCTAATCTGTTGAAGGAGAACTTTTATTAGCCTTGGTTGGCCAAGGATGTTTATAAGGTAGTTAGTAGTTGTGAGGTATGCAAGCGAGTTAAGGGGAAGCGGGAGCCTCATGGAGAATACATGCCCTTACTGACAATAACCTTACCTTGGGCTGACTACAGCATAGATTTTATCCTAGGGTTGCTTGAACATCTAAAGGAAAAGATTCTATATTTCTTATAGTAGACTACTTTAGCAAAATGGTACAGTTTATCTCATACCATCGAATTAATAATTCTTTATACATCGCTGATATGTTTTTGCAAGAAGTCGTTTGACTACATAGAATGCCAAAGACTATTGATTCAAATTGAGATACAAAATTCTTGAGCTATTTTTGGAAGAATCTTTGGAGAAGACTTAGAACTAAACTTATGTTCAACTCTAATAGCCACCCTCAAACTGATGGCCAAACTGAATTGAAGAATAGGATGCTAGGCAACTTACTTAGAGTTGTAATGGGAAAGAACACGAAGGATTAGGATTTGTGTATACTAGTTATAGAATTCACATACAATTGTATTGTCTATAGTACCATTGGAAAAATCCCATTCGAGGTTGTTTATGGCCTCAACCTTATTATTCCCTTAGATATGATTAGCACCCCTGCAATTGTTGAAGAAAGTCAATCTGGAGTTGACCAAGCTTAGGAATTGGAAAAGCTACACTAGTTTGTAACTAGTAAGATCGCCAAGTTTAATCAGAGACAACAAGAGATTAATAGCTGAGGCTACCAAACTATTTCTTTCTAACCAAGAGACCTAGTATGGATTTAACTCAACTAAGAGCAATTCCCACAGATGCAACAGAACAAGCTATCCCCTTGAGCTAATGATCTATTCAAGGTCTTAAGAAAAGTCAACTGCAACGCCCACTAGATTAAGTTACTTGATGATTACAGTATTTCCTCTACCTTCAATGTATTCGATGTGATTTTGCATTAACTAGAGAAAGGCCCCACAAATGCTTACGAAGGACAACTAAAGACCACTCTAAATTTGAGGACAAATATTTCCAACCCTTAGGTAGATGATAGGAATCAACCCCCTAGATGGATGACACATAGCTAAGTTAGAGGACTCCAAGAACTAATGTGGAGAATACTAGCTTGAAGCCATATCCAAGATAAGGATTCCTATTTTTAATTGATCTCCTATGGACCTAATTGTCAGATCCTCACATATGCCAAACCTGCTCCTACCTAGCAACTGTTTTGTGACAAGACATCCGAGAAGATAGCTCTAGGACTATCCGAACTTATATCTTGAGCTAACTACAAGCTTCTTACCCTAGCTAAAGCTAACGACTATATAGCAGGGCTGGTTGGCTCTTGACTTGATCTAGATCAGGTTGGCCCTCAATAGCAAATGCTTTTTTGAATTTTCTTACTTTGTATCATATTTCTAATGTCCAGTTGTAATACCTCGGGTCTTTTCCATCTAGTTTGATAACTCCAGGATCTAAGCCCCTAAATTTAGGGCGCTAGGCTATAATATCTATTTTATTTCAAACTTTACATTAAAATTAGAAAAGTTAGATGAAGTAATTTAAGTAAAGTTAATTTCTCAAAATAAGTTATATCAAAATATTAATTTGACAAAAACGTTAATTTATCAATAAAATCAATAATCGTAAAATTCAAGTTTTTAGATATAATGAGATATTAGAGATAAATTAATTAACTTTCAAAAATAATAAATAAAGTTGAGTTATACATAATATACATATATTACCTGTGATAGACATTATATGTATTAAATATATACATATAATAATAATAAATTATCAAAATTAGGTAAAATAATGTATATAATGGAAAATTAATAAAAAATTGC
Source organism: Lumnitzera littorea (assembly GCA_024138015.1). Taxonomy (NCBI): domain Eukaryota; kingdom Viridiplantae; phylum Streptophyta; class Magnoliopsida; order Myrtales; family Combretaceae; genus Lumnitzera; species Lumnitzera littorea. The sequence continues at coordinate 34,513,692 of JAMXBB010000008.1, forward strand.
ATGGATGGGTCACCAAATAATGTGTCAAGCTAGAATTAATTGCAAATGATAAGTCAATACTTGGTTAATGAGGAAATGACATATGGCCCCTAGGGAAAAGTGGAAAATGACAAGTGTAATTTTACTTTTTCCTGCAAAAAAATCCAAAAGCCTATAAATAGGACCTCAAACCTAATTTGCAATGTTTTACAAACCTAAAAACACAAGAACATAATTTTAGAAAGTTGGAAAAAATTAGAAAAACATAAAATAAAAATAGAACAAATTATAGGGTCGGGAGGGGTTTAAGGTGATTCATGTAACAAACCGCAACCTGAGATGGAGTGGCTTAGAGATCCAACAGAGGGTGGCTAGAGGAGGCTTTCAGATAAGGTACGGCGGCTAGGTGGTAGCCGAAGCCGGCCGGTTCAAGTAAACCAATTTTCCATTTGTAATTTGTTAAATTTGTTAAAAATATCACATGTTGTCAAATAATTATGAAATTTGGTTTTCTAAGATTATTTTAAGTGTAGATTTATGTAGTAATTTTATTTTAATTAAATAATTAGTAAAAATGCCCTATTTAGGAGAAAATTGAATAAATTTTTCTAAATATTAGATGTTGTTTCATGCTTAATTTTTATATGTAATACTCCTAATATATATATTTAATTTTGGTAACAATAATTTTTGAAATTAACCATGTTTATTATTGTTTATAATTATTTTGGATAAAATTGCCAATTTTACTTAATTAATGAAATAATTAGTTTTTGATGAAATTAATGAATGAGCACTACATGTTTAGACTTCTTGATGTTTATGATTATATTTAGAATATTCAATTTTATCTTAGTCGTAAATTTATTTATTTTCCATAATTTAGAGCTAAAACTACTATTTAAACTGCTATTTTTGTAAAAATAGATAATAGCTAATTTAGTATAATTGGTGATCAATAACTAAACTACATATTTTATGTGTCTATAGGATTTTTTGTGAAATTAAACAGGCTTATATACTATTTATTATGTATTTTCCTAGTATAAACATATATATTAGCTTAATATGTAATATAATAACTAGTACTATTAAAATATTTATCAATTTCTTGTTAAATGAACACTTTGGGAGTATAATAAGTGTTACTAGATAAGTTTGGAAAGTATAATTTTTAGGGTTCTTAGTCTAGTACTAAAGCTTACTCGAGTCAACTACGAAGTTAAGATAATGTATGGTTGAGTCATAGTGAGAAAAGAGTATTTTTAGGTTTTTAACAATATTGATTAGTTTTGATTCTTAAAATATATTAATAATACTAAAAATAATGATCATAACGATATCATGTTTATTGAAATTGGATAGGAAACGAGTAAGATACGATCAAATGAAGTTTAAAAATGCGGAAATGAAAGCTTACAATAGTTCTAGTTTGACCTACACTTGATTTAAAGACTGTGTTATGTTTTCATAGGTGTCAAAAGTATGGAAGGACCACGTCACAAAGTATAGGATATTGCACTATTGCTAAGCCCAAGTAAGTGGATCTAAGCCATGCTTACAATAGATATATTACTACTCACAATACTGTATGCTGTTTGATGTTGTGTTGATTGAATATAGGTATATCTTGGTTAAATTGACATGTTACTATAGTAGATATTGATGTGGTAATTTTGAATGACAGTAACTTTATTCTAGTTAAACTATTATGTTGCCATGTTGGGCAATGATTTGTGCTACAAATGATTGTGCTAACTAAGAAAGTTGAGTGATTGCTAACTCAATCTTCTAGGTGTTCACTTAAGTAAACCTTAAGTAAAATACTAAAATTCCGCTAGGGAGAGTTTGAAAACTAGAATCTGATTACTTGGTTGAATAAAACTAGGAGATTTATTATGCTGATTGATATTCTTGAGTTGCTATTGCACATCATGGCATGGCATGGCATGAAAAGGGACCTACGAGTCATAACTTTTAGAATGAGGCCTCCAAATGATCATAGAAAAAGAATAGCTTTATGAACTTAGTTTTTGGAAGCACATAAATTTTATTACCCAAACATTGTGAATATTTTGATAATCAAATTTAGTAGACTATAGTATGTGGTCCAATTTGGCAATGTCACCACTTTGATTTGGTAGACTATAGTGTATGGTTTAATTTGGTAGTATTGCCGCTTTAATTTGGTAAACTATAGTATGTAGTCTAATTTTGTAAAGTTGGGAGTCCTACTCCCAAGCGGCTCCTTGTTGCCCTTGTTGAAAATGGTAGACTATAGTATATAATCCAATTTGGCGGCAGTTCTACTCCTAAGCAACTCCTTGTTGCCTTAGGTTATTAGACGTTATATCTAAATGCCTAACTATGTCGACTAATTGGAAGAAGTTTGGAGGGCATAGGATATCGATATCAATGCATGCCACATTCATGAGCATAGCATGCTACACTACTAGTAGTAAATGCTTGATTGGGTAAATGCATATGTAAAGTTAAACCTGTGAGTTATGATTGAAATGTTTCAGTTGTGATATGTGATTTTGTCTATCATATTGTCTATATTATGTCTCATGTTATCCACTTTCACTCAGCTTCAATAGCTAAGGGGATAAAATGTTTTATCCTTAAGTTAATTATATAATGAAAGGCCTAACATTAAGGGATGATATATATATTGAAAGCGTGAGTTGGAGTTAGCGACTTTTGTATAGAACTTATACTAAGTCAGGGATCCTATTACTGTGAAGATGACAATGAAAAAAGCTAGTTCATGTTTTGATGTAAATATTATGTTATATACATAAGTTGTAATAAGAAATCCAGCTGAACTCCGATTTAGAAAACTTATTATTACATAAACAATGTTGTTTTTTTATGAATGAGTAGGTTGAGTTAAGTTTTCAATAGATATTCCTGTGTGATGGTACATCCCATGCTATGTTGGGATGCGACACCAGTCACTAAGCAACACATGTCTTCTGATACGACATTCTAAAATGATTCTTACTCTTTTATACCAAATATTCTTTATCTCTTTTACCCCTTTTAGTATATTCTATGTAACTTAATTATAAGAACACCCTTTTTCTTTTCATATATGTAAAATAACCCTAGTGAATGGATATATAAACCCTTACTTACTTGTATGCGAACCATTGATCATCAATATCAACTCCTAAAATTATGTTTAGGACAACCAAGCTTAGATTTAGAGCCTTTAGGAAAAGTTATTCGATTGAGCTCAAACTTTGTGACTAAGACAGAAAAGTTAGTTAAAGTGACTTAGTGAAGTTAGATTTTGAAAGTAGTAATCAAAAATCCCAATTTTGCCCCTAGAAGTAGGATTATTCAATATAATACCAAATTGTTCGAAACTTTGAAAATCAAGCTTAGAATACAATGAGAACTTAGAGATAAGTTAATTGAGCTATAAAATGAGATAATATAGTATAATTTACTATATAAAATTACATGTATTTTCATGAGTATACTTGGTATAAGTAATAATTATATCCATAAATTAACCCTAAATTACTTAATTATATATATTATGTGTTGAATTCATGAAAATGACTAAGAAAACATCTTAAAAAATAAAAGAGATGTTAGAATCACAATTATACAAGTATAGTTATGTATTACACGTGATATATATATAGGATATATATACTCATATATTAATAAAATAACTAAATATTAACATAATAATAACATTTAACCAAAATATCTACAAGAGCTTATTCAAATAGCTTCAGCATGTTTGGAAATTTGCTGGATCAGCTAGATTTCACCGTAGCACAACCTCATCAGCAAATTTTGGTGAGTGAAAAGTGAATTAGTGTAGAAAAGCCACCTCTTACATAAGCATTTAATGAAGAAAAGCAAGGGAAAAAGAAAGAAAGAAAGAGGAAAGCAACCAACCCAAATAGCTATATAAAGGACTTAGGACATTAATTTACATCTTTGGAAACCATATACACTTAAAGGAAAAATTAGAAAAAAATCGTGGGAAAATAGAAAAAATTAGAAAAAACAAAGCAATTAATGAGCTAAGCAAGTTCCTAGGGCAATCCTTGATCTACTGTTGAGCTACTCCACCACCACAAAAGACTCCCAATACCTTGGCCATCTGATAAACCTCAACTACCCTACGACCACCGTAGTACCTAAAAACAGTTAAGTTAAATTTATATCCTATTTTTCAATAATTTTCTAAAAATAGAAAATCCACCTAGAAAAATTCAAAAAAATTTATACTTAGATTATTTCATACATGATTTTGTGTGATTTTTTTTTTTTTTGAAAAATTTGTAATATTTAATATACTTGTTTAAGAAAGTCACTATTCATCTGAATTTTTTACTTTGAAAATAAATATACCAAATGATGTTATTTCTAGCTCAAAATTATTGTGTAGGATGTGCATGATATATACATAACAACGGATAAAATCATGGTGATTAAATAGAAAATGAAAGAATCCCAAAATAGAAAAAAGAGCTAGGCTGATTTGAAAAGAAGGGAATTGGAATTCTAAGTGGGAGAACATGTATATTTAAGAGTAAAACCAATCAAGAGTATTTATCATGCTAAAGCCCAAGGAAAACTAAGCCTAAGACATATACACCCATTTGAAATCTTAGAATGAATCAAGAATCTAGCTTACCGATTAGCGTTGCCACCTAATCTATCAGGAATTCATAATGTTTTTCATGTATCAGTTTTGAGGAAACATGTTCCCAATCCCGATTGTATCATTTAGTTGGAACCGATAAGACTGCATGAAAACTTGACATACGAAGAACACTTGGTGAAGATTATAGATAATAAAGTATAGCATTTGAGGAATAAACAAATCCGTTATGTTAAGGTATTATGGACAAATCATGAGCGAAAATTAGCAACCTGGGAAGCAGAAGATGAAGTAAAGAAGTGATATTGGCACATATTCGTAGAACCTAGTATGCATCTTAAGTTTTGAGGATAAAACTTATTTGAAGGGGGGAAGAATGTAAACCCTAGAAAATCAGTAGTTTGAACGCTAATTTAAGTTCGAGTGTCCTAAACTGTGTTATGAGTCGATAGGGCTAGTAACAATAAAATTTTATAAAATTTAATAAATCGAATATAATATCGATAATAAAAACCCTAAAAATTGATCGAAACCTTAAATCACATATCGAAACCCTAAATCCGATTTATGCACAATTACCCGAAATCAAACCCAAACTTGATTGAAACCTTACTATAACTTTAAGCCTATAAAATAATTAAATATCACTCAATAGTAATGTAATTTTAGTCGATTGCAATTATCGACTGAATTGCGTAAAACTTTTAACAAAACCGTTAAAATAACTTGTAAAAATTATAATTGTAATGGATATCAATTAAATTGATAAATTTTTATAAAATTCCAAAATTAATTTATAATTATTATTTTTATATTTAGAAAAATTACATATAATTATTTCTATTTTCCTTTTTCTTCTATTTTCTTTCCTTTCTTTTTTCTTCTTTTCTTTTCCTCTTCTATTTTCTTCCTTTTCCCATGTAATTTATAGCTGCAAATGCAGCAACCCATGTGTTTAAATTTTGATTATAAGTGTCACGAATTAAGGGACAAAGAACAAGATAATTAAAGAATATGTCTTGTCCAATTTAATGAAGAGATTAGGTTAGATTATTTTTTCCTTTTTTTCATTTTGTTCTTAAATCCTAGTTGCTGCACATACGCCTAGAAGAGTGAAATCTGGAAAAAAAAAAAAACAAAAAGAAAGAAAAGAGAACCAAACTGAATAAAGAAAGAGCAAAACAAAAGAAAACCAAGAATAAGAAGAAAATTAAGAAGAAGAAGAAGGAGGAGGAGGAAAAGAAGAAGAAAATTAAGAATACTACCAACAAATTTAGGTAAGTATATTTAATTTACTTATACATATGTATATTATATAGTATGTGCATGTATATACTAATTATTCTATTACATGTACATATATGTATGAGTAGATAAATTAATAGATATGTATATCTCTTTTATGTGTGTATAAACATATGTATGTACATATTATATATGTATGAATAATTAGTATTTGGTATATAATATATGTAGGAATACTTGTATACTATATGTATATATACTCAATATTTCTTTTATGTACATGTATGTATTTAGCATATTATTTACTTAACTATGTATATACATGCGTAGATATATATATATATATAGAGAGAGAGAGAGAGAGAGGTGCATATGTATATAATAATTATTTTAGTATGTAATATGTGTATACATGTAATATACAATTCTGTATATATATATATGTATATATATATGTTTATATATGCCTAATTGCATATTTTTCATATATATATATGCATATATATAAAATAATAAATATTCATATTATTAATAATAATTGTGTTTTAATGTATATATATATGTATTTAGTATAACCATATATGTACATAAATATATAAAGTATAAATAAGTGTATAATATACTTAAACAAAATGTATAAGTAAAGTTAAAATAATTTAGTATATAGCATATAGTATATGTATAAAAGTGCATATATGACGTGGAATACGCGTATAATTAAATAGTATACATGATATATGATAATACTAATTTAATAAAAAAAGTAAGTTAATAACTATATATATGGATACCGTAAATTAGGAATAAGAATTAATAATTAAGTTAATTAGAAAAATTAATTAAGTATAATAATAATTATTCATATATATATGTATATCATAAAATACTAGAAAATAATAAATTAGAAAAAAAAAAAGAGAATTAAAAATTCTAAAATCTTAAAAATAGGTAAAAATAAGTAACTAAAGTAAAATAAGCTCAAAATAATAAAATTATCAATTATATAATTTAAATAATTATTAAATCATAAATATACTAAGATACCATACTTGCTTGTATTTGTAATTAGCGAATATAAATTATGCTTAATAATTGAATATTGTATGGGGATGGGTTATGCTTGTATATAAAAACTGTTTGTTAAAGGGGAATTTACTTTATAGTACGATAATGTATTGATTGTTGCATAATAGATTCGCTAGGAACTGATTGTTTGTGACCTTATTGATTATTGAATAATAAGATCTAATTTTATTCAACTTGAAACAAGCATAATCACACACTACATAACTAATTCCGGCTGTCACATTATACGGAGGTAATGAGAGGCCATACACAAGTTGAGTATTTGATTGTTATAGATTTCATACAGTGCACAAGTGCGATATGACCTTACCCTAGCCCGTGGGATTACTAGGCATTGGAGGCGCCAATTGCCTAGTTAAGGGTCGAGTCCAGAGGCCTCTGTTTAGAGGTAAGTGAGAGTTATGTGAATCTACTCACAATCATATATAGAACTAGTGTTTGATAAAACTGAGAATGGATATACCATTACATTTTAAATACAAAATGCAGAGTTTCATTATGAGATAAGTTTTAGTATAATACCCAGATCTGGCTGTGCCAATATATCTCTAACCTTGACTTCAAAGCTACCTGGTCACCTACATGTATTTGTTTAGTATACCGATTGGCATGCATTCATTTGATTGAATTTAATTAATATATAACTTGATTGTTGTATGGTTGAGGTGATTATCTTACTAAGCTAGTTAGCTTATACTCTTGTAATCTTCTCTCGTAGGGCAAGTTATTCGAGGAGTTGGGCCGCCGCATACTCAAGGTTAGTTGTACACCAG